>JAZDUH010000049.1:4342500-4712500 GCA_036419115.1 Scarus forsteni
AAGGGGGATAACAGCATTTTTGTTGTATATTAAAACATTTCATGTTCTTGTAGGAGTTAAAACAGTGTTACACCTATACGCAGGCATTTGTGCATAGGTTGACGTCCTCCCATTAGTTTTCTGGGCACTTCTGATGATCGACAGTTAAGGTCAACATTTAATTTTCCACATTTAGTGATTTCAACATTGCAAAGTATTACCTTACAAAGTTTTGCTGCTACTGTGTAATGTTATTTTGCTTGCCATAAATTCTCTCAACTTTCTACCAGACATAATACTGATCCATTATTGCTTTGCTTTGCTATTTTTTTTATTTTGTTTTATATTATTTTGTTATTTTGCTGTGGAACTAAGAATGTGAAAGCTGTCAAAGGGTGTTCAATTTTTTACGAATCACTTTCTAGTTTGGTAATTGAAACCAATGTGATTCATTCCAAAGTAACAGAAGGCTATTTGTATGAAAGAAAAAGGCTTGTGAACAAAGAAAGCTAAGCTGTTGTACATATTCGTAGTTGGCTGTGCATGGTACAAATTTATTAATATGAAGAAATGCAAAAATGTATTGCTTTTGGTATTTCCTATTCTGAGATGAGCAAGTAGCATGTAATGCAACTGTTTGACAGGTTAAATCAAATCATGCTTAGTTATTGTTTCAAACAATGAATCAAGTAACATTTCCTCTTATGTTTTATTATTGTAAAGGTGTTCTTTTTTTCAAAGTTTTAAAGCAAAATGTCAGTTTTTAATTTTCTGTGTGAGCTTTTTAATGTCATTATTTGGATTTTTAGTATTTTAACATTTTCTTTAATCCTGAAGACACTTTTCGATTGTGTTTCATAAGAGACATCCTGGGCTCCCAAGGTGCAATTCTGCCATTGTACAAACATGAGCGACTGTCCTGATTCCAAAGGCTTTCACAACTCTGGCTTTTTGCCTTTCCCACTCTGTGGCTCAGCATTAAAAAGACTGAACTGTCCGCTAGCATCGTGTGCTAAGATGCTAGCATCAGACAGGACGCTTTCCACACCAAGGACTGGTAAAAGCTAACAAACCAACAAAAAGGATGGTCCAACAATATAACTGTACATAGATATTGCAACTGCACAGCAGCCAAAAAGAAAAAAAAGAACTTTTTAAAAAAAAATGGATGGATTGTGTCATGTTTATGGGGACAGCCTTCAAAAGGTTGAAATTGGAATTGTTCTTCTGGATGTCAAAGGGATTTTCATGGCGCAATCATATCCTACACAATATGTACTCTTCAACATCTGGGTTACATAGGAAATGCACCCTGAGGTTTTAATAAGAAGAAGCCCCTATGGCTAAAACTTTAAATAAACTAAACCAAAAATGTTATTGATGTTTTATATATAGAGAGTAGTCGCATTAGTTTTTGTTACTGTACTGTTTGAGGTCTCAACTGTACCGTATCACGGTAATAACATGGTTTTGAAACCTTTTTTTTATTTTGTCACAGACCTGTTGTCATAGTTGAAATGACGTTTATTGTAGATGGTATTTGAACAACTTCTGGAAATAGTTCATCAAGTATGTTTGTTGCTCATTGTTGTGATACATTAAAAACTGTATCTGCAAACCAGCTGGGTCTCATCAAATATTTATTTACTGTCATGTTTCCTCTTTAATGTTCTAATGAATCAATAATTCATGATTAGTTTCATTGTCTTGTCTTTTACAAACAAGCCAAGTGTTGACACAAATTTAACCATCAATCAATCATACTTTATACAATAAAGTCGAAGAAACAACTTTCATAGTTGCATGTATCCTCATGTAAAAGATGCTGTGCTTGTTTTCATTCATTCAAACTTTTACTTTGGTTTGATTTCTAGTGATTTATATTTATACTCAATTTAACCTTCGGACTTGTTTAATCAGAACAAAGTGAGTCATAGCTTCATTCCCATTAAATGTCATGAAACATACTGTTTTGATCTGATATCATGTCTATGCAAAAGTAAAAATTCTATACACCTGCAGATAATCCCAGACGTGGTAAGAGGTGCACAACTAAATATTGTCCTACTCCTTTCTATTTATTAGAACTATTGTTAAGATTCCATGTTACCATAAACCTTTTCATGAAAGAATTCTCTTAAAATGTCCCTTTATTCTATATAAACTTTTCTGTTTACAGACATTCTTCGTCTCACCCAAATAGAAGAATAAATTGCAAAAATATTAATTTGAAATAAAATTCTTCCATATAGACCTGCATAAAAAATATACGTCTGACTAATAATAATAAGTAGGTTTTTAGAAGAAATCACTGATTTGTATTATTCTTGAAGCATTGGCGAAGCACCAAATAATACTGACCTTTTCTTCATAGTTTATCAATGTATCATATTTTTGTTTTACTTCAACACACACAACGAAAACATATACAAAGAGAAATACAAGGAAACACTTTCATACTGACAATTAAGTGATGTTACTGTAAATATATAGTGGTAATAATGGAAGGGTTTTGTTGATAGCTTATGAAAACAATTGTAATAAACTGAATATGAACAATATGATTGATTAAAATGAAATGGGGCCATAAATGACAGATTTTGTCCCACAAAGTCAACAAGGAGGACAGGCCTTGTTAAATGATCCCTTATAGTAACATGAACTCAGTTGTTACATGTTATAATTTATCGATGTATTAGTAGAGCTTTAGCAGAAGTCATAAATACTTAACTCTTAATATGAAATATTTTTCACAAATTACATTTTAACACAAACAAATTATGAAATAAATGGTTAATACTTTCTTACTAACCCTGGTCAGCCCTATTGACCAGCTTTTTTCCTCAACCAAACTGTAAAGTAATACTTAAAATTGTTGATAGATAATGTTTTTGAATTGAAAAGGGCAAATACTCTGCTTGATGACACACAGCCTTATTATGCATCAAAGATAGTAAATTGAATATCATATACAGTATATTCATGCCTCACCATTGCATCATATAGATGTGTGGTTAGTAAATTGATACATTTTCTTTTGTAATGTTGAAAGGTGTTTGTCATGCTTTTCACCCAGCATGAAGCATTTTGTTCTAGTTAATGGCATGCTTATCTTACACTTTAAATGAGGATACATCTTTTTCAAGAATTGTAAAGTATCTACAAAAGTATATAATACTTACTAAAACTGAATTGTGTCAACAGCCCTAAATAGCGGCCACCCCATTCAAACAGACTCAATTTCCAAATCATATAATGGGTGTCTCATGTCATTATTGCTGATGGCTGTAATCTGACTCTAAGCAGATGTAGGGTATTATGTTTGAAAGTGTCTGCTAATCTGGATGTGATCAGGTGCTGCTTTAACCCCTTCTGTTACGACAGAAAATTAAATATAAATCACAGGCGTGGACAACCATGCACAGCCTCAGCAAAGAGGACAGACAACTGTGATACCTGCTGAAAGTTGATCTTGACATTGAAGACATGATCTGTATGTTGGACAGGGAGTTATGATATTGGGAGCTTTTTAAATTTGAGGTCTTGTATGTAGATGATTATTCTCTTTAATTTGTCCAATTCAACAGTTTTGTTTTTATTTTTTATTTTTCCTGGACACTTAAAAAGAACTCAAAAACAGAGTTTTTTTTTATTTTCAATAAAGAGACATGAAGTTGTTACGTTGAACCAGAATTTTTCTTTCATTTAAATTGATGAAATAAGCCAAATTTTAACATTAAATTGACTGAAAAACACTGGCATTGCCCTGCTTCCAATCATATCATCAATTGAATGCTGTTTTTGAACCATATAGAGTACAAGCACATACTTTGTACCATCTTTGTAGCCAAAGTCAATCCATATGTCACTCATGAGCTTTCTGCGTCACTCTCCACACACTGACAGCTCCTAAACATGCTGTCCGTGCAGAATAAGGACATTAAGATAAATGCGCAGTGTGTGTGTTCCTAACTGTAAGACTGCTCTTTACATGAGAGGTTATTGGTGACAATGCTGTGTAAGTGTGAATGCTGTCATTTAGATTATATTTTATTGAAAATAGAAAAGAAAAATTAAAAGTGATGTTTAAAAATATGGAAGGGGAGAATGACAGCAAAAAAAAAAGGTTACCGCAACTGCTGGTCGGGAATAAAAATAGCAGAGACATATCGTCCATCCAGCAATGCCCGTTTTTTGCTGTGTGCTTTTCACAGATGGCCTCCCAAATCATGTTTCTTCTGGTAATTCTGAATAGTCTCAGTTGCAGTTCACCAGTGTGTTTATTTGCCCAAACTCCATGGCATCAAACTTCATTTTTTGTTTACAACCACTCAGCTCTCCCAAACTCTCCATGGTGACAGCCAGTAGCACATTCAAATCTTCATTTAAAGAGGGCGGTCTGCACCACTTTTATGCCTGTTATTATGAGTTGCGCACACAATCATAGCAGATCACTCGCCATATACCCACTAATGGCACATGCAATTTTTTTAGTTTTCACACACGATTTAGCGCTCTTGGTTTTGGATCTTAGTAGATCAGGCCTGAAATTTCCCCTGGTTATGCTATGACATGCTGCACAGCTCTGCCCAGCCTAGAGGATTCTACATAAAAACTGCATCATATGAGGTACTTTTTTATATTTATAAATGATTAAACGAGCTTTATTGCTTCATGAAGGACTTCTACATAATAAAGGATAGAAAAGGTTTAAAAATGGTCACTCCCTTCAAGTGTGTGATGACAGCTGCTCACATAATGTGTTGAGAGAGCTTGCAAGTGCAGGGATGCATCAGCTTTCAAACAGCATTTCTCCTGTAAAATGTAAAATTTAAACCCAAAACAAGAACAGAAAGTAGCTGATTTGTGAATAAACCTTATGATGTACAACCTTACAGGAACATATTGAGCTGTTCACAAATTAAAATTATAAAACAGCAATGCATGATTCTTTATAGATGTAATCATACTTTTTTCCGTTTGAGGGGATTTGTGGTCTTACAAACATGAATTGTGTCTGCTCTGGTAATTCAATCTTAAAATTGATTAAATGGTTCAAACCTGAGGAATTTGGATGGAAAGAGATGATATCTGTACAGTCATTTCTGTGACATAACTGCACATACAACATAGAACACCAGTGTGGTAGAAAGTCAGAATGGCAAGGGGTTAGTACAGTATCAAAATTTGGACTTATCAATAATGTCTTACAAATAATTAAAATAAAAATGCTTATAGAGCACAAACCTCCGCCAAGGCATTCTAAAGATTCTCAGCCAACTTGTCAACAAAAATATGAAAGCTGCCCTATTGTGCAATATAAACTAATCTTTTAAAACATTCCTGGATCCTCATCCATATACAGGTCCTAATCAAAATCTAATAATCTGTTCCTTGAACCAAGAAAAACGTTTCCACAAATTAAAAAAAAAATCCTTTCTTAACTTTTTTTGTTATCTTGCTAAAGCTCTGACATAATCATAACCCCTTGGCGGAGAATAAAATATAGGTCAGTTGAATAAAGGATTTTGAATGTAACTCCCTCGTGAAATTAGTTTTTCCTTCCTAATATCAAAACTCCTACTGATACTTTTTTACAAACAGGTCTTAATAGATACCGAAACCATATTTTTTTTTGTCAAATCTCCAACAGTCCCCCTACACGCACACCACCACCAAATTTAAGTCTCATCCTGTTGTTAGACAAAAAGTACATTAAATGCAATACTCCCATTGCTGCTCATTTTATCTAACTGTCTCTTGCCTTGTCACAGAGAAAGGCATACATAGTATTTCTAGGGTGCTTTCACACCTAACACATTTGGTCCAGACCAAACAAACTCTGGTTCTCTTTTTTAGAAAGTTCCATGTATTTGGGCTGATGTAAAAGCTCACACAAACTCTGGTGCAGACCAAAGGAACAGAAGTTGAGTATGCCAAACAACGGAAGTCGCGGTTCACTTCCAAACAGACAAGAGTTCAATTCACATTGACTGGGAAAGTAATAAATTAAGTAAAACTAGGTCCAAAGAAGGTAAGCAAACCAAAGTGGAGTAATTTGTGGCTAGGATATTGCCAAATATCACAACAAATAAGCAATGCTAATATTAGCTGTATTTAACTTGTTATTGCCAATAAATGCCATGTTAGCTCTCTCTTGTGATATTCAGCAAAATCCAAGAAACAATTCACTCCACTTTGGTTCGCTTGCCACATTTGGTCCAAGTTCAGTTGTGGATGCTGGTGGGCAATGCAAGCCTCCATTATTCTAACAGATTAACCTTACAAATTTGTGTATATCATGTTTGCTGATATATATTTCATTTATGGCACAGAATACTTTCAAACTGCTTTGAGCTAAATATTGTTACTGGTAAATATGGTTGTGTATTTCCCATAGACAGCAGAAGCCATGTCATAGTATCCTGAGGAACATAGCTGATATCACTGCCATACCACATGTGCTATCTCAAACTAACTTTAGTCTGTACTCACAGACAGAGAAGGCCTGTTAAGGTGGGACTTAAGGCTGTTTGACCAATAGTGTTTTCCAAAACTGTAAATCCTCAATAAATACTTATTTATGGAAAACTACACATTATGAAAAAAAAAAATCTCCCCTCTCACAGTGAGAGCACACAGATGTATTATAGTTTTCAACTGAGGCTGTTGTCTAGAACCAAGGATGACAACATATGTATGTATAAACACATCTTTTTCCACATGTAAGGATGTCAGGCTATTGCAGCCAGCCTCAAGTGGACACTCAGGGTATTACAGGTTTTAGCCCTTCCAAGTGGGCATACATGTACAGCCCCAGAGGTCACAGCTTGTATTTCAGGCCTGTGATGCAACAATGGTCCGGATGACAGGAACAAAGACCAGATTCACAGCCCCAACTATTTGCAGGAGTCTTAGTTACAAAACATTTAACAGGCTTAGGTCTGCCCAGCTAGTGCCCCTTTCAGACTGGCAAAAAAACATGTTTAAACCCAGTAACAATCGACTCCAGAAGATTGGAAGGGTTTAATCTGCATTTCGACCCAGGTTGACTGACCCTGCAAGTGATATGGGTTTTTATCAGCTCACCTCTGATCGGCAAGGTCAACCCGCTTATATATGGATGACATCAGCGTAACGTGCCTACAGCATCAAATTCTATCCGTCTTTGTATTATCAGCACCGAGTTTTTACACTTGTAAAGAGGGACAGAAGTACAAAGTACAGAAACCGTGTCCCCGGCCTCCATGCTCCTTTCCATTGTTTACATGCTCGTGTCATCAACGTTATGACATCATCTTGATGCACCAGAGGGAAAAAAACAGCCACGCAGCCTTTCTGCAGCCGATTAGACCAGGGTCAGCTGGCAGTGGGAAAGAAACCTGCGTTGACCTGCTAATTTTTGTGTGGAAGTGGTATTGGTTCAGCGCAAACCAAACCAAGACAAAAATGAAACAATGTTTCGACTCCACCCCTGAACCAAACTGAGTCCACTTATTTTAGTTGTGAAAGTGATCTTAGTCGAATTTTCTATCACCAAAATGAACACCAGTTTGAGAACTTTGGTATTTTAACACTCCAAAGAACAAAAGTACAAACAATAGTTAACCTAGATTCTCTGTCGAAAGAGAGATAGACCTGTAAAAACTGTTTTTGTACCTCAGACTCCAAACAACTATTAAATTTCTATTACAAAAGTAAATGCAGGCCAGTATGACATGAGGTTGACTGTTTTAGCTCTGAGGTCAACGGATGCTGTCACATTAAAAACTGCTCCTCAAGAATGCCTCAACACAATACATCACACCCTGCCAGCGAGACGTGTCCACTACTAGTGTCAGGGTCATGCAGAAAACCGACATTCACAAGTCATTAAATCCACCTAATAAAATTTCACAAGGGCGGCAAAAAAATAGAGGGGAAGATGAGGATCTTTTCACTCCAGCACAATCGGTAGTGGCCTTTATTGTTTCCCTTAACACACTTCAGTGTGCAGTGCAACAGCAGAGACATGTAAAAGCTCCAAAACAGCTTTTTTTTTCCCTCACACCCCTTCTCTTCTGACTTTACCACTTGCCCTTGACGAATGTGCTCGGCTCACGGGGTGCAACTGTTCTGCTGAATGGTCCTTTCCTGTTGCTCACCCTTAAAGCGCAGGCGGTTGCCGAGGTAGGGCTCCCCCCCACGCCATATTACGGGATTGAATTGCGTTTGACCTTTGTGGAGAACAATGGCTGAAGGCCTTTCATTTTTCTGGCCTTCTCAGCACAGAGAAGAAGGACCTCTCTCTCTCCACTGTGTTTTCACTGTGGTCTGCCTGTAATTCACAGGCACAATGACAGGGTTGATTTACACTCGCTGAGAAGTGTACATGAGTGTTCTGGTACACAGGGATATATACAAGGCTGCTGTTTGTGAGCTCTAATTCATATAAACTTGAATAAACCCCTGCTCTAAGTAGTTTTTGGGGATCAAAACTATACTTTAGAATTGAGAGTTTTTTTAAATCAGATTGTTTACTTAATCAGTCAGAACAGTAAGCATGAATACAGAGGTTGCCACATGGGCCCTTTTCTTTTCATGCTTAAAGCTCCCATGTCCTGCAAAATCAATTTTCTTTACTTTAATGTCATTAGGAAGGTCTTGAGGAGCAGAGGAACATGACACCTATTACTAAGCTCTCAGTTCACAGAGAAATGTGCTAAAAGATGTCCATTTAAATGCTTCATTTTTCACTTCCTGCTGTTAATTAAGTCACAGCCATACAGCCAAATGCAAGAAGGAATAGGCTCCAGACCCCCCACGACCCCAAAAGGATAAGCAGTTAAGATAATGGATGGATGGAATTACAGCCAAATATAGCTTTTTCTTTTGGAAAATATTGCTACTTTTAAAGTTGTAATTGCAGCTGTAATCATGAACATGCAGTTTTTTTATATTTAAAACAAACTGGCAGGCAGTGTGAGGGCTGCAAGAGGCCCCCGGGCTGCCGGTTTCCCACCTCTGTATAGGTGTTGATGACTGTGAAATTTACCAGATTGTCTTTTCAACTTTCTGTTATAGTTGTTTCTGCTGCTGTGTTGAATCCTAAGCCTCCACACTGATCCTGCAGGTCATGTGTCTGCTTGAGTTCATTTTGGACAACGTGCACAATCGACTGGCTGAAGTGATACAGGAGATGCACAGCAGCCATGACAGCACGTGTGTCTGTGGCTGTACGCTCACTGTTTGCATCATTTGAGTCATTCATATTCATGGGAGTCCCATTCTCAAACATTTCTTGAAATTGTTTTATTATAAAACTCTTGTGGACAGAACTATTTCACTGATTTTGTTCTGTACAAGTGAAAGACATGTCATGGGCAGCAACAACGAATTGATCATGTTAATCTGTTAGTTGATCCATTAATTAATCTCTTGTTGTGCAATGGGTAGAAATATTCTGGCAGTGGACATGATGACATTACCATATATGGAAACTCCTCAGCAGGTGATCCATCCCGCTGCTGATTAGGACAAGCGCAGCTGCAGCCTGGTTAAAAACACCTGGGCAGTGTGTTCAGATGAAGCCGTGATCAGGTCACAGTGCTGAGTGTCTTATTTTACATGATTTTCTTAAGCGCTGGTATCAAATGTGATATTCAGTTTTATCAGCATGGGACTAATACATCATTTGCAGAAACATGGAGCTGTTTTTGACACGTTTGGATGAATGAGGTAAGTGTTTTGTTGCACTCTGTCAGGTCAATAGTGAAAAATATGATGAAAAACCTTTTCCAACTGCTGTTTTTCAATGACAAAGAAATGTTGTTATCAAGCAGAGCATAGATCTTTGTAAAAAATCTCAGCTGTCAGATGAATGGGGACTAAAATGTTAGTGTGTACAAGCATTAGTTTGGCACACATGAGTTATTTATCAAATTATAGGCTTGTTTTAGGGCTTTGGTTCACGAACCTTTTCAATTGAGCCCTCCATTTGCACTGTTCTCTGTCCCCACATTATACATATCAGCACATACTGTATATATTAACATCCCATTAATATCAGTACAGAATAACAACTTCAGTTTGTGACTGCAGTCTGAGAACAGGTGGCTTTAACTGGAGAAGATATCATAGAGATTCTACAACAAGACCCTTCAGTTTGTTTTAAGTGAACATCTGACTCTTTGACATGGAATTGAGCCAGCCAACTGTTCTTGTAAAGAAACTACACCAGCTATGTTGGTGATTAAAAAATATATAAATAAAATATATATTTTACATAAAGGAAATTATTAATTCTTGCCCCACAGTGTGCCAGCCACCATGAAATTGAATTGCTTGTCACCTGTTTTTGTTCCTGTTTCATGTGGTTCTGATGTTTGATATAGATTTGTTGTGTACTTGAAATAAACAAGGAAGTCCTCTTCCTGTTGTATTTGTTTACCCTTAATGAGCCTTACCTAACAATGACGTAAACTGATCCCACCTGTTTGGTGTACACTGCAGCTTGTGCCAGTGTCGCTATAATTTTTGGACGATGTGCACAGCCTACACTTTGAATCAATGCAGAGGACACGTAGCAGCTACAATACACAACAGCAGCACAAGCACACCGTGTAAGAATAGAACCTTGGTTTGGTGTATTATATAAGGCACCTGTGCTGAACTTTGCACCAGGCATACAATAGAGCCCTCCATTTCAAAGTTCCACAGTGAGCACATCCTCCCAAGATGCCACAGGAACACTGGAGTTAAAACATCAGCAATTGTATAGAAATAATCACTCTTGACATTGGTGGTGTTTTTCGCTTTAGCAGTTCATATAAAGCAGGGGTGAAAAACTGGTGGCACAGAGGCAACATGCAGCCCTCCTCTGCACCAAATGTGGCATGCCATTCAATTGCAGTCTCTGAAATTGCAAATATGAAGATGACAATCTGCCATCTTTGAGTGTGATATGCCTCTACAGTATTATGTACAAAGGCTAAATACTTTACAGCATGAAATGCAACAATATTTCTATGATAATCAAAATTGAATACAAGAATTAAAGATGTTATGAGGAGTTTCTAAGTAATTACAAAAAAGTCTCACTTTTAGGTATATGCCTGATCGAAATACACACTTAAATATGAGTTTAATAGCATCAAAATAGGTTATCTATAAATGCTATTCCTTAGCTTTGCAGTCGGGTTGGACAGGGCTGGACTGGCCTGGACACTCAACTTCAGGAACAAGACGATTAAAACTAGAGCAAATTTATGTTATTCTGACACGTCTTAGAGCACCGGGCTGTAAGTAGCGATATACTACCGGCTACAAAACTACAATACTAAGTGTTCAAAAAATTGCTTGTTGTCACACATCAAAAACTACCGCTATGTACCATGGGTCACACCTTTTGGTCCGTACCAGTTGTAGTCAGAAGTAGGAATTTCCGAGTTCCAAGTAGGAAACTTCAGCTGGAACGTCCCCTGAAGTCTGAATTTCCTACTGGGAACTCGATGAAACCACCACCCCCGAGTTGACAATTAAAGATGGATGCCCCCAGTGTGAACAGTGATTAAGCTCCTGTAATCATCAATTTATTTGCAATTCTGACTGGGGTGTGTCGCTCTAGATCAGCTGTATATAGTATTGTTAGACTTATATTTACAAAAATGCTGCCATAGTGATAATCACATTCTTCATACAACAACTGAGGGCGTGATAACAACAGCTAACAATAGCCTGGTAGATCCGCATGTTTTTTTTTTACTTCAACTGGAACACCGATAATTCAGAGATGATTTCACTCCCAGTTCCGAGGTTACTGGAACGCAGCATTACGACAGTCGCCGCGCGTGCTCATGGGTAGCAGAGTTTATATGTCGCTGGAAACAGATTCTCCTCATAGCATCTTTAAGTAAATTTTAATAACTGGACTTCAAAACCAGTTCACTGCAATTAAAAGTACCTTTTAATGGCTTTAATTCCATGTCTTGCTCACAACATAGAGATAACTTTTGATTGTGAGCCAAAACATTAATGTTGGCATCATAAATTCTAATAAAAGATATTTATCCTTGCTGTTGGGAATAAACCTTGCATCTCCAAGGTTCAAGGGTTTAGGTAATGCAAGCAAATTGAAATATTTAGATAAATAAATACAGTTATACCATATTTGACATTTAAAAAATATATATTTCAATCAGTTCACAATTAAAAAAACACACTTACAGCCATGAAGGGGGATCAGTAGGTCTAATTTATGAAAAATGAAAATCATGATAATGTGGATATGGGGTTTGCACCTGAGAACAGCAGTATAGATCCCTTTGTTGAATCACAGTAATTTAGATTGTTTTATTGAGTGTCTGCCTCAGTTTGCCCTCTGAAAGTATATGTGAACATTAATGTGGCCCACAGGGTCACCAGTGTTGCCCATCTCTGATATAGAGGCATCAATATCTATCTCAGTCTGTTTCATAACCAGTTAAAAAGTCCTCACAGGAGCTTTAAGAGGGGAGCAGTTCACAGTAGTTCAGAGCCAGCTTTGCTAAAGAGGCCGCAGCAGTGAACGCTCTTGCCCTGAATACACGATAAAAGGTTTACTGTAAATTCTAAATGGCGTTTTCTGCAACCCATACATCACTCATGACCATTAGGTTCCACCCCTCTCTGCACAGCGCACCCTTCCAGCCACAGCTTTCCAGATGATACAGTACAGAGGCTGTAGTTCAGGCAGATCTGCCTTTGAATAGCCTGCAGCCAATGGATTTTCTCTGGATAATACAATGTTTGGGACAGAGAGGCAGGGATTAGTCCAGACGGATACATCCAGCACCCCCCACATGCCCAATCTAATTAGACTGGAATCAGTTTAAGATGAAAGCAAGCCCTAGCATCACCGCACTAAATACTGGAATTAGTATTCCCCGCATGGGAATTTAATGACGGAGACTGAAAATCCAATCACATTCACTCCCAGTTTAGCCCCTCATGCATTGGGCCTGGACAATGACGAAACGAAAGAACAACAACAATGATTTGTCTGTCAATAGATATTGACCAACATCACATCTGAGGCCACTTGCGTATTGGCGTTGCTATGTGGTCATCATTTAACGAGGATAAACAGCTTATAATCAGATATTTAGACAGTCTGTTGCTGATGTAAACCTTTGTCACAGTGTGACTTGGGGTCATGATAGAAATGAATCATAACAGGAAGAGGAACTAAAGAAGACAGATCATGTTTTTGGACAATCGTGCTCATAGTCTTGTGTTTCTATTTACAATATGTTAATGGAGGGGTTCATCTAAGGTTTTAAATCAATAGTGCATGTGCTATACAAACATTTTCCAGGCTTTCATTAGCATTTTATCCTGACAAATAAGTCCACTTCTTTAGTAGAAAGAGAAAGGCTTTGCTTGTCCTCGACGAGGGCTGATTTCGCAGCTGAAAATCCTTAACGTTAGTCATTAATCAGCTCCTTACATCAAAGCTCTGATTGCTGCACAGGAATCAAAACTGTCAAATTATTGTTATCAGGCAGACAGCATCAGATCCTTTCTACTTCCTTATTATCTTGCAGACTTTGAGCCCACATTCGCTGATAAAACAGAACACATTTTTTGCTGCACACATTCATACAAAACACCCTCACAGTCTCTTGACTTTATCTCACCCTTGTTATTATTATTTCTGCATAGTGTATGTATGTACGCATAAGTGTATGCAGCTGAGGGAACTCTATTTTAAACTGCTAAAATGCAAGCCATATTTCAGCGTCAGGTGGTGATTAACAGCACGGGCTGGAAATAGCTCTGCACCTGGGCTCCATCCACCAAACAATATCCTCTACACCTGTGATTCATCCACCGAAGTGTTACACCTGAGAAATCAGGAAGCCATTGTCCCCAATGTAAAAATACTCAACGTGAAATTATATTATTTATTGCTGGCTGTGTTTGCAGGTTTGCACTAAAAACAGAGCCTGCTGTTTTCTGCTAATAGGTGTGTACAACTTTTAAATACATGTAACTTCTGCAGAACTTTGATTCTTTTTATCCTCGACTTGCATTGTTTCCATATTTGTAGGCAGTTTATGCTAAAATAATCAATAATAAATAATCAACCTACTGTGATTGGGGACAACAGAGCTCTAAAGCTGTTTGTCAGGAGGTTTAAGACCTGCTTTGACTCTATGTATCATTGGCTTGTCCAATACTGACTGTGCTGTATCCAAAACTGCAAACCATACAAGCAGTATGTAGTATGTGAACATTTAAGAGATCAAGGATGTCCAGAAAAATATCCAGATGTTGTACTGATTCTGCAAAGATCAGCAGTATGAATCATGCCAGTCTATGGCACATACTGTTGTCCACAATGCAAAGCATTACCATAATTTCTCGATTATAATACGCACCTCATATTTTCTTGATTTTTGCTTGAAAAACACTGTACTCGAATATAACACGCATCAAAATTTTGCCGAAACCTTACCTTACTCTGACAACTCAAAATGTACCTTTTATTCAAAGTGTAATCAATGAAATTTCAGTATTTTTACAACAAATACACAAATCTCTCTCAAACAGATGTAGAGACACCTTTGGCTTCATGCTCATGCTATAACGCTATTTTTGCCTGAGCATGCTCAGTTGTATTGTACCGACCAATCAGACAGCAGCTATCAACATGCCTATGTCTTCAAGCAATCACAGCACAGCTATTTTGTATCCTCTTACTCACAAGATGGCAGTGCTCTGTGTTTGCCGGTGTGTGATAACACTTGAGAGTGACACTACAATTACACAAAGTTAAACTAATTAAGACCCAAAATATTTGATGAGAACAGTTTAACAGTCAGCTCAATAAGAATTATGTGAGTTTGGTGGGAATGTTCTGCAGAGAAAGAGAATAGTTCTGCTTTTTGTATCAGATGTGTTGCAATCGGGATGTTGGTGACATGAAATAGTTGAAGTATTTTGCTTGTACTCATATAAAATATGAACCAGAAAATTAGAGCTTATTTAAGGCAAGAAAGTGTGTTTTTAATCAAGAAATTAATATGTCAGAGACTGAGATGGTGCACAACAGGACCAGACACAGTATTTGCAGAGCTGTTTACATTGTGTTCTCAAGACCAGAAACAAAAATCAGCAAGCCAGGCCTTGCATGATACAATGTAGTACTCAACTGGCAGTCATTCTACTAGTAATAATTTTGTATGACAAACAGAAATATTGTAATTTATAGTATACCAGATCTAGTCAAGCTAATTCTTTTGTTGTTTTTTCTGTTTCTTTGCTTGTTCTTTGGGTTTTTTCATTGTTTTGGTGGGCATCAAGTAAGTTTTGAGGTGCATTAATTCAACCAATGTGCTGTGGTGAGGGGGAGAGGGCTATTTTTAAGACAAATAATATATTAATTTTCATAATAACTCAGTTTCTGTTTAAACAAAATAACCACTGATTTGTGTTTTCCCACTCCAGTTCTTAATACACATAGCTGATTTAATGTGAACAAAAGTGAATAATAGCCCAAAATATGGCTAACAATGCTGAATACCCTATCTTGGACTTAACAATCTTACAAGTGATTCAGGGATTTTCTTGATTTTTATGGTCAAACTTAGTTCAAAATTTATGACTGAAATGTGTAAAGCTTGTGTAACAACTTCAAAATTCAAACTTACCTGGGTTTAATTTGCGTCACCAAGCATGACATCATAACTGGTGTTGTCAAGATATACACAGTCACTGTCCTGCATTTTGAACCCTGACCTGTTAGCACTTTGCATTGTGGGAAACAGTACAAAAATCGGGAAAACTGACTGTCCCATATAGGTTTACAAATGTGTGCTGGATAGGCTACTGCATACTACATAGTTAATTTTGGGAAAATTTTTAAGTCTTGTAGGTGTCAAGGGTGGTTAGGAGTAGAACTTTAGTTTGAGACAGTGTTTTCAATACGGCCGCCTCCACAGACTGAATTAAGATACTACCCTCAGTAACTAAATGGCTGACTTCCCTACACCTTTGTCTGATGATTACTCAGTCTATGGTACACTGCATACTGTGTTATGTAGTGAAAGCTGAAGGGCAGTAAGATGTTTGTTTTGCTACATGCTAGACCTATCTGGAATTATAGTTTTCCTTGGGCAGCAACCAGCATTCAATTTTTTTCAGCACACTGCTCATGTAGTCGGGGGTTTCCAATAAAGCCTATATGTTTGAGACAGTGTTTTCAAAATGGCTCATTGTAGACTGGATTTAAAATACCCTAAAGTATAAAAAAAACTGACTTTACCTCAGCTTTTTCCAATACTTCCTACATTATGTGGTCAAAAAAATCAGTTAGGCTGTGTCCGAAATGGCATACTAACGTACTACTCATACTACGTGTGACGTCAAAATGAGTATATAATGCGTTCACATTAGATAGTATGAAAAGATTGAGTGCGCGAGAAATACCAGGATGTATACTATATCTGAAAAATATTTAAGTATGCGAGGTGGGCATACTAGTCACACTCAAACGCCCCATAATGCATTGCAAGCCCCATAATGCATTGCGATACGGAGGCGACGGACGGATCGTCTTCGGTGTCTGCGGGCAGTCAACATTTTATTGTATTTGGGAAGTTACTGATTATACTATTGTTAATATCTTAAATGTTAAATCGTCTTGAGACCGACATTCAGCTAAAAATTAGCCACTAGCAAACTTCCCGTTTTCAAAATAAAAGCATCTATTATCATCTCCTTTTAGTTCTTTAACGCTTTTGTAAATTGGGCTCTTGTTGTGGAGCCGACTGGAAGTTTCTTCGATAGCATAATGGCGCACATAACAGAACGAACGAAGTGCCGAAATGAAATTTGTAACCGTGCGTTTTATGGCTCAAATGACCACATTTTGGTATTCTACGTGGTGACTTTCTGGCTTAAAATGCTCTCTGAACTTTCAAATGTGGCGAATCAACAGAGATGTTTGATAGCCTGGTGTGCTTCCGATTTTTGTTGTCGGAGGTTTGAAATGCATCATGGGAAACTTAGCAGTATACTTTAGTGTAAACGGTTGTCATTCTAATCAGACTTACAGTTTGTAGTATACAGTATATACACATGAGTATGTAGTACGTTAATATGCCATTTCGGACACAGCCTTAGTTGGATGAACTTTATTTGGATACTCTCCCTCCTTCCAGTATTAACAAAGTAACTCAAGCAGCATCTAATTTTGACCATTTACACATGCTGTCATACCTAAGGCCAATTTGAGGTCACAAATGAACCTTTTTGGTCTGTCGAAAGAAACCTGAGAGCTCAGAGAAAAGCCACACATGCACAGGGAGAACAAGCAAACTACCCAGAAAGATCCTGGTCAACAAGGAGAGTCAAACCAGCGCTCTTCCTGCTGTGAGGAACAAGCAGTCCACCTCCATAATGCTTTTCCCTGTTTGGGTCACTGGGGCAGGAGCCTATCCCAAATCTGTGTGAGGCAGGGTACACCCTGAACCAACTGTCAGACAATAACAGGGCCTAAAAGTTACATGACTAAAGTAAATTAATGTACACTTAAAACATGTTGACTTTATCTTCATAATTGATGAGTAAAATGGCCAGGATGCTTACTCCTTTGGTCCAAGAGCGGATAACTAATGCTCGTACAGTTTGCAGCTCACATCACGGGGGAGGAGGACACAGCATTAAGCAACAAAAGGTTCAATACTTGCACAGTGTAGCATCCTTTAAGATGAGAGATAAACATTAAAAGAATATCCTTTTGGATTTACCCTGGTGTCAACACAGGCACACACAAACTAAACATATGAAAAAAGCAATCAGTTTTTTTTCCTCTGTATCTTTCTTTTGGCCTTCCTGCTTTTAGTGTTTGCAGCCTCCATACTTCATTTCTGTGGTACAAAAGAAAAAGAAAGAAGGTGAGGAAAAGGGAGGGGGGGCGGAGTACACCTGCCTTATTATTGCCTTGTGGATGAAGGATACAATCACTGCTGGCATTTCTACAAGACACACAGCCAACTAACACGTATTTTAAAGTGAAAAAGGAGGAGGAGGAGGTGTGAGGCAGAAAGAAAGGAGGCAGGCCCGAGAGGGAAAGAAAAAGAGACGCAGATAGACAGGCCAACAGGCTGACAGAGACTGAGTGTCAGGGACAAAGAGAAAGGAAAGAAAGTAGGTGATATAGACAGCAAAATGAGCAAGTGATAGAAGTGAAGTGAGAGTGAGAGCAGGAGAAAAGAGAAAAAGGAGGGGCAACCTGAGAGAAATCAAACATGGGCTCCGCGCAACAGAGGTACGTCGGCAAACGAGCATGTTATGGCAGCCTGCTGGGACTTCCCCGGCAGATCGTTTGTGCTGTTTCCCAATCTGTTCTGAGGAGCGGCACAGCCCCACATGGGGACGTGTGAAGGCGTCAAGATGGGATTGCTTAAGACAGATGAAACAAGGTGTTTTTTGATGCCATCTCGAGCGGACAAAAGCCTGATTTCCTGTTTTGCCTGTGACACAAAGGGTGCTGTGTAGTTTGCAGAACACTTCAAGGCTTTTTGTTGTCGGGGCTGTAAATAACTAAACACATGAGAGGTGAAGTTACACAGCTTCTGGATCTACATGCGGAAAAATATGTGACACATTTTCACTTTTTGGCATTTTTAACATGTTAACATCTGTAACAAACAGCGTTACAGTGCTCTCATCAGCTGTGCACATTTAACCTCAGACCTGGAACAGGAATACCCTGGCACAACTTAGGACCGCCACAGCTCTCTCTACATTCAGCGGACCCCTGAAACAATCCCATAGTCACTAGGATCAAAGTGTCAGGCTTGGTAATATTACTTTACATTTTAAAGGGCGCCGAGCAGCCAGGCTAAGGTTTTTACAAGGCGCGCTGAGGGAAATAAGGAAGCAATGGAGGAGGGAATGAAGGAATTTTAGGGGGTGATGGGATATGTCTCACTCTTTCTTCACGCGCACGCACGTGCACTCCCCAAACTGAAATCATACCATGTGCAGCGGAAGAGCAGGCGGTGAGGAAATAGAAGCTAAATATAAAGTGACACACTGCATTCCCTAGGTCATTCACAGACCCCGCACCAAATCACAATGCTCCACGGCTCGTCGTTTATCACACACACGAGCCTGCAAGAGAAAATTATAAAGCAGCAGAATAAGCATGCCTTGTAATTTATAGAATCACTGATGAAGAGATGAGGAGATGCACTGACATCAATTTGGCTCAGATTCGGGGCATTCTTATGCCCTTTTTTGTGTATAAAGTCGGCATGCTGGCAGGACCATTTGTAACAAAAAGCTTTTTTAGCCTTTAAATGAAAATTTTAATGAGGCCCTGTGTTGCCTTTTTTCCTTTCTGAGTCTTTAAGAGCCCTCTAAATCATTAAAACTTGCTCTTTCTTTGATTTCAAGGTCATTTGAAGAAATAAGGCAGTCTTAAGTGGCCCTCGGACCAAAAGTGGCCTATATGCCAAAGACCGCAAATGAATGTAGCCTAATGCTTTTTAATTTGCATTCATCTTTAAAAACACAGAAGAGCCATCTCCGAGTTATAATAGGCTGAGATGGCAGTTGGAGGCCCTCTAGTCATTAGTAGCAATACAGCTCGTCTGAAAAGAAGGCCTTTCTTATCGTGTTTTAACTTAAGCCCATTACTGCAAAGATACATTAGTCTGCCATCCAGTGCCCGTTTGTCTGCATATGATATTTCCTTTGTGTGTGTGCCCGTATATTAACACTGGGGTGTATAAACTTTGACAAACCAAAGACCCTATACCATATAAGCCTCCTGCATGATACCTCTCTTTTTTTACACAATGTCCTCTCCCTAAATGCAAAAGTGGACCAAAAAAGATCCAGAAAAGCAGTTTCTTTTCAGTGACTTTATAATAATCAGTTACTTCTGTTCATATACAAGTATTCTTCAAAAAACATGTTTCCCATATCATTTCACTTACAATGTTTGTTTATTACTTAAAAATTTTGGAGCTTGGCACTAGAAGTCAAAGCTTTTGTAAGATGACCCATGAACATTCCCTGTGTCCTGAATATGAACAGAACATTTTGTTTTTATTAACAGTGGCTACTGGGGATGAACTGAAGATATTTATGAGTGATACCCTTAAGAAGGATCACTGCAAACTGTAAAGCTATGTACAACTTAGTATATGTGTATGTTTTTTTTATATTGAGAAGTATATGAAATAAGGTTTTATGGTTTTATGGTTAAGTTACTTCATTCAGGTTGCTCAGGTCAGACTTTGAAGACAGGTTGTCATGTTAGAGATAACACTGTGGGATAAAAGATGATATAAAGTCAGTCCTGCAAGTTTTAGTTTTGCAATAGCCCGAAATTAGCTTTTGAGAGATTATCAGGATGAACACAACTTATGTTGTCTGATCTACTTTCTTGGACACAAGTGAAAGCTTTAACATGACATCACACACATTCAGACTTAGTTCAGACCACTGATTTCAAAACAAAAAAACAGTTGTAGAATTTTGCATTGGACAGTCACAGCTGTGTGAATTGAGACAATTTAACAAAAGTTAACATGCATGCATCATCATTAATGAATTAATGATACTGCAGGGATGACAAATAGTTTTAAAAACCAATCAGTGCCTTGAAGCCAAGAAATAAAAATGCACATTATGGGAGACATATTTCCTTTTTTTTTTTTTTTTTTTTTAAGGATTCTGTTGAACCACAATTCAAAATCAATGTCTGATTTAATTAGTTAATTTTCAGTATTTTTTTATTACTTTTGTCGATT
Source organism: Scarus forsteni (assembly GCA_036419115.1). Lineage (NCBI taxonomy): Eukaryota > Metazoa > Chordata > Actinopteri > Labriformes > Labridae > Scarus > Scarus forsteni. Next base: position 4,363,269 of record JAZDUH010000049.1, read on the forward strand.
CACGCTATATCAGTGACTAGAAAGGTTTTTCTTTCCTTAACAGAAGGGTACCAACAATTTTGTCTACTTGTGTCATCTCAGTACATGTTTTTCAATGGTTACGGCACACCTGTATGTCAAAAAGTGCAATATTATGGTCAGCTGTTTCTTTGGTTAAAACTGTATTATAAAAATTGACAACAACTTCCATCCATTCAGTGTTTCAGCAATATTACGAAATGATGGCAATAGAATAATTAGCACAGATATATTGTAATTTCTTGAAAGTAACAGACTTTTACTTTTAATATTATAATAATAATTATAATGATAATTATTATTAGTAGTATAATACTACATTTAATTGTATAGCATTTCTAAAAACAGAGGTTTACAAAGTGCTTTGACAAACAGTCAAGAACATTCAGACATTAATTAGAAGAGCTTCAGCACAAGGAAGTAAGAAAAGCTCAATTTAAAACAAGAAACAGAAAAGCACAAGATGCATAAAAAGATGATTCCTATTAATCTGACTGTTAATCTGTTCTAACCAAACATATCTGGTCTTAATTAGTTTAACTATGTGTTATCATCATTTGATTCTCAATTGTTACCACACACTGGCAACCACAGAGTGCTGCCATCTTGAGAGTAAGGGGATACTGCACTGTAATTGGTCAAAGACAGCTGCCCTCTGATTGGTTGTGACACTATGACTGAGCATGCTCAAGCATAAGTCAAGTAATTGTGCAGGAGTGAAGCAAAAGGTGCTCCGCATCCGTTTGAGAGAGGAAAATTGTGTATTTGATGTGAAATTAGTGAAATTTCATTGATTAAAACTGTGAATGAAGGTAATGTTTGAGCTGCTTCAGAGAGTAAGGTTTGGGCAAAAGTTTGGTGCATGCTTTATTCGAGTACAGTGTTTTTCAGGCAAAAATCATGAAAATATGGGGTAAGTGTCATAATTGAGTGCGTGTTATAGTGTAATCATCAAGAAATTGCAGTATTTATTTTTTATTGCTCCATTACATCCAGGCTCACTTTTGTTTTTTGATTGTCGAGACCACACTTGGCAGGCAACAATTGGAAAGGGCGAGTTTCCCCCTTGACTAGTTTTCCCCTGCCCCCTAACACAGATCATGAGCATAAGATTCAATATGCAGTAAACATCTAAAAGACAATACTATTTCCACGAACTACATCACTGGTTTTTAATTTTTTCCATTCCTTCAACTCACCTTGGCTTTTACAATCCTTCCTTGCATCCCGTGGCATTTCTCCAAAAAGCAAGCACCTCCATTTAAAAAGAATGATTCTTCGCACAAGTGCAAATCCATGAAATGCCACAATGCATGAAAACAAAAGATGTTCCAAGTAGGGACTTTAGGAGGAGATGACATGCATTGTTTGTTTAATCACGTGTTATGAGATGACTCTGTAATTATGCTGTCATCTGCCCGCTCCAGCACTGTAAAAGTGGGCCGCCACAGCACGCCTGACCCTGCTCATAATTCCATACTTCAAGCTTTACTGGTCAAAAGGCATAAAATGTCTGCAGTAAAATTCTCAGATGGAGACATGGAAGAGAACTAGAATCATCAAAATCATCAAAATAACACCATAAAAATACTAGAAATGGTTTGCACAGGACATTAACATGAAACCAAAAATCTCAACAAAATACATTTAATCAGGAGTGTCTGTTTGCTATGGTGCTCATGGTGATTCTTTTCACTTTTATACATTTGCATGAATGGACTCCAAATCGAAGATGAAGTAACTTACTTTTTGGGGCCATTTGTCAAAGGTCAGGGTCATAGAGATTCCTCTTCATCACTTGATTGTCATTTTCAATGGCACTAGAAGAGATTACTTAAACAATGTACAAATTCTCACTCAGCTCGAAGATAAGCTAAGTAGCAGTCCCTGGGTTTGAACGATTGTCCACTCTAACCAAAGTGATTGTACACTGCTTTTCTCCTCTTCTGACTTTTTAAATCTCTTTTTTTCATGGATATCCACTGTCCACTGAAAACAGCTCTGAGACCCTCTTATGGGCCTCCGACCACAGGTTGAGCACCGCTGCACTAGTTGATTGTATTTAAAGCCTGATCCTTCAAAGATTAATTGTTCTTAAACAATAGTACAAATGTGATATGCCTCGAAGATTAAGCTGAAAACAGTGAGCTGGAAAACAGCCTCAGCAGCTGGGTTTGAGCGATTGTCATCTAAAAAGCTGACTAATTTAAGCCTTTTGTGTCACTGCTTTTCTCCTCTTCTGACTTCTTTAAATCCTTTTCAGTACACAGGACTACTGTGTTTTTGATGGTTCATCCAGATGCTTTATAATTGTGTGTGAGACACAACCATACAAGCAGGCCTCTGCTGGTGTGCTCAACTATGTGCATGCAAGTGTCTGTGTGTCTCTATATCAGGGCAAAACTCTGCTGAAATGGAATAGGTGTAACAAGGCTATTATTTAAAATTTAAGAAGTAGAAGGTACAAATAATTGTGTGAAATTATAAGGAATAGAAGTAAAAAGTCAACTGAAAAATCATTACTCCAGTAAAGCACAGGTACCAAAAATTCTTACTCAAGTAACAAAGTATTTGTACTTTGTTACTTGACACCTCTTGTTTTGGCTTTCTCTCTCATTATTCAGCAGTCTTAGGCCCTCCTCGCACGAGGACGGCCCTGTATTGTCTTGGCGTCGGCATCAAAACGTGAGTCACTGTTTACACATCGTATTGTACATAGGCTTGTGCATTTACATGACAACGCAAAATCCATGCTCGTTCTCCCAGGTTCCACCCAAAACTGTCGTCGGGTTGCCCGTCTGGTTCTGCTCTGAGGTGGATTCCACGTCAACAAGTGCTCATGCACGCGTAACATGCTGCGTCTCTGCATGAGCACTTGTTGCTGTTGTTGCCTTAGCTGGTGTTGTTGGTGTTCTGTGAGCAAATGTTGGTATAAAAGTCGTAGCAATATTGTAGCTGCTGGAACAAGATCAGAATGAGCCTGGCTGCCGCCGTTGTTGTGTGTAACAACGTGGGTTGGGGGGCGGGCAGGAGGAGGGGTGCTATGAGGTCACCGTCTTTTCTGGACTTATCTGTTCATACCATGGAGAAGAATACGCAGATATCCACTTGCAGACCCGTTTTCAAAAAAGATGCAGAGTCATGGACAAATACCCGTCTCTGTGTGTCAGTACCACCAGATCGATAGTTTATTTTACCAGAGTCCTACAAGTTTGTACTCGTGTAAAGCCCACCTTAGTTACACACCTTCCCTCCTTTTCTATTCGTTTACCAGCCATTGGTACAGAAGTGGAAGCACCTGGGGTTAAGTGTCTTGTCTAAGGACATATCATATGACAGCCAGAACTGGGCTCAAACCTGCAACCTTCCTAACCAGTAGAATGTACAACAGGCCATAGCCACCAACGCCTAAACGCCAAGAGGTCATAGGTCTACTAAGATCATAGGCATGAAGTTTCATGGTCATTTCTTGGAAGTGAATCCCATGTCTGGAGAACACTGGGCAATTTCCTTCTTAACACAAATGTCAACCCTAACTCAAGAATGAACTAACTCCATCATAAAGGTCACAAGTATTTTATGTATTTATTTGAAGGTATAGTGTGTGGAAGTTGGCAGCATTTCACCGAACAGAAACGGTGAATATGGGATACAATGTTTCTATTTGTATGTAAAGTCTGTCAAAATAAGTGTACAATTGTCCTCATAAAACTTTGGTTTTATTTGTATTTAGTTAGAAAAAAGTTTTTAATATCTAAGTACTGGGGGTCTCCCCTCTGTGGAGGCTCACATAAGATCCACCATGTTGTCTACAGGTGGGTTTTGGGGACAAAAAGAGCTAAACACAATTTTTGAAAATTAGTCTACAAAAGTTTACAAAGCCTCTAATCATAATCTTAACTGACCTATAATCTATCAAAATAATAGTTACAAATATGAATAAAAAAACCCTCACCTTGTAACTGTTGTAAATGATGCCCTGTTCACGATCCTTTTGGGTCTTCACCGGCTGCCGTCTCTTAGTGATGTGATGTTTCAGAGACAGACGGGCTCATTCCAAATTCTAAGCGCTAGATGTGGCCAAAATGCCAATTTCTACACAATGCACCGTTAATGCTAAAATGTGACAACACTGCAAAAGACAAAGAAAGCAACAAAAACTAAAACCAGCTGAGTTGTACAAACATAGACAAAAAATGTTACAAGCTAACTTGGACATTAAAATACAAACAACACATAAATGCAGACTGGTTATCACATTAAAACTAGGGCTGTCAAATTTAACGCATTAGTTTGGATTCATCCATCATCATAAATAATCTGATTACATTTTTAACGCAATTAACCCTTCTGCAGCACAGAATGACTCAAAATCTGTGAAATGTCTCTAGCAAAGCATTTTGGGTAGTTTTTCCAAGAAGAATTGCTGTAGCGCATGCTGCCGCAGGTGTTCAGATGGACAGTTGATTCGGCAGAGCCAACCAACTCCAATTGGAAGACGCTGAACTGCACAGTGGCCCTCTTGGTGGGAAATCTGAATACAAAACAAACAAAAAAAACACCAGACAGAACAGTGGACAGATATGCACACTGTATAAACTGACGTTTTTGATTCACAAAAGCACTTCCGGGGATTCTGCTTGCATTTTTGCTAACGCATTGTCCAGCTTGCAACAAACCACCCTATCAATAAAGATTAAAATGAATGATATGTAATTGTGATCAATCAAAACGAATCCACATTTAAGATTTTGAGGGATTTAATTTGAACTCAGCACAAATGCCTCTCTGACCAAAACATTAAGTGACTAGATTTAAAGGTTCTAGATCAAATGTTCAGGTAATAGAGCTTGTGAGTGACTTTTCTTTTAACAAGACAAAAATCTTCACTTTGACCAATGGATAATATGTCAATATATTGGAGATCAACTGATAAAGGTCACTGTCATACAGCCTTGTGTTCATCCTTGAACTTTAAAGGAACACTACACCCAAGCAACGATTTGGTCTCATTTTCTCCTAGTTATTGCAGAGTGCGCATTCGTTTGTTTGGTCAGCCGCTGCTCCCGTAGGCACCCGTAAGTGTATCATAGAAATGCGAAGTAGTACTGTATAGGCTATAAACATGTGCTAAATGATGTCGTTTCGAGTAAATGGTGGACGTTACCCGCTCAGGACACTTGGATTACAGCGCACGAGCAGTATGGAGGAATATTGCCGACTTTTTGTGGGCTTTTAAGGACACTGTTTGTTCAGGCTCTTACCGAAGTCATGATATCAATGTCAGTGGACAGCGAGGATTTCCCCAGATCTCTTGCTGCATCCTAGATGTTCCAAAACTACTCCACAGTGTTGTTGAGCATGAGGGTGAGTAGAAAATGAGGCCAAATCGTTGTTTGGGTGTAGTATTCCTTTAAAACATATTTTAAAGAAAACTTTGGACATGTTTCAGGAGAACTTTGAGGGGAATATGTCAAAATATTCAGAAATCTACTGATTAAAGGATAAAGTGATTAGAATCTTAAGGTCAAAAGTCAAGGCCTCGGGTGAATACTTTATATGCTGCCAGTCTGTTTACACATGTAGGCTCTTAAATGCATCAGGATGTATATTTCATTTTATTAGTTGGAGCTTCTTTTCTACTTTGATTTTTGACCAGCTTCTCATCCAGAATAAATAAAATAATCAACAAAATTTGATAGTATTTATGAGAGAAGCAGCAATAGATTCTTATTTTTCAAAAGGCACACAATCTTCTTCGTTTCCTAAATCTTTCAATTCTTTGTTGGAAATGCTGCTGGAGTTGTGGCGCTTTCTCTGAGGCAGTAACATAAAGCCTGTTTGACAACCCCTGTGTGTCAACTCCACATGAGTGCAGGGCAACAGATGAGCAGTTTTTACTTACTATATTGAACTGATGAGACAGCAAATAACATTGTGTCCTATTAAACACAGAAGGACGGGCCTTTCCTATTTTCTCTTATTCCCCCGATCCTTCCCTTTCAATTTAGCCTCGTGTTTCCTTCTCCTCTCTGTTCCATTTCCTCGCTATTCTTTGTTCTTTTTCTTTATCTTCCTCTATTCTGTGTATGTGTGTGTGTGTGTTTGTGTGTGTATTCCCCCTCTGTGCAGGGAGAGGTGGTGTGTGTCTGTGAAAAACTGAACATCTCCAGTGAAATTGGTTTTCTGTGGAGAAACTGATGGATCACTCTGTGTTCCTGACAGGAGTAGGGGATTGTTTATGCTATACGGACAAATACATGTGTACACACACCCATGCGCACACATATATGCAGGGGGCGAGAGGACTGAGGGGATTGTTTACGCTGGAGCAGAATTAATTTTTATGAGCTGTAGATTGCTGTTTATGGGAGAATACACGTTTAAGCTGCGGGACGTGTAATCTAGATTGTTGCATTCCCCCACAATGAATTTATGGTGTCAGAGCAAACAGCTGCAGCAGCCTTCTTCTCGGCCTCTATGTCTTCAGCATGCACACATATATACAGATTAGTAGTAAAATGTTAATGCTTTTAAAAACAAATGGCCTCACAAATCAGCCATGGACACACGGACAAGCAAAGAGCATGAATGAAGCTGCAAATGTGCTATTGTGCATTTTCCACTTGCAAAAAATCAAATAAGTAATGCAGTTAAGTCGAAAGAGCATTAGCTGATGCCATAATAAGACTCTTTTCACCTACTTTGGCTCTAAATTTCAAGATTCATGGAATTAGTGACTAAAAAAAGATTTCTTCCCATTTTCAGCCTCAACAGTCTTATCCTCATCTGTTCTTTAACACCAACAACCTCTATTACTAGAAGTGAGAAGTTATTCCATTACCAGCAATCTGTCCTCCTCCCACTCTTTTCCCACTGCAAGCACACACACATATATAACTACACTCACCACACATTTTTGAATGAAGAAGATGCGTCCTTGCTTTGCTGCATATGAAGAAGCGTAAGTAACATTCAGCAGCAGCTGGATCTGCGTGATTCAATGTCTGCAATCAGACGGATCCATCTTGACAAGTATTTCTTTTATCAACCCTTGTATGATGTTCACATTTTTGTTACTCAGGCAGTGTTGGTGGGTCTGGTGGACCCGCTACCTTTTGGGGTTTTTAATTCAATACAGTCAAATAAGTTTATGTTAAAATACTCAATATATATGTACTTCAACCCACTAAAAAATATATAACTTACATATATTGTTAATATTTGCCCTTTACCTTTGTTAGATCACATTTATCAATTAAAGTTCTACTTGTTTTTTGTTAGTTTTGTAATAAAATGTAATAAAAAAAGAAAATCAATAAAGATTGAAATATGACTTGTAAGTTTCAGGTATATGAGGAAGTGGCAACACAGGCAGCCCAGATCTTTAGACCAGATTTTGCAGGTTTAGATGGTAAACCTGCAAAATATACTGCCTAAAGGGACAGCAGCCCCTTAAGGTAGTATTTACTCTACTTCCTGAAGGGGCCATTTGAGTAGGAAGGCCCTCTAAGCAGACAATCTTTTGCCCATCTTGATTAGTTGTGAGAAGGAACCTCATTGGTAAAGCTATATATATTGTTTCCCACCCCCAATTTGCAGCTGGGATAGAGTATTATACCTCTTTCCTACTGGCTGAAAACCTGTTTAAATGCGCTAACAATCGGCTCCTGTCGTCAGTGGGAAAGGGTCCAATTGGCATTCAGACCAGCGTCGACTGACCCTGCATGGGATATGGGTTTTTATCGGCTCACCTCCCATCTACTCCAGTGGGAACATCACACCCGGGGAACCCGCTAATTTACGGGATAACATTGTCACAATGTGTCTACGGCACAATACTAAGTCTGTAACTTTGGGTAACAAAAGGACGCTGGAATCTTTGCAAATTCCACCCGCCTTTGTATCATCAGCGCTCGAATGTTGTTCAGTCTGTGCTGAGTTTTTGTACTTTGAAAAAGGGACAAAAGTACAAAGTATGGAAAACAGTTGACCACCGTGTCCCCGGCTTCAGTGCTCCTTTTTATTGTTGGCCTGGTCGTGTTTCGGAGCGCTGATGATGTCATCAGTGTGATGAAATCAGCTTGATGCACCAGAGGAAATAAAACAGCCATGCAGCTCCTCTACTGGTGATTAGACCCTGGTCTGCTGAAAGTCAAAAAAGAGTCACTTGGCGATTGTTAGTGGGTTAACCCGCGTGGAAAAATATCCACATTAACCTGCTAATTTTAGCTTGGAAGTGGTTTTAGAAGAAAAACATATACTCTCGCAAGAAAGAGGGTAAACTGTACAGGAATGGGGGAGTAGATGTGTCGGTGCCTGAATTCTGCGACAATTTTGCTTTGTTGGGAATGGCAGATGCACATACACACACACACTCTAACATGAGGCCCTGAGGGGAGGACTCATGTTGCTATAAGAGCTCTGACTTGAAGTAAAAAATGTGCCTCCATCAGTGTAAAATTATTTCTTCCTCAAACATTGTTTTGACAAATTTAATGGCACGGTGGCCTGGGTCAACACACGACTCATTCATCCTGATGCACTGCTTCTTCATTTTCTTTGGTTTTGGCAAAATATACGCATCTGAGGCGTATCACTGCCCCCTTTGATGCACAGCTGTGTCGGGAAAAGACTGCAGGCTGGAGATGCAAAAACATTCATGAGATTCTTTGCAATGACCATTCATGGTAACATGGATGGAGAGAGGGCGGGATGTGAGGTAAATCCACCTGCACAACTTCCCAAGTGGACTTTGATTTATAAAGGAAAAAGTGCTTGCAAGTGTCTGCACACACAGTTTAACAAATCAGATTTTTTTTTGGAACACACCATTTTCAGCCTTCGGGCTCATGTTCACTTTTAGTATGGATCCTGCGCATTGTTTTATGAATAAGACCCCTGGTAACTACGGAGTCTTCCTGCTTCATCTCACAATAAAAGTTTCATGAAAACACTCAATAGTAATTTGGAGGTGGACGTTATATTTGACTGAAGTTTAGTTAGAGAAATGGTGAAAAAAGTCCTAAAGCCTCTCTAAAATGTCACCATGTTGAAAACTGCAAATAGATTTCACTTGTACAGCACCTGCAAGTCTCAAGACCAGTGCAAACACTTCACACAAAATGCTATATTATTCCTTTTATAGATACAGTCAATAACTAAAGTCAGAGGCTTCTGTACAGCCTGCCTGCCAGGAAGTTTTTCAAGCCTCTGACAAACACCTTGACTTCTTTAGGTATTCAATGGTTTCCAAGAAATCCAAACGTAGACTGGGCTACAACACTTGGTCTTTGAGTGAAAGGAGTGTCAATAAATGGAACGTGATTTGTTGAGTTCCTCGATCTTTCTTCTTGGAACTTTACCATTGTATAAGTGAGTGCGCTCTAAGAGGCATTTTATATCCCAAACATAGGTATACAAACAAACTTTAACAGGTCAAAAGTCTCTCTTATAAGTTTCACAAGAATTGTTCAAAAGTCCCACCTCATCGTTGTGCAACTCCAAAAAAAGAAAACTATATAACTTGGATCCCAAGAAAAATGATGACATTCAACACTGATACAAACACCAATGCATCAAAGAATGCAATTCATACAGCGATAGGTATATAATTTACTCCAAGGTGTTTGTACATTTTGATAAGGACAGCTCTATTGGGTTAACTTCAATTTGCTCTAAAATGTCCCCACTAATTCAACATTTTTCTGGATCAGGAGTCAAAAGTTTTGTGACAACTTTGGCACACACTTTTGTCATGTTCAAACTTTCATGCAAAACTTGTTGATCTGTCTCTTTGAATTGTCATTCTTATCTGACTTGTCAGTCACTTTAAATGATTTGGTAAATTTGTTAAAGGTTTCAGGAGTTTAGTTGTGCATGGGCTGCCAGGATTATCTTCAATGTCCTCTCTGCTTTAATACAATCTGTTGTGCTATTCAGACACATGTGCGTGACGTGCAATGTTCCTCAGAAGATTAGGCTGCTATTTGTTCAATTTCACCCCAAAAATGCAAGTTGATGCTTTATCATATTTAAATGTATGGCGAACTTAAGGAGTCACTTACTGGAAATTTACAGCAGTTGAGACTGAAAACCAAACCTTTAGCAGTTGGTGTGACAGTTGTTTGGAGTCAGGATGGTATCTGTTGTGCTTTGCTGTCGTTGATTTTATTATTATTGTGGATATTATTGTTATTATCGATTGTTGTTATTGTTTGTTGTTTTCAGTGCTGAGAGTGACGGCGTTGGGAGTAACAGCGTTAGAAGTACCGCATTAGAAGTAACAGCTTTACTAACGCTGTTATTTTTTCCCAGTAACAGATAATCTAATTAATTACTTTTTCAAACTTTGCAACGCTGTTACCTTTACCGACAGTGAAATGTGGTGCGTTACTTTGCACCGATGTGAAGCAGCTGTTATCCGACCTGCCTCACTCAGCCAGACACCGAGCAGGAGCTGCGTCGCTAACAGAGGGACAAGAAAACTCGATGCCTGAGATACCAGGTCTGGACTTTCGGCTTCTTCTTTTCCTAACTTGTATGTGTATATTGGGAGATGTGGGTTGCACTTTTTTGGGCTTGTTCCAATAGTGCAGTTGCTCATTTGGGTTTCTTGTGCCCCCAAACCCAAGAGGAATCTGATGCATGATCAACCATCAATATAAACCCAATTCAGAAGTTATAAAAACTATTTTATCCCACCGTAACACAAATTTGAATTTTGCTGAAATAATGGCGTTCCCACCTAAAATAAATCCTCATAGAATTAAATTTATTTCTTATATGGCTACTACCATTAACACCACAATAGAGCTGTAGAAGATAGTGTACATTATGTCACTGGTTGTTCTGATCTTGTACAGCATCCTTGAGTGTCTTGAAAAAAATGCAATTTTATTTATTTTTTATTGTCCTTTATAACATCAGGAGGTATTTTAACCAGACAGGAATTCAAAATTCTCAACTTTGTTCAAACAAAATGAAATTTATGGCTCCACTGAGGAAAAACAGATAATGTTCTTTTGTTTTTTTGTATAGTAAAAAATGTATCGAGGGCACAGTGGAACAGCAGGTTGGGCACATGCCTCACAGCAAGAAGGTTTTTCTGGAACGACTTTGCATGGACTCCCCGTGCATGCCTGGGTTTCTCTCTCAGGGCACTCTGGCTTCCTCCCATAGACCATAGGTGTGAGTGTGAATGGTTTGTTTGTCTCATTATGTGGCTTTGCAGTCAGCTGGCGACCAGTTCAGGGTGTACCCTACCTCTCCCCCAATACTAGCCAGGATAGACTCCAGACCCTGTGATCCCTAAAGGGATAAGGATATGAATGATGAAGGAAGGAATAGATAGATGGAAGATTTTTGTAATGTAATTTTTGTAAAACATGAAGAAATATGGTTGAATCAGTAAGGTGAGCTGATAAATCTTTCTATACCTGTATCTATCAGTAGATTTGCGGTGATTAGGTTGCCTCCATTTGCACACACCAGGTCCAGTATGCAAAATGACAATTGTTAAAATGGAACGAGCATCCTTTTGTATCAAATATCAAAAAAGATCAGAAAAAGTATCACATCTATACAAATATGCTGGCTTAAAAAACCTTTTTAACAGCATCAGTAGAAATAAAAACTAAAAAAGCATGATGAAATATCAATATTTAAAAAATGTACAGGAGTTATTCTTTTCAGAGCAAATCTCTGATTCTGTCCGCTGTACTGTAACTTAACTAACAGTTGAGTTAAAGGCTACAATAGCAAAAAAAATCCAAGGCTAAAACATACACCTTCTCATGCAGTCAACTTGTATTAATGTATGCTGGATATAAAGGCTTTTTATTCAGAGATTAAATTCATTCCTTTTTTTTTGTTCCCAGTTTTTTATCAGCAGTTGTGCAATAAGCCGAGCGGAGACGAGTAAAATGTATTCCACCCATATGTATGAACGAATGAATGAATATGATTAGAGAGTCTTGGACCCTCTCAAGGACAAAGTGCTGTGCTCCTTCACCGGCTGCTGTTGACTGCTTTGCTTGAGCAGCGTGTTTGTATGCATGTATCTCTGTGGTGCATTTATTTCAAATGGCTGTTCATGTCCCGCTTCTGTTTTTGAAAGCATTGTCTCTAACTGGCCAGGCCCGGGGACCCCACCTTCTTAACAGCAATTATGGACCCATATCTCTGAAAATATTCAGCCACATAAATATGTTTAGTGAATCGAAAAGAACAAAACATCACAGTACAACAACATCGAAAAAATTACAGTGTAATTTTCGACCTAAATGGCTGTGCAGGAAGAAGCATTACATTATAACGTGTTGAAACATATTATAACCATGTTTGAACGATATGATAACATGTTATACTTTGATTATAATGCAGTTATCGAGGTAATAAACACTTGTGATAAAGCTTTTTGAGATCATATTTCAGTTCACTATCATTGATTACAATGAGTGATAAACACACATCAGGTGTAGGATTTGAAACTATCATTCTTGTAATACATATAATTGAATTATAATACATTACCAACACCACTGGATTCCATTATTATACAAATGTGAGTCATCATAAGAGGCCATTAAATGCTTCAAGCTAAGTAAAAAGTGATTCACTGAATGCAAGAAAAGCAAACAAAATGATGTGACCTTTATTTTCTTATATCTAAATAAAATATTTTGACAATAAACTTCGAAAGCAGTCAGTTTGCTCATATTCAAGACAATATTTTCTGTTTATATTAAATACACATAAATGGGTTTCCACAATAATTCACCACTTTTACCTTGTAAAAATGTTAGATGAAATTGAAACAGTTGTAATGGACATTAGATTAAGCTAGTTATAAAGAGTGGAAATTAAATCAATTTTGATGTATATGTATGTTTAAAATTCAGCTCGTGAAAATAATCAAATACAGAGATATGCACCCTTATGACTCACTCTTAGACCTTTATAATTAGTTCTATATAAAAGCATTATAATTTTACTTATGATTACTTTTATAAAGTCATTTTAATCAAAAGGAATAGTTCTAACTATAATTGTGCAGCATTGTAAGTGCATTTGTTTTTTAAAAATGTTTGTTTTTAGAATGAATCATAACAAATGGGCTTCATAGAATGTGTAACTAAATTTTCATATTCTATGTTGATTAATTGCTTTTGTGAAGAAAGTTACACTGTGAGATACAAAAGTTTGAAGATATAGATATATAGTTAAGCTAAATATACTGTATGAGTGTACCCCAGAACTATACCACCTTTTTAGTGCACCAAAGATCTGAAAAGCTTGGTCCCCGTGTGATTTGATGATCCCAGATTTTAACGGAGCCTGTGATGGTGATGTTTATCAGAAAGGTAAAACTGCAGCCCTCTAAGAGAAAGATATATCTGAAGTCCTGATGATGATAAAAACATGATGATGATGTTGCCTATTATTTTAAACAAAATTTGTAGTCCTAGTATCAAAATAAATCAGTGACTAAGACTTAAATGAAAAGTACAATAAAAGTAATCTGAGAGAAGAGAGTAGCTAAAGCATTGCTGCTGGATCTGTAGGATCTTTGCATGGTTAAACTGGAGTCTCATTCAGACGAACAGAGAAATAATAACCCGTTTACTTTTAATTTGAACGCTCAGAATGCATTCAAGAACCTCGTCTACAGCACTTTCACTTGCCCCTCTTCGTTTTTTGCTTGCATGATGCCTCCTTAAGAGAATTTCCTGCATTTTGCTCAGTTTTGGCCTCCTGGCAGTGGGAATAAAATCACTGCTACCTTCTTGGAAACCGAAGTTACCGATCATTGCTGTTGTCGTATTAAAACGACAGTCTACTTTCTCTAGCTCTGCACACACACACACACACACACACACTCATCGTCCCTGGGTCCCCTCCCTTGTCCCTTCCGTGCCTGTCACATTCAAATGCAGGCGTTTGCAGGTGACGTACCCAGGAAGTGCTGTCCTGTAATTGTGTCGCTCTGTCTTCCTGTGGTGAGGTAGCCGGTGGCTCTCCGCCTGCCTGCCTGCGACACACCAGAATTACCAACTGAGGGGGAGAGAAGGGGCTGATGGGAAAAGAGGAGAGGTACCATTAAAATGCAAAATCACCACTGCGGTGCAGTGCGGCGCCCCGCTCCCCTCACTCTTTCTCCGAGGCAGCCATCTTATGATGGAACGAGTATGTGTTTGATGGTGTGTGAATGTGTGTCCGTTTAAGTGTGTGCGCGTGCATCTATATGTCTGCGTGTTTGATAGAGTGTAGAGTCGAGCTGCGGCGGGGAATGGGTGAGATGGCGTGAGGTTGGCAGGCAGAATTGCGTGCGCGAGATTATGTGTGTATGTGTGAGGCAGAGGTGATAAATCAGAGCTAGGTAAAGGCTTTTTAATGCAGCGGACCCCTCTCCCTGCCTCCATCTTCTGTCAGGGCTCAGTAAAAGATGAGAGCCCCCTGGGGAATAGCAGTAGCCCGCAGCAGGGCAGGACTACGCCGCAGGTCACACGCGCGCACACACACGCGTGCAGGGCCTGACGCATAGCCACTGACTGGGCCTTGTGAATGAGTGAATACATGAATAACTGAATCCATTGAATGCATGAATATATAAATAAAACTTTCCATCCACAGGAGCCACATTTATTGATGAACACCTCCCAAATAAATGTGTTTTTCAAATGATTTCCAAATGAATTCCTAAATGATTTATCGCCGGTGATATTGCATTTATATCAGAGGAAATATTTTTGTGCAAACAGAATGGATATTCGGTTCATTTCTGCCCGTGCTCCTGAGGTCAAATAGAGTCTTTGTCGATGATGTGCCGTGAGTCTTGAAGCGGCCCCAAGTTTCAGGGGGCCGGATATGAAAAATATGTGGAATTTGCCAACATCTGACAATACTTAGTCGGCAATATATCTCCTGTCTGATAGAAAAATGTGTTCTGAATTGCAGATACGCTCTCCCTTTTTCTGGCATACCTTTTTAATTTGACTTTGAGGGAAAACACGCCGGGCTCCCGGATAGACAAGCAGTGATATGACTGCTGAATGTTGTGCGGATGGGGCAGAGAGGACTCCAGCAGCTTGGCACGGGACAAACACTCGAGAACATAATACTTGACAACGAGCCTGGAGTGTCAGTTAGAGGGCCTGCCGAGAAAAGTCTGGCATGTTTGTGAAGAGAGGATAAAAGCAGAGACTGTGGAGATGCCACAGAGATTTTTCTGAGGTAGAATTCCAGAAAAATCTCGATTTAGGTGCTTTTTAAAGTTGAAATCTTCACTTGTTTTTCATACTAGAAGTGACTTTCTGAAAGGGTGATTTACTTACTTAATACTGTTCAAGTCCTGTGGTCATTTTGATTCTCCCACAACCTGTCTGGCCAATCATCCTGCTGCTGTCAGATTTTAAATCCAGTCTTTGCTCTCCCACAGTCAGTATCATGGTGTCCTGCTGTGTTATTCTGACAATCTTTGCTTACAGGTCTGAGCTCTCTTTCGCCGTCAGCAGCGTAAGTGTACTTGATTAATAGGCAAAGAAGAAACTTCCTGCAGCTCATTCATTCCTCTTTTGACACTCACCAGCAGCATGGCTTAACATCTTCAATACCTCTGCATGTCAAAGATGAAGTTTCTGGTAATCATCAAAGAAGTCCATCACTCCTAATCAGTGCTACAACTACATCATCTTATAATCAGAGCACATGGCAGCTACGTACTGTCCGCCATCTTGTTATGTTCATTCACCCCAACAAGGAGGCCTCCCGCTGCCTCAGTTGAGCCCCAGGTGTGAACAATTCCTTGATTGATCATTTAAAATCATTTTTCATCTTTGCGTGATTTGGTTTGTCTCCACCCTCACTCAAGCTTAATTGCAGGTTTACACCCAAGGGCCACTGGTGCTTTAAGCTCTCTCTCAGGTGTTGATCGCTCTGAAGAGAACCCGTCTCGTCACCTCACGAAGGCCGTCCAGCCACCCTTTTCACTAACTCAGTCAGTGGCCTGTCAAAGCTCGAGAAACTGAGCAACTCAAACTTCTCATGTGTTTCTGCCATGTGTCATCGGGTTGGTTTAGCTCAACTTTTAAAGTTTGTGTCAGGTGTTTTGATAATCAGAAAATGAAACAGCTTCCATTTAAGCATCTTTCATTAGCCAAATGAGGCTTAATGACAGCTGGAGTTATTAGGGAACAGCCAGCCAGCCATCCATTCTCTATACCACTTATCCCTTTTGTGGTCGTTGGGGAATAGATCCTATTCCAGCTCACACTGGGCGAGTGGCGGGGTACACTTTGAATCAGTCACCATCTGACTGACAGATGGCCATTCATGCTTACATTCTAGAGCATGACTAGGGTTCGTTCTTTTGTGTTGCTAGCGCCGTCAAGAGTGTTGGCCCTCACTGAGAGATAACTACAAAAATGGACGCATCTGTTCATCTGGTTGTTTAACACGGCTAAAAATGATCATCTATTAATGTCGTTCCCGCTCCTGCCCGCTCCCGTTGCTTTTTTTCCGTCCCGTCCCAATCATGGGATTGATTTAAAAATGACTCCTGGGGTGCTGGTTTGGCGTAGTGGTTAGCACCCCATGTACATGCTTCTGCCGGTCCAGGTTCAAATCCCGCCTGTGACCACTTTGCAGAGTGTCTTCTCCTGCTCTCTCTCCCCCTTTCACAAGCCTATCCACTGTCTCTCTATCAATAAAGGCACAAAATGCCCAAAAATATACATTAAAAAAAAAAAAAAAAAAAAATGACTCCCATCCCGTGGGATTCTTGCGGGAATCACGCGACCCACGGGAATTATCAAAAAATGTCATCCTCTATTACGTTCATACCTAAGGGCAACTTGGGTGGGCTTTACACGAGTACGAATTTGTAAGACTCCTGTAAAATAAACTATCGATCTGGTGATATTGACACACGGAGATGTGTATTTGTCCATGACTCCGCATCTTTTTTGAAAACAGGTCTGCAGGTAGATATCTGGGTATTTGTCTTCATGCCGTAGTTGGTATAAACAGATAAGTCCGGAAAAGACGGTGACCTCATAGCACCCCTCCTCCTCCCCGCCCCCCAACCCACTTTGTCACACACAACAACAACAACAATGGCGGCAGCCGGGCTGATTCTGATCTTGTTCCAGCAGCTACAAATATTGCTACGACTTTTATATCAACATTTGCTCACAGAACACCAACAACAGCAGCTAAGGCAACAACAGCAACAAGTGCTCATGCAGAGACGCAGCATGTTACGTGTGCATGATCACATGTTGACGTGGAATCCACCTCGGAGCAGAACCTGACGGGCAGCCCGACAGTTTTGGGTGGAACCTGGGAGAACGAGCATGGATTTTGCCTTGTCATGTAAATGCACAAGCCTATGTACAATATGATATGTAAACAGCGATACATGTTTAGATGCCAACACCAAGACAATACGGGGCCGTCCTCGTGTGAGGAGGGCCTTTGAGTCACCAGTCAACCTATCAAACATGTTTTGATCTCTGGGAGGAAGCTTGAGTGCCCTGAGAGAACCCACACATGCATGAGGAGAACATGTAAACTCCACACAGGAAGGCCCTGACTGACAATTCAAAACAGCAACTTTCTTGTTTATGAGCTGTGCGCTCTACCTGCTTTGCCACCATGTCACCCCTATTAGGAATAACTGAGAAAACAAGTAACTAAACTGCAGCAGATTAACAGGAAATCTGCCTAGTGCAAGACTGGTTAAAATATTAAAAGAATAGTTGAATTAATTCCATTTTCTGTCAGCTATTTGCTAAATTAAATTTGTGCGACATAATAAGTCCCTAACCCTGATTGAAATGTTTGGTCATCAACTCTGAACTGAATTGTTCCATCATCAGCAACTAATTAAATGTGGTTTTGAACATCTTCATAAACAAACTGTGAGAGCTTTGGCCAATTGTGATGTCATTGACAATTGAAAACGTGAAATCTTTTCATCATCAGCTAACATTATCATAAGGCAAGTTGTGATTTCCTTAAAAGAAATCATTGGTGAAAATCGTCTTTTTTCTTGTCCATCAGAATTACATTAGCTACATGTTAAAATCAATCTTAACATTGCTGCAAATCATTGATTATCAGATAAATTATAATCACCTGAGTTCTTATTGTCAGCAATATTTTTTATCATTATCTGAAGTGTTTTCTTCCAAAATCATTAAGATAAATAAGAAACATGTTATTTTGATAAGTGGGCACTTTGCACACTAATTCATCTCAAGTAAAGTAAAATGTTTTGGAATTTTCTAAATAGAATACAATGGTCTTTTTCATGAAGAACATTTCAAGTCAAACAACCCACAGACATTCAGGCCACATTGCTACAGGTCAGTAAATATGCCAAGCCACGCGTCATCTCAATCAGACCCTGGACATTAATTAGGGCCCCATAGCTGGAGGGTCAGCAATCATGTGAGTCTTCGGGCTTTAATTTCATAGACCAGGCACAGGCATGGCGCACCTGCCCAGTACCATGCCTGCCACACACCGCCAGGGTGTGTCCAGCGCACTTTGCAAGTTTTCTGCACGGCGCAGAGAGGCGCACCCACTCCTCCGTCCCTGCCCCTCGCGCAAGTGCCAGAGAGGGAGGAAACAGTGTGAGTGAGTTCAACACAGCCCCGTGTAATCTTCACCAATAAAATGAATGCCTCTCCTTGCCTTAAATGTGCTGCAGGCGAGGCGCAGTGACGATTCTCCTCCTTTGACTCCAGCCTTGGTAGGCTGGCAGACGCAGCCGTCCTCCTCCTGGTCTGAATCCCTGGACCAGGGGAGGGTGGCTCTCCTCAGGCTCCCTCCTTCCTTCTTCAGCCAGCAGTCCAAGAGAAGGAAGAGGACGGAAACGCTTTTAGATAAAATTCCTTTTTTCCATGAATGATTTTGTGTTTCTTTAATGTGACTGAGTAAAATGTAGCCAAAAAAGGATAGGTAGGCATATTAGCACATATTAGGACAGAGCTGTGCAGCCAAGAGGTCTCTCCTCTCCTTTGCGCTCTGCTGCTCTCCCTGCTGATACAGCACATGTAGTTCAGCCTCTCTCTGTCTTAAGTCCTTAAATGTCTCCTCAGTGAGGTCAAAGTTGCATCCATCACGTAAGGCTATGTGGTGTGGCACCGCAACATGCTACAAAAAATTCACTGACACTCTCAATACCTGCCTGTGAGGTTTTGGTGACGTGTGCACACTGTGCGCCTGTCAGCCAAATTACCACTGCACCAGGTGCACTTTACCTGCACTGAGAATAAACCAGGTTAGAGCAGGCAAGATTTCAGCGCACCTCCTGCGCAGTTTTTTGGCACGAAATTGTCACTGTGCCAACCCATCTCAGTGCAGCCAGTCTACCAAGTTGGCTGCGCACGATGGTCCACTGGACGAAATTTCCACGGTGTGGGTGGGCCATGCTCCACCACCCTGCACCACTCTGTGCTGTGCCAGGAAATTAGATCCCCTTGTCTGGTCTAATATGGTGGATCCAGGTCCATTCATGGCTCAAGGGTCAGTAAGTTGTGTCGGACCACATGTCAGGTCAGTAAGACCAAGGACATACCTATAACCCATCTCTCAATCATCCTCAGTACCCCTGAAATACAGCAAGACATCATGATGGAGTTTAATCCCCAAAGAGATGCTTACAAAAGGCATTGCACATTTTCAATCATACCAACTTGTATAATAAATAGCTGTACACTCAAATTTGGTCTGTCATGATTGATATCAATATCATAACTGCTGTTAGATTCCACAAGTGAAAAAGTAAAATTGAAAAAAAGGAACATTATAAAGTCGCTCAGTCTGTCTGTCATCCCCATCTTGCTCAGCACAGAGCATTTACCGTAAAGGTTCAAATACATGAGCACTTAAATTTAGAAGCAGCTCGCTTGATGACAGTCTCTCCTATGTGCTCTCCCTACTCCAGACCCTTCTCCTGGCATAAAGCACTTTCACTCACGTGGTTATACTGCATTTTTCTGCTTTTGCTGGGGTTTTCTGTATCGTTTTGTTTCTAACTTGCAGATTGTTTTTGCTCTTGCAGGTGTTTCCTCTTAATGAATTGAATCAAATCCTGGTAGGCCTTTTACCCTTGTCAGCCACCATATTATGAGGAAACTGCACTGTAATAATAAAACTTAAATTTGCTGGCATTAAATACATTTTTCCATCAACAAATCAAACTTTTTGTTGTGTTATGGACTTTACCAAATGAGCTATCTCAGTAGTATGTGTGAGTTTATAATTCTTAACATAGTTGAGTCACATTCAGGACAAATGTATATAGAGGAAGGGAGTTTCACAAGCACTAGGAAAATTGTAGCGAATCCCAGAGGAATGTTTAACCCTCCATTTGACCTTCATAATATGGGCTATCTCGGTGGAAAAAGGATGTGAAAGCTATTTGTGTTTTCTAAACTACCCAAGTCTACATGGATATTCCTTATAAAGCACTGAATGAGACGAGTTTCTAAAATTTTCATATGTGTTTGCATCTCATTAAGTGAATTATGTTTTTCCAAGGACATAGTCAAGCTGTATGGAATGAATAAGAAAAATGCCAGTAACAGGCTGAAAAAGCAGGCTAGATTTTACACACTCTGCCACATTATGCCTCAACATGCTTCAACAGGGGCTTTTAGGTATGCATATATATTAATTTGCTAGGTGCTACAGGAATATAAATGAATAATTTAGTTGACATGGTCCCATTTGGAACAATCCACTGACCTTGATTTAATGCTCCATATATTGCACTAAAGCAGCACAGATGCCTGAGAGGGGTTGAAAAAATCACTGGAAATACATCTATTTTAGAAATAAGCTTATTAAACAATAAAAAATAGAAAATTACTGTAAAGAGGAAAAAGTGAGGAAATAAACATTAAACAGAAAGGTGCAAACCCCAGTTCCAATTTAGTTTAGTTTAGTTTAGTTTAGTTTATTGCAATGCAGTTAGTATTTTTGTAAAAATTAAATAACTCTTATAATAACAGTTCAAACAATTTGCAAATTCTTTTTTACTCTGTATTTAATTTAATGCTACAAAGAAAAGATACTTAATACTTAAACTGACAAACTTCATTGTGGGTAGTTTTTGCAAACACTGTGCCTGCAACATGCTCCAAAAAGGCTGGGACAGAGGCAGCAAAAGACTGGGAAAGTTGCGGAATGTTAAACAAAAAACTTGTTTGGATCATTTGACTGGTGAACAGCATAATTGGAAACAGTTGATTGGCATGATTAGGTCGTAGAGGAGCATCCCCAAAACGCTCTGTCATTCACTAGCAAGGATGGGGCGAGGTTTACCATTTTTTGAACAAATGTATTAGCAAATTTTCCAATAAATCAAATATAGATGTGTCTCAACGTATTCAATGAATTTAGAGATTTCATCATCTGTTGTTCATAACCTCCCTCCTGCAGCCTCTGCTCCTCTGACTCCAACCTCCTCAAGCCCATCACCAAATCCAAGCGCCAGACCTTGGGGGATCAAGCTTTTGCCATCGCCACCCCCACCCTCTAGAACTCAATCCCCCTCCATATCAGAATCTTGGACTTTCTGCCTTCATTCAAACAATCACTCAATACCGACTTGTTCACAAATGCATACGACCCTTAACCACTCATATTTTTTCCCGTTTGTATTGTTGTTATCTTCTGTAAAGCGTCTTTGAGTCTTTTTGAAAAGCGCTATAAAAATTTGATGCATTATTAAAATAATATCTAAAGATCTGGAGAACTCTGAACAAAGGTGGCAAGGCCAAAACCAACACTGAATGCCTGTGACCTTCTATCCTTCAGGCAGTAATGCATTAAAAACCAGAATAATTCTTTAAAGGAGACATATCATGCTGATGCGTGATTTAATACTTACATATAATATAATACATTTGAAAACAAGACCTTACACCCCCTTAATTTTCAAAAAATTAGATATTGTATTTTTTTCTGATATCCTAGAACGAGATTTGATGCCTCTGAAAATACGTCATTGTGAGATGTCCGCGAGATTTCAAATGTCGTGACGTCACGAGGTACCTTTCTTTTTATTGGAGTAATCTGATAAAACACTTCCTCCTCTGTGATGTCCGTTAGCCACAATCCCTCACCAAGGAACACATCCAGCAGCAGGGGTATAAACCTCCCTCGCTCACTCTCCCTTATTACCAGCTCTGGCCTGTAGGGGGACTCAATACGCAGTCGCTGCTTTGAGCCTGCCGGAAAATACAGTAGAAGAAGAAGGACAAGCTGGCTCTACCCCCGATAGAACTGACCAATCAGAGCACAAAGGGCTGTGACATTGCGAGGTAACTTTAGGTCATCCTTGAGACCAAGCGTTTCAACAAGCGCTTCATAATGGCCTAAAATGAGGATATTGAGAACGCAATTGTGGGGCAATGAAGGAACTAAATGACTTGTACTGAGGGCAGAAATGCTTTCCAGGCATCCTAGTCTGGCATAGTGAAAAGGAGAAACAAGCTTGATATGTCCTCTTTAAAGGATATTAACATATATAAATTTAACCAAGAAATGGCTTCTTTTTTCAGCAGGACACTGCTGAAGTGATACAACGGTGTGGCTTTGTAGTAAAAAAAAAAGAAGTGTAGGTACTAGACTGGCCTGCTTGCAGTCCAGGACTGCGTCAGTGAACATACAGTATGTGGCACATTATGAAACTTAAAGTTGCTATGAGAATCGATTACCGGCGACATTGGGACTCTGCTACCCATGAGCCTGTGCACCGACTGTCCTGATGCTGCGTTCCAGTAACCTCGGAACTGAGAGTGACATCATCTCCGATTTATCAGCGTTCCAGTTGAAGTTGGAAAAAAACATGTCTATATACCAGGTTATTGTTAGCTGTTGTTAGCATGGGGGTGGCGAGGTTTCACCGAGTTCCCAGTAGGAAATTTCGACTTCGGGGAACGTTCCAGTTACAGTTTCCTACTCAGAAATTCCTACTTCTGACTACAACTGGAAGGCTCCAGAAGACCCAAGCAAAAGCGTGTGTTTGTTGTGATGCTAATGAATGCAGCTCGGACCTTCCTCAGAACTCTGTATTGCTTTACAACTTCTGTTTTTCAACAACTTACAGGATGCAAAGCGTAATGTATCTCTTTCTAGTTACTTAGCGGTAGTTTTTGACGTGTGACAACAAGCAATTTTGGAAAACTTAGTATAGTAGTTTTGTAGCCGGCTATATATCGCTTACAGCCTGGTGCTCTAAGATGTGTCCGAATAATATAAATTTGCTCTAGCTTTAATTGTCTTGTTCCTGAAGTTGAGTATCCAGGCCAGTCCAGTCCTGTCCGACCCGACCAGAAGGCAAAGGAATAGCATTTGTAGATAACCTATTTTGATGCTATAAAACTCATCTTAAAGTGCGTATTTTGATCAGGCATATATCTAAAAGCAAGACTTTTTTGTAATTACTTAGAAACTCCTCACAGTCCCTTTAAAATAAGAACCAAAACTGTTCAGTTCTCACACTTTATTGAGTGTTGGTCAAAGGAAAGATGATACAACACAGTGGTAAACGCGCTCCTATCAGCCTTTTTATAACATGTTGCAGAAATCAAATTCAAAATGAGAGAATTTTAGCAATAAAACAACGTTTATTAGATTGAACATAAATATCTTGTCTCTCTAGTGTATCAATTGAATATAGGTCAAACAAGATTGGAAATCATTGTTTTCTGTTTTTATTTACATTTAGCACAACATCCCAACTTCATTGGAATTGAGGTTTGTGAAATACACTAAAGATAGGGACCAGTTTTTTGTGTTTGGGGGATAAACCTCCACATTGGGAGTTTAGGCTTTATGTAGTACAACAGAACATCATAATCAAAGTTTTTTCTTCAGGTTACAGCTCTATGTTCACTCAGGGGTGTACCAGTTCCCATAATGCCTAGCTGCAAACAAATCCCTGCATCTGTGTGTTTAGCAGCTGCAGTTTGCTTTGAGCTGTACTCTATGTGTGGAGATGAGAAGGTTAATGTGCATGTTTGCGCGTGTTTATTATTCTCTCCTGCGCGTGTGTGTCTCCGCGCATCAGTTGGACTGAGTAGGTTAATGCCGGTTGACACATGCGGTTCACTGATCTCCTGGAGGAGTCGAGACTCGCAGCGGAAAAAAAAAATAAAGAAAACCTTCACACACAGGTATCCATGGCAACCTCAAAAATTATATTTCCTCCTTCATCGGCAAGCCGGAGATTCCAAGATGCTGAAATGCACAAATACGTTGTCATTACCCGGCAGCCTCATATTTAACAGGGTTAGGCTTTTTTCTGCCTGCTGTTTTCATTGTTCACTATGTTGCCTACACATGTAATTTAGAAATTCCTCTTGTTACCTTTCCCAGACAGAAACTCTATATCATCTTTACATGCATGGCCACTGCTTATTGCTGTGACTGCATGAGGCCGTTTTTCACCCATGGTCATTTTGTGCTTTTATAGTCCATTTTGATATTGTTTTGCACAAAACTGAGCCCTAGTATTTAGAATGCATCAGATTTTCCAGTGTATTAAAGTAAGTGAAGTCAGATTGGCAGGCTTTTATCAAATATTCATGATGCTTTACATGTGCTCCTTCTTGTATTTTGTAGCTTATGTGGATTGAGGGCCTTGTAGCAGCACTGATTGACAGATGATGGGGAATAAAGCCTTGTTCTACTGCAGTTTCCCTCTGTTGTTGCTGTCAACTTGTGGTTGATAGCACAAGATCAGAGGCTTTTTACACCCAATATACTGTACACATTTATGGAAATGAGTCTATATGTTTACCAATTCACACCCATTGATGGAACAAAGAATGCTGCGCAAAAGAGGGAAAACATTTTTTTTTCTAAATGTGATCTGTGCTTAATTTTTGCACTGTGAAATTGGAGCCAAAAAAGATGAAGATTTTTTATAATCATCTGATGATTCATTAGCAACAATCACATCACACTGACATCACACATCAACCAGTGTGGGGCGAATACAGGTTTATTCTATTCTATTGTATTCTTCTATTCATGTATTTAGGTATCTATTTAAAGATTAGTATGGTTTAGTGCTATGAAGTAAACAGTGATGGGATGTGGTTTCTTTGGCTTGTGTGGGAGGATGTATCCATGATCAGGCAAAAGTTCACTTAGATTAGACAGCCATCTCAGGTTTTATCTTGATTTAGACTATACCTAAAAATGAAAAGGGATAAAGCAGAGGCTTTTACAGTTAAAAGAGAAGGGGTTTAAGAAAGAGGTGAATACATGATGGGTTGAAAAGTTTAGGAAGGGTTTGATAAAGGAATTAGACAAATTGAGCACCAAGGCATGCACAGTAAGGGCAGCATGGTAGAGCAGCAGGTTAGTGAGTGCGCCCAACAGCGAGAGGATTGCTGGTATGACTCCCAATATCTAGCCTGACAAGCCAGATGGACAGCTCAATATATCTACCACAGAAATATTCCACTAGTCCATCTGGATAGGAGCTCTTTAAATTTGTTTTCAGAGGCAGAACGTTAAAAAAAACCCACAAGTCTATGATTGGAATTATAAACAAGAAAAACCCAAGTAAAAACTGTTATACAAATGTAAATGTAAAACTATTTATATATTGCAACAGAAACTTGTAGTATTCAAGTCTATTTAGTCAATTCACATAGATCCATGCCAGTTCAGCTTCTTTTTATTGCAAAACACATTTTGTCAGTTTTGAAGCACAAATACTTTACCTTTGTTTATTTCTAAATACAGTATTGAGTAATTCTTTAAATAGTGTTCCAATGCTTCATATTGGAGATTTAGAGAAACAATTATAACAAAGATCTTGCAAAAACACACATAAAAACCCAATCTACATTATAAAGAAGTGTGTCTATTAGATGTCCTAAATTGTCCATTGTGTTGTATTCATATCTCAGGTTAAGCACACTGGGTGGATTTTGTTGTTTTCTCTGTCTTTAAAATTTGTTGATTTTTGAAAATAACTAGAGGCCACATTTAGAGGAGGAGGGTTGCCTGTTGCCCATCCAAGTCTCAGGGTCTGCACTTAATTTCTGCATAAGCATAAATATGACAACTGTCTATAAAAAACTATTAATATACTGTACGAATGGAGCTTGCTAGCTGAAAAGGCTGCACCGTGACTACTCTCATGGTCCATTTGTGGAGTTTAATACACAATTTTAATAAGTGTGCCAGCACAACTCAACCCATTTCAACCTAATATCAGGACAGTCCAGGTTACTAAAATCACAATAATCTGAATCTGGACTGAATCTCATTTCACATCCTATTAATTTTTTACCATTCTGCCCATAATAACTTAAATAACATTCATAGAGGTTTTTTTGTGGATGAGGATTTCCACTGGCTTTTAAAAGTGCGTATGACTATATTGCACCAATAGGTGTATTTTTATGGTAGCTAAGCGCATGCCTCCTTTTTCATCTCTTTGAGGGGAAATGAGAGTAAGCACATTGTGTCCTGCACCACATTCCTGAACAAGCAGAGGTTCAATCACATTTGCAGAAGTTATCAAAACTTTCAAAGAGCTCAGCTGGTGCCTTAAGCCACAGGAAATTCACTGGGACATCTGGAGGGATGTGTGCAGATTATTGCTCATTTAGTCTGTTCGAGACATCAGTAGGAAGAGGACTGAGATGGCTAAACACACGCACACATACACACACACAAACAGGCTTGGCTTTGGCAGATCTTACCCTGGGCGCACCACAGCACACCTGTGTATAATCCTTCTCATGATGCCCTCTGGACGTTTGTCCAATCCCCCCGCTATACTCTTGTCCTAGCTCATCCAATCAGAGGACAGGTCAGGTAAAGTTTGGTTCCATCCTTTTAGCCCAGTGTTAGAGCGAGAGGATGTGAAATATTAAATGAGTTAGAGATAAAGTCTGTTTGAGTGTTTTAATTTAATGCAGAAAAAAAATACTTGTGTCAGAGTGTACTTCAAGGCATCTAGAAAAAACTTGTTTCATGTTGTGCAAGGCCGAAGAGTATACCATGGCACTTTAACAATGCATTTAGAAATAGCAGGAAATAAATATTAAGGAACAGATTTGCCCTCAGGTAGTATTTATATCTGATGCCATTACACCAGGAAAACCTTCATAACAATAATCTATACCACGGATAGGAAACATTGGTTACGAAGGGGGGCAAATTATTCTTTTTTTTACCTTGGAAGAGGACAAAATTTGTGGGGCAACTTATAACTGTTTCTTTTTTAACTCCACTATGGTGGTATGAGGTATGTTTTTGCCAGCATTTTCCGGTCTGAATGTTAGCATTATCACCAGTATCAGTGTTTTCAATGATTATGATTACATTTTCAGTGATTGTGGTTCAAGACACAAAGAATAAGTGATCACAGTTTCATAGAGATCTGAATCTGGGTATGGATCTAGGGATTCTTAAAGTTCCAGTTAACACTTTGAGCAATGGCGGTTTTCTACATTTGGCCATATACTCAAAAGATCTACCAATTTTGGTCAGATTTTCAGGTGATATCAGCTTTGGCTCAAAAAAGTGATTAGTCTTGGTGGTTATGAATCTGGATACAAATCCAGGAATTTTTGATGGATTTGTCACCATAGGGAAGTTTCCATATTTTTTTTTATGACTCGGTTTTAGATGTCAGAAATGCCTTGATGGAGGTTCGTCTCTCCCTGAGCACTTCTAGTTAAAACATTGGTCATGAAGATTGAAGTTTTTATTAGAATTCCTCTGATTTATTTTTAAACTAAAATGCTGATTGTTATGATACTATATGATATAGATATGGTATTTAAGCTAATTTAAAGGAGACATATCATGCTTGTTTCTCCTTTCACTATGCCAGACGAGGATGCCTGTAAAGCATTTCTGCCCTCAGTACAAGTCATTTAGTTCCTTCATTGCCCCACAATTGCGTTCTCAAAATCCTCATTTTAGGCCATTATCAAGCTCTCCTTGAAAAGCTCGGACCTCAGGATGACCTAAAGTTACCTCGCAATGTCACAGCCCTTTGTGCTCTGATTGGTCAGTTCTGTCAGAGCCGCTGAGAGGGTTGAGCCAGCCTGTCCTTCTTCTTCTCCTGTATTTTCAGGCAGGCTCAAAGCAGCGACCGTGTATTGAGTCCCCCTACAGGCCAGAGCTGGTAATGAGTGAATGTGAGCTAGGGATCTATATACTGCTGCTGGTGGATGTGTTCCTCCGTGACGGTTTTGTGGCTAACGGACATTACAGAGGAGGAAGTGTTTTATCAGATTACTCCAATAAAAAGAAAGGTACCTCCTGTCGTCACGACGATTTAAATCTCGTGGACATCTCGCAATGACCTATTTTCAGAGGCATCAAATCTCGTTCTAGGATATCAGAAGAAATACAATATCTCATTTTTTGAAAATTAGGGGGGTGTAAGGTCTTGTTTTCAAATTTATTATATTATATCTAAGTATTAAATCATGCATCAGCATGATATGTCTCCTTTAAGCAACTTCCCAATGCAATCATGGATGTTATTGAGGAATATAATGACTATGTTTGGATTTTCTTTAACAAACTCAATTGTTATGGGCATAAAAGATTAACAAAAACAGTTACAGGTGAAGTTGGGCAGTAAATAAGCTACTTGTAGAAGTGCTCTAATAACCCAACCCTCTGTCAAGCCATTTCTGACCTTTTAGAAGAGTTATTACAGGCAATGTGGAAAACAACTCACTGTGTAATATTAGCAAATCCTTTACAAAATCCCTGGATCTGCATCTGGATATGGATCACCGCCAGAATCAAAGCACTTCTCCTTTGTGACATGATATCTCAAAAAATAATAACATTCCAGTTCATAATTTGAAGAGAAATGTGTCCTTGGTGGGCTGCTTGTATGTGTATGCACAGTGGTTAGCAAAGAATTGATCATAGCATGGCAAATGAGGAATATAGAGTGAGCTATACTGTCGATGACTAAAGCAATCACCATTATTTACTTGAACATTCCCTTCAAATATTAAGGTCAATAGTCACAGCCAAGTTATTCTTAATCAACAACAAAGCTGCATGAGAGGTTGCTGAAGAAGTCCTTTTTTCCTAGACTAGATTTGAAAAGCATAGAGTGGATGATGTAATCAAGGCTAATTTCCACCATTATTGTTTCCTTTTTGTGTAGTTGAATCTTCACAGACACAAACATGTCTCGTAATCTAGCTGATGACGGATAAATGTTTAATGAATTGTGTGAAATTTTTGGAAATCAGGGACATCGAGTTGACTTTGCTTGTGGTGTTGGCACTCGGAGGGCCCAAACTTCCACCAAGGTTGGTCACGTATTCCTTTTACATCTATAAAGAAATGGTTCCATGATAAGTTACCATCATTACTAATTAGACAGTCACTGAGCAAAAACAATCTTCTCTAATGGCGGATATCTGGATCACCACCAAAATCTAATCAATTATAAGTTTCAACATTTCCTGAAAATTTGAGCAAATTCTGTCCAATAATTTTTGCTTAATCTCGCAAACAGACAAACAAACAAACAAAGAAACAGACACTCAGACAAACATATGCCAGCAAAAATGTAACATTCCTGGTGGAGGAAAACATACATTACTGATTGATATCTGCCCTCAGGTGGATTAGACCTCAGGTGGTCTGTTTGCACCATATTAATAATGGTGGATTAACAGTGTGCTCCAGAAGTTTTCCTTCCTACTCAAAACCTACACAAGCCTCATCCTATTTTACAATTTGTATTAAAGTTGAGCTTACATTGCAAAGGAAATCAGTCAATAAAAAACAACTGCTCTTCGGATAGAAACTGGGGCTAAACAAGGCCTACATCTATCATGCTGAGCAAAAGTTGCAGCACCAGTTTAAAGGCAGAACTGAGAAATTTCATGAAAACAGAGGTGAACATATTATGGCTGCTTAAATGTTAGGAGAATGAGGAAAAAGGGAAACATAAGGAGAGCAAGGGCTTTACTGACTGTGGTTACTGACTGTCTAAAACCCCTTTCAGACTTACCAAAAAACCTGTTTCCAGCCGATAACGATTGGCTCCTGTCGGCAGTTTTGAAGGGTTTAATCTGCATTTCAACCCTGGTCGACTGACCCTGCTAGCAGGTTTTTCATCTCACCTCCAATTAGTTTCAGTGGAACATCGCACCCGGGTCAACCCACTAATTTATGGATGACTTTGGCGTAACATGCCCACGGCATAATATGCTGCCTGTTCCCTCCATCTGTAACTTATGTGACTCTTTGCCGTCTCAGCAACAAATTCCATCCCCCTTTGTATCATCAGCGAGTTAGAACATTTTCAAAGAGGGACAAAAGTACAAAGTGCAGAACACCGTGTCCACGGCCTCCATGCTCCTTTCCATTGATTACATGGTCGTGTTTTGTCGCACTGATGATGTCATCAACATGATGACATCAGCTTGATGTGCCAGAGGAAAAAAAACAGCCATGCAGCTCATCTGCTGGCAGTGGGAAAAGAGTCAATTGTTCACGAGTTAACTTGTCATGGAAAAACCCGCATTGACCTGCTAGTTTTACAGGCTCCGTTTTAGTGTGAAAGAGGTAAAAGTCTGAAGAGACACAACAGTGTTGGCATATTTACCACAAACTTTTAACTAATGAGGAATGAGTGGGGGACTGCTGTAGCTTATGTTGATGGACAGGTTAGTATTTTATATGTGCTAGTGCTTCTTCAGCCTACACAATCAATCTGTGCAAAAGCTTCCCAGACCACTTCTGTATCTGATCTAAGGTCTTTAATATCAAGATGCTTTCTACAAAGTGTACACAAAGCAGTTAATGCTGAAAAAGAATGCTGATGCATGGCATAAAAATTCTCTGTTTGCTTTTACATATGAAGTTGGAACACTGCTCTTTCAAAGGCCGTCTAAAGCTTGTCATATGCTGCATAATATAGCCACCAATCCCACGCTGAGGCTGTTTCTGCCATCCAGCCTATTGTTGCACTAGAATTACACAACCAGGTTCAAGTAATGACAACTCACAGCTCAAAGCAGTTTGGAAGTTTTCTGTGCCATGAAATATACCGAGATCTGTAATAAGGTTCTGTCAAGTGGCACATATATTTTAACTGAGGTGAAGTGAAGACAAATGAATTCTAGCAGCACTCATTTTAGCACAACTATGCTTGATATGAGTGAACACCATGTTTGTTTGCTTACTGCCATTGTATTCGGCCAGTCTCACGCCACAGTGCCCTGCTATTTAGTTTGATTGCCGTGTTTTGGTCCTTGTTTAGTTTGGATGGCTTTGACACCCAGTGCGAACAAACTCTGCAAATGGGCTGCAGGCTGTCAGGTTCCCCACCCCTTGTCTACAACAAACAGTTCTGGTCAAGGAGAAAAGTGGACAGGACTTTTGAAATGGAGCCTGGGTCTATCTCATATACCAGCCCTGAGATTGACAAGTAGCCAGTCTAAGGTGTACAATATGGCTGACCAAATGACAGCTAGGGTGAGCCCCTGCTGTTTGACTTCATAAATGGTAAATGGACCTGAGCTTATGTCGCACTTTTCTAGTCTTTTGACTACTCAAAGCTGCTTTACACTGCAGGTCACACTACCCATTCGCTCTCACATTTACTCATTGATGGTTCAGAGTTTCTAGTTAGTCATCCATCAGTATCAACTAACACATTCACGCCCTTTCATGCCCATTTACACACCACTGACGCAGCAGTGGGAGCAACTTTGGGTTAGCTGTTTTGCCAAAGGACACATCGCCATGTGTTGCCTAGAGCTGGGCTCAAATCTGCAACCTCCTGATTACTGACCAAAGTACTACCCAACTGTATTACTGAAACCCCAGGATATGCACAGGATAAACAGTAAACAAAACAGATTTATGAATGGATAGATTATTGATTGACAAAAGGGAATGGATGCATTTTAGGACACTTGAGGTACATTCATTTTTTTTGGTCAGTGAATTAAATTGCACTTAATTATGCACCCCAATTAAAATTGCATTTCATTTAGGGCGTTTTTAATGCTGTCAGCAGTCAAAAAGAGGAAAATATGATAGAATAATATGCAGAGGTAATAGATGTTACTTTTATCTGTTATCATGGGCTATTACAATTGATTACAATGCTTTTTTTTATGTAGATCCTATTAGAAGTGCATGAAATGAAAAGTAATTCAGTAAAGTGTGTGATGGGAGTGTGATGTTGAGTTTGTACGAGACAGCCTCACAAGCATTCTGTCAAGAAAATCTTTCTTTCTGATGTGGAGTAGGAGGATACAGCCTACATTTCAACTTTTTTTTAAAGTTATACAGAGGAATAACCTTTATCGACTTGTATTCTCAGATACAGGACTTTTTTTTGTCTATTTTTTCTTGATCTCCGTCTTTGCTCTTCCAAAACTACACATATTGAGGTGAACATATAGATCCTATATAGATCCCAAATTATCCTGGGTCTCCAGAACAAAAAGGGAAAGGCCAAATTCTATAAATTCCCCAACCGACTGCACCTTCATCTGTCTGTGAGTGTGAAAATGCAACCAGACAACACCTCAACGCCACGATAAAAGTGGAGGAAATTACTCCCTTATTTTAGGAGTGATTGATTGTCCCCCTGACCTGTTAGACTGAAGAGGTGGTTAAAAAGAGGAGGCAGACTTAGATAATTGGGCCCGGTGGTATCAAAAGCCCGGCAGGTGTTGAAAGAATTCTCATAACGTGGGTACCTGCAGCCGCTGCAGCCCTGAACTCAAGCACACCTAGGATTTGACTACCTTGGAGGAATTTTGGTGTTTTATGTTTGGCATGTCTTTTATTGAGTAGATGAAATATGAGAGATGCTTGTAACTCCTATTGACATATTGGACATGCCACAAGAAGAAAAAATAAACAGGTGTCAAAAATCCTCTGAGGTGTTTACAAATCGAGGGTGCATTTTTTTGTTTCATCCTTTTCTTGGCATGAAGGTAATGTCATCCTCACTTTGAAAGTGCTGTTAAAAACATCTCCCCATCACAAGAGGGATATAATTCCCTTACCTGTTGTAAAAGTGGGTAAAAGCCTCAGCTGTGAGCAGGAGGATCAGAGATGGAATTTTCTAGAGGAGGAAAAAGCATGGGTGTTTTCACTCTTTAATTTCATTAGAGATGCATAGAGCTTTCTGAGACCTTCTAGCCATTTCAAATGAAGAGGTAAAAGCCAGGCATAAGCTTAAATGATAACATTCTTTTCTCAGAGAAAAATATGCATGTACGAATCAAAGCTATTGTACTATCCTTCTTTATTATCTGCAAGCCAAGGGCTCTGTTCCAATTAAAGAATACCACAGATGGACTGTTCAACAAGCATGCACACAACCCAACCTACAATAGGTACAGTAAAGTACCGGGTATTACAGAGCCCAGAGAAGAGCTTTTTACTTTAAAAACTATTTAATCAGGAAAATCAACGCCTAACATCAAAGAAATGGAGATGAGGGACAGGCGGATAAAGAGGCTCATCAAAGAAGGAGATCTAGTTAGGGATTCAACGCCCTAATTCCCTTTCTCTTAAAACCTTCGTCAGAGGGGGCACAGGGCCAATTTGCTCCCTAAATGGCTGCGTGCGAATGTGCAGATTGCTTTGCATAGCCGCTGGGAATCCGGGCTTCTTCCTCCTTTTTCTTCTCCGCACGGAGCCTGTGAATTAGAAAAGATCCAAAGACAGATAGGCTTAACGGAGCCTAGCTACCTTCCTCAAGTCCAGAGCCCTGTTCCAACTTCCAACTAATTCAATCCAGGTCCTAACTCAATTAATAGACTTTAATGCACTGTTTCTTCTTTATCTTTCTCTCTTTCCAGGGGGATTGGTGACTTTAGCTAGAGTTGTAGAGTAATATCTGCAAAAAGGTTTGGATTGTAAGTCCGTCTGAATGTTAAGACAATGACATGTCCCTGTGGCATTACAGTCGATCATATATGCATCCCTAATCTCCAACATCCCCTTAATCTCCCTTTCTTGGGACTGGCTGTACATTAATGTAAGAGAGTGCATAAAATATTGACAAACGCTCTTCCCTGTCTCGGGCTTTGTATGCACCGCTATAGGATTCATTAGTCAAAATGTCCTTGATGTAAAAGAAAACCCCAGAGTACGCGCATGATGAGCTCCATGTTTTTAACACCATGTCGAAGCCAATCATCATCTGGGATTGTAACCCCCACCCAAGGTGTACATTTTCTTTTAATCCAACGAGGGGCCATTTCAATACTTTCATACGAGCTTTAATTAATTTTGGCCTTGCATGGCTACCAAGGACGAATACTCTGCCGCTTATACTCTGCAGACTTGCAGTAGTTCGAGGAGAAATAAAGATCACATCGGTCAGTTGCATAAATAATACAAGCGCACCTACCCAGAATTCTTCAGGGCATTCATGCACATGAGGACAAATATTTCATGCTTTATCCTCTCAGCTCAACAGAAACATTAACCTCATCTGAGTGCAAATGTGTGTGCGTCTTTCTGAGCCGCTTGATCCGAGACCAGCTCCCGCAATAGGCTTTCTATCACGCCTGCAGTTCCGATTGATCGTCTCTGCAATCAGCAATTAAGCCCTAGTGATCAGAGCCGGAGAGGGGGGAGGAGGAGGAGGGAGAGGTGGGAGGTAGCCCACCAACCCCACCCCACTCCTCTCTTGTCAGCCCAGGAAAGGCTTCACTCAGCTGGGGTGCGTTTGGCCCGGGGCTGGGCTCACTGGTGGAGGTTAACTCCAGCATAAATAAGCATCTTTGGACTCATTACAGGGATTAGAGAGTAATTCGCCTGCGAGGAAGGAGACGACTGCCAGGGTTTTGGTACAGTTTACTACAGTCTTATAGGGGCGAGGGCCCTGGAGATTACAGAGGGAGAGAGATGGAAAGGCTGCAAAAGAGAGAAAGGCCAAGGGAAAAAGAGAGGCTGGCTGTCAAGTGTGTGTATGTGCGAGAGTCAATCCAAGCCCCCGGCTGCCCCCTTGATCTTCAGCATGTTGGGGTGCTGTGAAAACGGATAATGGGAGTTAGAACGACCGGGCCTGTCTAGAGAGAAGTGTGCTGATTGTTATAACTTTCCCTCATCTCTCTCTCCTCTACTTAACTAAGTAAACACCCAAGAGGTAGCACTCTATCAATTTTAATGATGTTGAAATACAATTTAGGCACAAAATACACAACAAATGCTAATTTGGCCATGATGAGAGGCATCAGAAATTCCTCCCATTATTTATTCAGCTGACTTTCTGCATTTTTCATCAGAACAAATATTCCCATTTCAACAAACACACACATACACACACAAGCACGCGCGCGCACAACACAGCCAATTTGGAGCATAAATCAACACGTTCCCTCATCAAATATATGCTCTGTGTGGTTCTCTGCAGTCTGTCCAGTGCACCAAAGACAAATAGTTCTGTCTTAAAGTCCGGCTGGAAAACCGGACGGGGTGGAGGACTGTCAATATATGCACACATACATTAAACACAGCAGGTCGATGTGTGTTCACTGGCATCATAAAGACTGAAGTCAAGTCAGAAAATCATCCATATTTGTGTTAGTGAATCCTTCAAACAAGCAGGATGCTCATTAAACAGGTGCTTTTTCAGTGTTCTGCACTTATTCTGTGCTGGCATAATAGATTTTTTTTATTATAAACTTTCATTATTAAGATGATTTATAAATGTAGGTTGTTTCTATTTTAAAGATTAATTTACATGTTCATAAAAGATGCCTTGTCATGTGTCTTTACAGATTTTAAGTACTCCATTTGTTGTAGCTGATGTGGTCACACTTATACTCCACAAAAAAAGTTTGGAAATGTATTTTCTCCCCTTTAACAACACCAATTGTGATTGTATTTTATGTTGTTGGAAAGCCTGGTTAGTCACCTTTACAACAAGGTACAACTTTCAAGGATCATGCATTCATGGAATGAGCAACACAGCTACAGACGAGGGTATCAGAGGTATTTCCACTGCTCTGTTGCTTTTTTTAACAGGCACACAACCAGTTGCAGGTTAACTTTTACCTCACAATGAGATGCTCCGTGAGGCCCTGTCTGTCTGGAGCTTGCTTGTTCTCCCTGTGTATGCATGAGCTTCCCCCAGATATTTCAGTTTCTTCCCACAACCCCAATAAGCACGCTTGTTAGCTTAGTTGGTCACTCTCAATTGCTTTTAGATGTAAGTGTATGTGTGATTGGTTGTCTGTCTCTACATGTTGACCCTCTGTTTGGCAGCTAGTCCAGGGTGAGCCCTGCCTCTCTCCAAGGGTCACCAACCTGTAGATCTTGATCTACTTGTAGATCTTTAATGGTTCGGCCACACCGGACGCGAATTCGCAAAGACGCGCGTCGAGATTACATACAACGTCAATGCAAAGACGCGTTTGGACACAGAATCGCCCCGGGCGGCGTGTTGGACACATTTGGGGCATCAAATGCCTCTACGCTCGAGTTGAAAATATTGAACTTCCGCATGACGCTGTGCCGCAGCAGCCAATCAGCGATGACATTCCCCCCCGACGTCATTGATTTGATGACGTGTGACGCTCCGGCCACCGGCTCCTGCTCAAACCCCTCTGAAAGATGGAGGAGAGGTTGATCTGCGCTGTCTGCCATCATTCCGGAGCTATATGATTCGACGTACGTACTCTACAGAGTCCGGAACAAAAAAAGAGCAGGCTCGGGTGAAAGTCTCTGAGGAGACAGGTTTTGAAAGTAAGTTCTGTAAATATTTGTTTCCAGCTGGATTTGCCTGCACGGGTCATCACTGAGTCCGACAAGCTCTGGCTCTCTACTGCGCCTGCGCAGTGACGCGCGTCGCCCCTCAGCTTGTCAAAATGGTCCAGCGTCCAGCTTCGGGCGCTATGCGCGGCGCGTCACAGGTGTACGGGCCGTTTAAATTCGCCAATTCGTGTCTGGTGTGGTCGCAGCATAAGACAATCGAGTAGATCTTTAAGACTAGATGCATCACCCTTTATCTGACACACAGGATAAACCTTTTTGCTTATCCATGACATATCTGGTGAATCCAGATGTAAAATAAACTCGGTCTGACTGGTTTCTCTCCACCTCATTAGTTTTTAGCATTAGAATGATATTAAGATGAACTAAACTGTGTTTTATGCTAAGAATGTTCCAGTCTAGTTTCGTTTTGTATGAGGCTGCATACATTGTAAAACCCTAATGTGAGTTTAACAGAATCTTTATTTTGTCATTCCTGCCTTTATCACATTTATGGATTAAGGACTGCATCTTTAATTGTGAAGTTAGAGGATGATCATTAAAATCTAAAGTTTTGTTTATGGTTCTCAGTAATTTCATGGAAGTAGACTGTGCCATCTAAATTAGCCTCATAGCTGATCTTCAGCTGAAAAAGGTTGGTGACCACTGCTCTAGGCCAATGTCAGCTGGAATAAACTCCAGCTCCACACAACTCTGAAAGAGATAAGCAGTAAAAATAGTGGATGGATGGCTGGACCACAACAAGAATAATCACTATTGGTACCAGTGCAGTCATAAATAAGCAGTGATTAAAACTGGCAACAACATAAGTTGATTGGGGCATCATCATGAACGAAAGAGTGGTTGAAATAGCTAGCTTTTTTGGTGTGGATTTGTAGAGCATCAAAGACAGTTGCAAAGTCACTTGCCTTGTGTCATTGTCAGCCCTGTTCACAGTACCTTTCAACCAAAGCGCTATGTACTGGTGCACTGAGCTCATAATGATTCTTTGATGGTGTCACATGTTTCAGTTCTCATATGTTACAGTACAGGGGAAAGGCAAGACGACATGGCACAGAGGGGGCTCCACATACACACACAGGCAGCGCTAAAACCACTGAGTCAGGTGATCCCATTCTTGACGATGTCACCATCTCTGAAGCAGGCACAGCTTACTCCAGGTACGTCAATGTAACTGTCACAGCGACAGCAAATGTAATATAGGTCAAGAAAAGAAGCCTCAGAAGATTCCAACACCAGAATTTTCTGGCCAGAATAGTAAAATAAAACAAGAGAAATCTTGGAGGGATTGGCAACTACAGGTTAATAGATGTTTAATAAATCTCCTCTGGCAATCTCATGTCCATCATCTCGACCTCCATCTTTAATGGCTCAGGCTGTCCTGCTTCCGCTCCACATTTTGGACATGTGAGATATGCGTCTGCAATGCTGTGGCTCTTAATGCAGTAGTAGCAGAAAACATGTTGGCAGCCTGTCGTGTGTGGCATCGTCGGCCACTCTCCACACAGTCCGCACTCTTTCAATACTGCTGTCCCCTCTTTTGCTCCTTTCCCATCAGCCCGTTCTCCCCCGAACACCAGAGAAGACAGTGTTGCCTTTAGTTTTCGAGTGTTGATGAGTGGTAAAAGAAAGATGAGGAACTCAGCAAAGCCGTGCCACAGCAGCTCTCTGTTCATATACTGGTACGTTATGTCTCTGGTCACGTTTGGTTTGCTGAAGACTGCCCGAGCTCCCACAAACCTTTCAGCCACGACAGGATGCTGACCCTTCCTTAGGAACACGAGGAAGTTAAGGAGACTTGCCAGCTGGGCAACACTGGAAACAAAAATCAGGCAACTGCGAAGCCCTTTTTGGAGTAAACTCCTGTCCCCATCAGAAGCATGCCCTCCCGGATTTACACCCAAACCCAGCAGGAGGCTGTGGGAACGCTCCTGGAGCCAGCGAGGACCTGCCACGAGCAGGGCCAGACTGAGCTTCTGCCTGCGGGTCAAAGGTCTATAGTGTGGTGACGAGGTGAGGTTGTTGTGATAGCGCAGGCTCAGTAAAGACTGGCCCACTGTGGTGCTGTTTGAGTAGAGCGTGAACCTCCACAGAAGAAGCTGCAGGAGGGCCTTTAATTCAGGCTCCAGAGGGGTGAGAAGGCCCGGGCGGCAGTTCTGGAAACACTGGGAGAACTGGGTCCACAGCAGCTGCTCCAGAGAAGAGTCCAGCTCGAGGGCATCCAGCTGACTGATGCGCAGTACGGGGGTCTGAGGGTCAACATCTGTTTGAGCTGTGGAACTCCCAGGCCTTCTTCGTTGGGTTTCTTCACTCTCCATATCTGCTGAAAGAGAAATAAACATCCAAGAAGTATAAGAAAATCATGTTTGTAAGAATTCACTAGTTAGAAACCATTTTTGTGATGACCTTGGGGTGCAATAATGCAAAAATTAAGATTTCTTATAGACATCGATATTATTTACCTTATTTCATCAAGATCTCTTGAAGATCAATTCACTTTGTCAGTGTTAGTTTACTTGCACAGCTCTGTTCTTTATTTAACTTCAAGCTGTGTGCTTGATTGCCATCCACTTGAATCTAAAGTCTGCTTTCAATTTTTATTTTTATGTTAAACTTTTATACATTTGTTTCCTCTACTCAGTGGTTCCCAAACTTGTCATTACTCTCATGCACTTTAAGCAGCTAGAAAAAGAAATGTGTCCGTAAGCCTCCTACCTCCTACATTTAACATGCATAACATACAAATAAAATCTCTTAAAGTGATTTTTTTCTAACTAAATAGATTTGTTTTCCAGTAATTTTGGTGGGCAATATCATTCACTTTTGAAAAAGAAATGTACATTTCTGGAACATATTCATTAATGAACTTCAAACGGTTATGTACAAACTCACCACAGCTCTACCGAGAAGGCTGTCTGGTTGAACTTATGTTGCTATAAGAATCTTAGACTATTCAGGACGGATTTCCTTCTCCAAGATGCCTTACAAATCCATCCTTGAGCCTCTCTGCCAACACTTCAGGCCTTAATCAAATCTCATGATACAGACATGTGCCAGTTTGAAGTTTAACGACAGAAACAACTGTTGAAACGTACCTTCTACGTCACTTTGCATACTTCTGGGGGTATAGGTACCCCAGTTTGGGAATCACTGCTCTATTTGATCTGTGCTGTACTTGTTCTTTCCATGCTGCTGCTCTATGAGCATTTGAATTCACTAGGTGGTAAATGCTTCTAAATATATATTAACCACTTCAGTTTTTAGGCCATACTATTAATTTTGTTTTCAATATCTCATACAGGCCTGGCACAAACCTCCTATCGCCACTTTCACTATATTTATTTTGTTCCCACAACAGTGCTTCTGTTTCTCTTTTATACTGGTGAGTGGGTTTAATAAACCTTTAACCAAATTTAAGTAAACAAGTATCACTTGATACATAAATTTCATTAGAAGCCTGTTTTTTTCATCTCCTGAAAAGTGGAGTTGCGAGGTTTGTGCCGGACAGGGATGATTTCCAAAATAAATTTTGCCAAAAATGTTTATACAGGTATGCACACACAACTTTTTCGAGTATCAAAATTTAAAACAAAACTGAAAAAATATCACACTATCAAGAACATTTTTTCCAATAAAACATGAAGAAACATTTTCTCTGTTTTTTTTTTAATAAAAAAAACCTAAGAAACGTTTTTTAACATGCAACAGTAACAGATAATGCAAATAACAATGAATAATAATGATAATTGCACAACAGACACAGACAGGTCACACAAAGGCAGGCCTACAGATGAGTCTTCAACTGTTTTTTCAAAATGTCCACAGTTAACACAGTAGTTAAAAAAAAAAAATGAAAAAACAACATCTGATTAATGACATGCTTCTCTCAAAACTACTTAAGACATTCTAGTGTCTTATTTTAATGTTTGTAGGTTACTGAGACTGAGAAATTTCAATGCAGCAGACTTAGTGTTGTTCACAGAGGAGACTAAACACACTTTAGGGCATCTAACACCAAAAAAAGGTTTCCTTAGACTTTTTTTTTTTGTTTGAACCATTGCTTAAATGGAAACATGTCTTTATTCCTATCCTTAGTTGTCTTAAACTGTATCGTCATTAGTCTCTTTATTCAACAACCTAAACACTTAACAGCTGTTAGGCCAATGCCAATACTAGATTGCTTGATGTGTTTCTCCAGGATCAGCTGAAAGCAGAGTTTTGTTAAAAATGTATTTGATATTTTATGAATTGATATTATGTGACAACTTGTACAGAAAGCAAACCTTTTGTTGTGATGATTTATCTCATATATGTTAAAAGTAACCTTCTTCTCTATCGTTTGTTGTTTTGAATTTGTTTAATTCCTATGAACTTAGGATGGTACCTCTCTGCTCATATGCTTTATGCTGTCTTGGACATAAATTGGTCTAATGTTTTCCACAATAAAATCTAGAAACATTTCTGTAAATCAGCTTTTAATTCATAAAATATGAAGGACTAATTATTCAAAATTTAGTTGGCTTTTTAAATTACAATAGAGTGTTGACACAACTACTTTGTTACCTCAGACAAATGTATATTTTCTCATGTAAATGCACAACAGTTCCATCTGTTTGTACACCAAGGGAACAAAATACAAGTCACTGGTGGCAACAATTGCATAACTACTCATATATATATATTAACAGAGATAGCAAAAAAATCTCCTGCACATAGTCTAAAGCAGAGAAAATGTCATCTCATGTTTTGCAAATGTTTCACCATTTAGAAAGTGGTCTCTTCCTGACTTGAAGGCCCATTTAGTTTAAAATATGACCTTGAATCTGAAAAATGTAAAGTCTCTTTACTTTTAGCATTTTAAACACGCTTGTGTGCATGTATAACGCCAAACGCCTTGGTGTGCACACACACACTGTGAAATATGTGCGAGACAATACTTGAAAGAACAAAAAACTAATGAAGGCCAACAAGTTAAAGTAAAAGATGATAGTTGTAAAAAGCCTCTTCACTTCCCTTTTGAAATCATACACGATCTGTACATGCTATGACTTAAAGAACAAGTTCCTTACATACTGTACATGCAACATCATACTTGTTCTATTAAAGTTGTACATATGAACAGAGCACGTGCAAAGGCAAAGCCACAAAAGGACAACTGGGTAGTTGGGAGGAAATGAGGCCCTGAGGTGAGGCCCATCCTGTTAGGAGGGTTATTTTTTCTTTATACACAGGAACGGAAATCACTTTTCACATGTAAAATCCGTCCTTAATGCAACCTTTGAGCGGGCGCAATGCAGAAGAGCAGGGGGTCTTAGACTGCTCCCTCCAGTGTATAAACACACACAATCCAACACACACACACGCACACACACGTACACTCACATGCACACAAGAGGCAAGGCCCGGGGGCTCTTGGTGCCTGCTCCCTCTGGAGATAGGGGTGTGTGTACAAATCACATCACCAGGGATTAGGCTAACGGCACAGTCTCTGGTACACCGTAAACATCTGCCAAATGTGGAACAATTTTCCTCCCCCCTAGAGTCGACTCCATATGGGATCTCGCCATTGTGGCGTCCGGGGCTCCTCCGCGCTGCATACGGTTCCCCAAAAGTGCGCACAGTTTCCCCAGTTTTATCTGCCCTTTCCTCAAATGAAACGCTTAAGAAGTGGGCGACTAACTAACGCACGGAGAGACAGAGTAAGGGCCCCAAAGAAAGAGAGAGAGTGAGACAGAGAGGCCTTTTTTTGACAGTGGCTTTTGTGTCTCGCTGAACAGGATTTGTCACGAGGCTTTAAAAGAGATTTCAGCCGGGTAAATATGGCAGTTTTGACAGAAAGAGAGAGAGATGATGGTCACTTTTAGACGTTTCTTGAGGAGGTATGAAAAAACATTCTAATATGCTGTGGCAATGCTCGGGTTTATTGTGGCACGCAGGCCCATCTGTGTATTCATGATGTTTCAATAGAGCCGGGATACACCGTCCAACTAAGTTAGAATTAGCAAATGAATGAAAAAAGAGTGAATTCACGCTGAAGTAAGCAGGTGTGACAAATTCATTGAGGTGCATTTGAAATGCTGCCATGTTTAGCGACTACAACCTCGCCTGTGATGGAAGTAAGAGTTTGGATTAAATAAAAAAAAAAAGACGCAGGCTGAGTGTGTACGGGGGCCAATAAACAGGCGCCATTTGTTTAGCTTAATCTGAAAGTTTTCCTTGATGGGAGAAATGTGCAGATTATATGCCTGTGTGAGTGTGTGTGTGACTATGTATTTATGTCAAGGGTAGCCTTGATCTATGCAGAGCTCAAACTCGGAGTTAAATTAATCTATCACACACAAACACACACACACACACACACAGCCAGGTGGTGGAAATCCCCGTCACAGCAGCAGCCCTCTCGGGAGAGCAAACCCGGCTGGGTCCAATATTCTTTTCAAAGCCTTTTATCGAGCAGTTTACAAGTTATGAATGAATATGTTTTATTTGGGGAAACACGGTATTGACAGCCACCTATCAATAGTAATGTGACTATTGTCAAGGGTCTGTCAATATTAATGTAATTATGATGTAGAGGGATCAGAGGGATGCCGGAGTCGGGGGCCAAGTAACATCTCCTGCCCACTGCCATATCAATAGCTGGGATTGCTATTGACAGCTTCCCTTCAGACTTGCAGCACTTGCCAAATATATAACAAGCAGACACTTCAGTCAATGCCGGGCTGCCTATAAAAATTAAGCATTTGAATTTACAGGGCTTTTTGCCGTGGACAGCTGGAAATCCATGTTCCTTATGTAATAGTCAAAAGTCACAGTCAATGACGGCGTTTACAGAGTACCGCCGCGGCGAGTGTTTGAGAGACACAGTTTGAACACAGCCGGTCTATATGTGGTAGAGGACTGTTTTTCCTCTGATGTGTCCACACACACACACACACTGGAGGAGATGTATCGACTTGATGGTTCTCTAACAGCCGCTGAAGAACTCTGCGACTTTGGC
The DNA here is from genome assembly GCA_036419115.1 of Scarus forsteni. NCBI lineage: Eukaryota > Metazoa > Chordata > Actinopteri > Labriformes > Labridae > Scarus > Scarus forsteni. The sequence continues at coordinate 4,407,076 of JAZDUH010000049.1, forward strand.
GACCCACCAGGACAAAGCCATACTTGTTATCTTGTGTTGTCTCATTGATGTGAATGTAGCCTTTCCCTCTCCAAAGTCAGATGTAAGCCTACTTCAACATCTTTGCAACAGAAAATGAAATATAGGTCATGGTGGTCTAAACACGATGACAGTTTAGAAAACACAACTCTTTTATGAACACTTTAACAAACAGAAAACACCACAAAAAGAAACAAAAAGAAAACATCAAATAACATGTGAAAAAGGAGATTCATGACATGGTATTCATCAATTAACTAGTTGTTTTTGTTTGTTTTTTTTAACATTTTTGTTGGGTTTTATGTTGTGCATTTTTTGCATTTTTAGATATGTTGCAGCATTTTAAAAGTATTTTTGAATGTTTGATTTGTTTTTGAGATATGTGATTACTTTTTTTTGTTTGTTTTTAATGGACACAAAAAGCACAACAAAAAAACAAAAAAGCACAAACAACAGGTTGGAGCACACACACAAATATACATACGAATTTGAATCAACAAATTAAAATTAACCACAAACAAATCACATCACAAGAAAAAAACTAGCAAGGAGTGCTCCACAGAAAATGAATAAAAAGTAACTAGTAAGTTATGAAAATATTTCACTTTTCTTTTTTTAAGAGATTTTATTTTTTGTTATATAGTTCTGAGGTTTTTGTCATTGTAGTTTTTGTTGTGTTTGTTTTTTTTTATTGATTTGATATGTGTTTTAGTGCTTTCACTGATGTTTCATGTTTCACCTTGTTGATGTATTTTGTACCATATTGTTCTAGTTTTAATTTTATAACTATAAATTACAAAAATAATTTAATTTTCATAGTGTTTTAACTGGTTTGCATTTTATTCAAACAGAAAAAAAGACAAAACTTGTGAAAAATTGTAACACAACAAACTGGAAATGCCAAAAGTAAGATATTCGAATGAAAACAACTTCAAATGAAAGCCCAATAAAAGATAAAAAGAAAAAAAACAAGAAATTGAAACAGTAAAAATGGATCCATGACAAAAACAAAACAAAACAATAAAACACCTATGCAAAAACAAAATGTCAATTTGATTTATAGCTGTTCTTTATAGTGTGTTGTTTTTTTTATTCGTTTTTTTTTCTAATTTCCTGTTGTGGCATGCTTTTTTGTGTTTACTTTGTTGTTTTTTTCTTTAATATTTTGCAGTTTTTATGTCTCTGCCATAAGATTTTGATTCTGTTTGAGTTGTTTTTCAAATATGCTATAGTGATGATTTTTTGCTGTCTTTTTCTTATTCCCTTTTAGGTTTTCACATTTTCTTCCTCAGGGCCTCCACCAAAACAGATGACCAAGACACAAAATTTCCAACATTTTCTTCTCCGGGCGAAATCATTACAGTGTAAACAGGACCAAAGGCTGTTGCTTGGCCGTGGTTTTAGATAAAATAATTACAAGAATAACAGCAAAAGAAATAATAGTGAAAACTCAATTTTCAATCTAACTTTCTGGCTGCCTTTGTAGGTCCTTTTCAGGTATTAGTTATAATGTCAGTCTGTTTCATTAGCAGAGATAACGGAGCTTTAAGAGAATACAAACCAACACACATTCAGACAAAATGCCCTCTCTTGGAGAACTGGTTGCTGAAAAGAGAAAGCAGGTTAAAGCAGTTCACTACAAACCAACAGTCCCATGAAAAACATCTCTCTTTTCTATCACAGGTGTACTAGATACCTTAAAAAAACTTCTTCTGGGAATATTAAAGTGTATTTTGATTCAGGTCAGATGGGACCTCTTTTCTCCCCCTTGTTCCCTAAGCCTGTGCCTTGTTCAGACAAAGATAGTGCACTGACTCAAGGCTGACTGCCATAGCTTACACACAACAACAACAACAATATCCAATCTACCAGGGTACACGCTGCAACATAGCTGCAAGGCAAAGGGGCCATGACCAGCGAGAGGAAGGAGAAGAGGAGGCAACAAAGCTCGCAGAGCTTCAGACTGGAGCCTCGCAGCTGCAACCGGGGTCCTCTGAAAAGTCGACAACGGGATGTAATGACAGCTAACAAACAGAGGGGTGGATAGACAAAGAGGCTCGTCAGACAACATGTCATAAAACTCACAGCTGGGAGCTCTGGGCTACTGATACAGTGTAGGGAAAAAAAAACGGGGGCCAAGATAGCTAAGAAGAAAAATGAAGGTGAGGGAAACAGATAAGCACAAGCTCTTCCCTAATAGCTGACCTTGAGACTGACGGTCACAATAAAGGAGGCGGGAGCGTTGCTGAAGCATATGTGGCTCTGAGGTGCAAGCATCCAGGGAATAGCCTATAGTCAGAGGAAGGCTGCACTTTCTTCTTGACCTTGGCTTTGGTGTCTTGGGAGGGGGGATGATGGTGTTTAGGGCAGGGGACGAAAGACTGAGGGATGCTCGGGAGGTGTAGTATCCCTGCGGGGGTGCTGCTTTTTCCTCTGAGGCTATGTGCTCTAAAAACGCTCGCGGGGCTATCGTTTATCGCCAGAAGGAAGAGCGTGTGTCCAAAAAGTCTGGATTTAGCTCCTGGCGAGGCGTAGAGCTCAAATTCCAGAGCACTTAGCTATGGTGGTTAGCATAATATATTTGCTGAAATAATGCATAAATGTTCACTTGGCTTTCTTTGATGCTTGTAGCGAGAAATAGGCTATGCATTGGCAAAGCGTACTGGATTACAACTTTACATTTTCTTCTCTCGCTCATGTAAATTAATTTGTGTAAAAGCTCTGGTTGAATAAAACCTATTTCTCTGAGCACTTCAGTCGTTTTTCCTCCCTCTCTTTCCCTCGCTCTCTCACTTTATTGCCCTTCTTTCGCCAGGAACGAGCGCGGGCCTATTAGCCATGGCCTGCTAATGTCCTCGCTATGAAAACGGATGAGAATGTCAGATTTAGAACTTTTAAGAGAGTGATGTCATACAGCAGACCACAGGCATTACGGGGACGCTAAGATTACCCAGGCGGTAACCAGACTAATTGTTATGAGTCTGTTTCATGAAAAATGAATGTGTGCAAATGCACAGAGGGGTCTTCAGGCTGTGCGTGTGTGCGTCACACACTAATGCTTTATCAAGGCTCTCCTCTTTCTCTAATCACCCAAGACTCCTCCGAGCAGCGGGGTGAGGGCCGAGTTAATGCCTGAACACACAAAAAAACACACATCAGTTAGAACAGCACGTCTGACACACAAAAATGCGCTCTGCTTAATCTGGTTTGCTCTGAAGGTAAATTATTTAAGAGAATTAATTGATTTCATGAGTATGAAGGTTGCGTATGCTAAGGCCGTATGAGTAATAAGTCCAGAGGTTTGCAAAAAAAACAACTTAAAAAGTAATGAAACATTTAGAGGGCAGAGAGGCACAATGAATGTGAAGGGAAAATGGAACAGCTAATAAATGAGAGAACGCATGATGTGACTTTCTCAGGAGTCACGGGGGGAGCAGAGAGCACACAAAAACACGTCTTACCAAAACAGGCACAAAAAGAGAAAACATTTCGCAGGTTTTTAATCAGTGCAACTACTAATTTGAGCACAGGAGAGGGAAATTGGGAACGAAGAGGAAGCCACTTTTTGTGTCAAGTCAAATCGGTGAAAAGTGAAGGCCACTTCAGAGTGACAGCTTTAAGAGTTAACAAATAACCGTTAAATAGGCTTTCAAAAAGAGATACTCAACTTTGATCTGTATCTGTGAATCAATTTGTGAAATTGGATTGCTGCCCCTGCAAATTGTAACCTCGATGTTGATGATGTTGTCATGTTGTTACACTTTCATCTCTATTTGGAGGTTAAATGTCTGGCAAAAAGCACTGCTTTTGCATGTAAGACATCACAGCTTGTTAAAAAGTGTTTTGAATTTGAATCAGAATCTGATTAGCACCACAGTGGAATAAAAAGTAAAGGGCTACAGTGTTTCGCGGTGAGAACGCTGGCTGATATGCTGATGGTGGGGAGGGGGGTTGTGCTCTGTTTGTACCAATCAAAAGATCTCATCTCTTTACATATTAGAACAACAAAGAACAGAGGAATGTGTCACACTTCAGGGACATTCATCAAGATGAAGGTTTGAAAGAGGTCATATTCTACCTCAGCTCAGGTTAATGTGTTTGACTTTGATGACTGCCAGTACATTCACAGTTGACCTATCCCTGAACACTGCCCTCCATTGCCATGGACCACACACATGTCTAGCAGCCTCTCAATACACTTGGACTTGTGGCTCACAGACTCCCATAGAAAATCATAAAAAACTTCCCCCCTCTGCAGTTTTATTGATGTCAACACTACAAAAGCCTTACTCCTGGCACAAAGATTTTGAAAACTGGAACTTATTCTGATACAGTGAGAGAGCCCAAAAATGAAGACAGATAATGTCAGATTTATCCGCTTTGTTCCTGTAGTGTGTTGTGCCTCACAGAGAAAGACATGTGATACCACAAACCAACCAATTCATTACCAAGAAGGCAGCACCTCTGCTCGCAGCTCGTGTGATCAACTTCAGTGTAAAAAAAAAAGGAGGACAACATCAGGAGTCTAGTGGCTAGTAGTCACAATTGCAGAGCAGACGGACCTGCCTGATTCTAACATTGTGAATCTCTGTCTTGCCAGCCGATATTGTTCACCGGTTTCACTCGGCTAAATGCTAAATGGCCCAATCAGCGAAGAGGGCAGGAGCAACGGAAGCTGTGGGTGTGATGACAGGAGAAGTGACTTGACAGGAACTGAAGTCACTTCCTGTTGTACAAATAATGGCGGTTAGCCTGTGGTCATCATGGTTACTCAGTTATACTGGTTAAATATGCTCTCCTCATAAATTTACATCATTGGGATTGTCTTTGCTGAGGTTCATTTCACATGTAAGTGTTAAATGACAAATCTGTGTGGTACAATTTAATGTGAAACGATAGTCTTAAGGTAGTTAAGCTATTGGCTAACGGTTGTTAGCCGCTATGGCTAACAACAACAGGGGCAAATAACAGTTAATGGCCGTTAGCCTTAGCTTATGGTTATGGCCATTAACTGTTGTTTGACCTTGTAAGCCATTAGCCACCATGCCATAGCAGCGCTGCTTGATATGGACTGGACTGTGATGAGTGTGATGAGCCAGACAGTCATCCAATCACAAGCTGCTGTTGTTTTTGAAGGTTCTGCCCCTGAAAGCATTTTCATAGGGCTCCTTCACAGATGAATTAGTGAAATATTTCCAATATGGAACTGTGCATCTGGCATGTCAGGTTAGCTAGGAGTTAGCTTCCTATAACATCTGAGGTGGTTTTGGTTTCTGTCCAGCTCCTCTCCTTATCAGCATGTTATTTAGTTCAAAGGTTACGCTGTTTACACACTTGTTTTTTTTTTTAACCAAATCAATTAGTTGGACCTCCATGATAACTTCCATCTAACTTTATAATTCATCTTTAATCTCATTGTCATTGCTATGTTTGCTTCCTGCCTCAGTCAGCTTGCTCCCTGATATGCTTTGCTCTGGTCCATGTGACAAAACACAGAAAAACATGCCTGGTAGACCTTGATGCACTCAACACACATCAGGACTACTGCTTGTTAATATTGAAAATGTTTAATATTTACGTTTTCAAGTCAACGCAGCACAGACATAGTCGTAAAAAAGAAGAAAGAAAAAACAGGTGTAAGAAAATGATTTGTTTCAAGGAAAATGTGTGTTTGGTTGGTGAAGACTTGAGGCTTTGATTTCATTTTGTTTTCCTCCCTTATAGTTTCAAGTGACAGCCATCTGCAGGTAGCTGTTTAAAAAACTTTACTTTTTGTATGTTCAAGCTGCCATATGTAAGCTGTAGTAGCACCATAAAGGTATTCTGATTATTATAGGAAAAACCTTAGAATGTTACGTTTAGAAATAGACCAAGACCAGGCATGTACCCCAAAGTGTTCAAGAGCAATAAGCATTTTACTTAGGGTATATCTTTGATAGACATTTTAAGGAAGAAATGACTGAACTGGTAAGGGGTTTAAACACATCTCACACCACAAGATAATCAGGTAAAATGATCTCTAGATTATTATTATACCTTCACATGATCTGGCCTTTGCTGAGTTTGATCAGAAGTAGGGATCTGAGTCAAAACATGCACACATTTTCATGTTGTGTGTACCCACTTTAGAAACATGGTCAAATGATGTGCATGTCTCCTGAACCTCACATAAACAGAGCAAAGTGTCTGGTTAGGAATAAAATGTCTGGCAGACCACACAGTCAGCTCAATGAAAAGAAGACAAGGGTGACAACAACCATATCAAGGCAATACTGCAATTGAAAAGTTGCTGTAAAATAGATTCTAGGCAAAGGCTGGCTAACGCAATATAGCCAGGACAAATATTCCTCATTCCGCAGCTATGGTCTGTGCTCTATACTGGGCTTGCCATCCTGAGCCAGTGGGCTGGAACTGCTGGTTAAATAGTGGTAGGATGTCACACTGGTAAGCCTTAATGGGGGGGGGGGCTGTATGGTTTCTTAGCTCAACTTTAGCTGTTTGTAGGAGTTTCCTCAGCTCCTGTACTCTGGCTCACGTGCTCAGACTTAAAAGTGCAAGAAAAAAGAAAAGGCCAACAATGAATTAAAGCTATCATGGACCATCGCAATAATTGGTGCTTCCTGATGAAGAACTTAAAACCACCCAACCTTGAATTTCTTTTTATTTTTTTGCTAGGCAGAGATATCAGAAATGTTTGACTTTTACCAGAATTATATGAAAAAATGCATCTTGTGACAAACATGACTGACAACAACACTGAGATGTGTTGGGAACATCAGCCCTACTCAGAGCAACTCATTCATATGGATCTTTACAAGAATAGAAGCGAAGGTTAAAATTTGGATGTCTTAAAGGAAAAGTTTGGTTTCTACAGCTTTCACAGTGTTTATAGAATGAAGTAGAACAATATACTCACCCAGAAGGCTTTCCTGATCCAAACAGTGCTTCAATAGATATTTAGATCCAAAATTGAGCGGCGGACATCCGTATAATGGTAGCACATAGGGCATACAGCGCCGCTCCTAAAACTGCATTAATCATCCAAAAACTCATTTTTTCCCCCCAATATTCCATCATGGTCCGCTCACGTTACTCCTCCATTACAGTCTGTGTTGCCCCAGACATGTTTTTGTAACTGTGCCGACCTCTGAACTGAAGAAGAAGAACGTATGCCTCCGCGCCTGCGCAGTACTCTCTGGAGCGCTGCCTCCCCGTCCTCCTTTCGATGAGCTCCTCATGTGTAAACTCTGGCTCAAAACTGTAAGGACACCCATCATATTCTAAGTTCTCCTCCACAACATCTTCATCCGATTGATATTTGTCCATTTTGCACAAAACTGGAAGAAGAAAGTCGTTGTGTTGCTGGCTGTCTTCCCCTAAAACAATGAGCCGCACTGCGCAGGCGCGGAGCAAGCACTCTACTTCTTCAGTTCAGAGGTCGGCACAGTTACAAAAACATGTCTGGGGCGACACAGACTGTAATGGAGGAGTAGCGTGAGCTAGGGTTGGACGATTATGGTAAAAATAAGAATCTCGATTATTTGAAGTGATATTGAAATCACAATTAATATACACAATTATTCATTTATTTAAAAACTTCAGTATTGATTTAAACACAACTTTAAAGAACCAGCGAGCGGCACACGCAGTATTATTGATCCACATAAGTCACACACACTGTGGCTGCACGTGGAACACAGAAGCGCTATGAAGTGCAGGACCTTGCATACATGACACTCCACACTGTGTGGCATATTAATTGTTTTTCTTCGATTACAATGTTTTTATGATTGTCAGATGGCAAAGTTGAAATCACGATCAAAATCCGATTAATTGTCCAGCCCTAGCGTGAGCGGACCACGATGAAATATTAGGGGGAAAAAAAAGAGTTTTTGGACGATTAATGCAATTTTAGGAGCGGCGCTGTGTGCCCTATGTCCTACCATTATACGGATGTCCGCCGCTCGATTTTGGATCTAAATATCTCCCGAAGCACTGTTTGCATCAGGAAAGCCTTCTGGGTGAGTATATTGTATTACTTAATTTTACAAACAATGTGAAAGCTGTAGCAACCGAACTTTTCCTTTAACAACCCTTTTTGGACATTTTACAGAAATGTATAAATTGTAACCCCTTTTCTCAGGAAATGGGCCAAAATATACGTGCAGTATTTTCCTCTGTTAAATGATCAAAACTATAAAGTGAATCCATTAGGGTTGAGATTCTCTCCAAATAAGTGCTCAGATAACCCTCCTGCCTTTTATCACTTCCTTTCATCTGGAAACTGTATAACCCTGTGACCCCAGAGTGAGATCACAGTCCAATTTAACTTCAGTGACTCCCTTAAAAACACACTCATTACGCTAAGTGTTCAGCTCCAGAGACACGCGCCTGTACTTCAATCTCATGCAATCAGCCGCTCCACTTTCTCCTCATAATGACATTGTCTCCTAATTTTTTTTTTTAGCTCATGCCCATCAGTCTTTAACAACAACAAAACCCAAATCTGCTCCATTTTGATAATAAGGCAGGAGCATTATGTGATAATCACAGTGGGGATTAGGTTTTTGGCAGAGTGTGTGAGAGGAGCGCAGTCAAAGCCACTGGAAAGGGGAGATATAAACCAAGAGACAGATAAGAGCACAGGAGTGATGATTGGGATGAGAGAAATGAAGTGAGCAGTCTCTTGAAAATCAATAAGATCAACTTTGCCTTGAATCTCAATGTGGAAGGTTTTGATCTCTGGCACTGATTATTTAGGGGAATAATGGAATTATGTGCAGAGCAGTATAAAATACTCTTGAAGGAATAAACTCTCACAAGGTTACCTGCTGAAGTTGCACTTGGTAGATACACCCAGATATACTCCATAATGAATACTAAGACCGTATAGTTGGTAATCTGATCCAAATGCATTTTACATATCGATAAGACGTTGATTTTTAATTTACTTTTAAATGAAATGTGCAGAGAAATGAAGAAATATCGCTTTTGAGACATGACACTAATGCTAAACAACAGGAAAGAAACATTACAAACAGGTTTCTAAACCGTCTACAAAGGCACATTTGAGCTCCATTTAAAAATAAAACAGTGTTAAATAGATAAAACAAGATACTATGCTCGCCTGGTATCAATAGAAAGGTGTATTTACCCATTTCTTTTCAGTGGGAAGGTGAAGTCAGTGTGCTTCGGTCTGCCCTGATAACAACAACATGCACTTCCGGGTTGTAGGACAAAGCAACCAATAGTACGCGGTAACGTCACAGCAACGGCGGCGACGCTCAAAACGAGCCAATCAGCTCTCACAGCGCCGAGACAGCGGTAAACTGCAGGGGGAAGCGTCGCTCTGTGTGGAAATATCATGATTTCACGGTCCTCAGTTGTAGAAACGGCACTTAGCGACCGAGTTGTTGTAGCAGCCACGGCAATTAACACAAAACAACACAGCGTGTGCCCTACGTCCGCTCCTTAAGTCATGCACTGACGGTTTTAAGCCTGTTCAGCGACTGTCTTACACCATAAGTATGAGGCGCTGTAAATGTTTAACCAGTGATGAGCCTTGATCAGGAGTGGAACCTGCCTCATGTCTGCGGTTTGATTAATGAGGATGCAGATACCATGATTGAAAACACCGGCACACCAATCAGCCAGCAGACTTCAGCAGCAGAGTGTGGGGAAAGTTTGGGGTTGTCTGGTAAGAGCAGCGAACCCTTGAACCTGCACTTTCCATCAGGGAAAGAGCTGAGCGATGATGAAGGCAACATTAAAAAACTTTTATGGGAAATTAAAGACCTGCATGAACAGAGGTTAAAGTGCATTGAGCTGGACACAGGTGGCTCTGCAGAGGAGCTGCTGCAGGTGAGTACATGTGGATAGACTGTCTTGATAATGCAACTTTGGTGCTTAGGGTTGCACAGTATCATTGTGATAATGACATTGGCAGGTAATAGCTTCAAAAGGTAGTTTCTGACAGGGATGGGCAATATTGTTCTTTACCTTTGCCCGATATGCCATATTTCCAAAGTCATTATCACCAATCTGATAGATATATACCAGTGTTTTTGTAGCTCAAAGCCTCCAATTAACTACTTTAACCTGTTCTTTTCATGGTTGGCAGTCTGTTTTTGGTAGAAACAGATGTAAAGCAAGAAAAATGGAAATTTATTCCTAAATAAGTGACAGATTTTAAATTAATCAAGTGGGTATTGGTGACATAGTCAGTTATCATGGTACAATTGTACATTCTATCAAAATTACAGCCAGCCAAAGTACATTCAAGGCCAAATAGTAAGACTCAAATATTGGCTGTATATATTAACAAAAATCTTTATGTCTGCCAATACTGATAACCTCCTTTAGGCGCATATCTGCTGATACAATACTTCTTCAAAAATCTTGTGAATTTTAAATTTCTGCCGATATTTTCAGCAGTATGGACACATATATCTCATATGTTGGCTGTAATGTTGGCAGAATTTTATATACCTTGATGGCGTACCTCATTGTCACTGGGTGTCCCCTTTTATGAATGAAAGGTGTGATTTATTTAAGAACAGTGTGTTTTCCTGCTTGACATCTTGTTCTAACATAAATACACTATCAACCATAAAAGAAACGGGTCAAATTCAGTTCAATGGAGGCTGTGTGTTTGTTTTCCTGCTTCACAGCTTGTTCTGACAGAAATACACTTAACCATAAAAATGGGCCAGATTTAGTTAAATGGAGGCTGTGTGCCCTTGACAAGAAAAATCTGTGTCGATATATGTGATCATGAGCTCAGGAATATCTGCATATTGGCTCAGAACTATCTGCATATTGGACACCTGGAAAAGTTCAATATGTGCATCCCTAGAATTAATATCAATCAGCTGATGCTGATGCCATCATAGATTCTGCCCATTGATCAAATTCTTCATCAATTCCCATATTGATTGCTGAGTGTTTTCTGCTGGTGAAAAGACTTCAGTTTTACTGTCAACAGTGTCAGACACACCTCACATTTTAATGCCATGCTGTGTTGACAGATGCCGTGGTGTGTTGGTAGTGTTTCCTCTCCTGTTTGAAATTACAGCCAATAATATTGCATATGTCAAATCAAGCCACGCCTTAGAGTGCGTCTGTTTCCTGTCCACCATGATTACTTTATCAACTGTTGTCATTGTTGTTTATGCTGACTGCTTTTCGAGAAAGCGGTGTTTTACAGAGCCAAAAGCACAAACTTGATTTTTAGCATATTAAAAAAGGTTTGGATCTGATCAATAATGTGATGATTGATTTTTTATCACTAATTATGGATGATTAACCAGTGTTGATGCTACCTGGATTTGGGCTATGTTTTTCCCTGGGGACATCAGCTCTACTAAAAAGGTATATAAGATATTTTGCAGGTATCAGATGTGGTGATATTTTGGAAGTCATTAGCGCTAATATACAATATTTTTTGGTCTGCACTTTGCAGCCTCCTCTGTACTAAAGTGTACCAGTTACTTACACTGTGGAGTTGTTTTTGTTTAAGAAATGTATGTAATAAAGAAATACTTCATTCTTTAAAAATAGGTTAGAGATTTAAAATGCCTTACAGTAGGGCTGGGCGATATAGCCAAAAAATTAAATCTCGATTTTTTTCCACTGAAATCCGATAAACAATTTTAATCGATTTTTTTCTGTGTAAAAAAACACAATTAAACATTATTCAAATTAGCTATCTTTTATTGGATGCCACAACATCAGTATTTAACTGTATAGGCAATATAGCTATTGCTGAGGTAATTTTAACAAGAACACTTGCATGGGCACTGCATTGTAATATATAAATGAAAACTGGAGAAAAAAAGCATTTTATAAATTACAGCTAACAAAAATAAAATGTTAATTATTCTCCATGGAAGTGCCAGCATATACCAGAAGAAAAACAAGAACAGCACCATTAACTTTGTGCTTCTGTGCAGGTATTTCTACCAAAAAAGAAACAAGTATTCCTCTTTACGTAGGAATACACAACAAATGGGGGAAAAAATCCCAAAAGTGCTAGAATAGACCACAACAAGTCAGTCAATATGAGACGTATTTTTCCTCTCAGACTTACTAACAGGAAGTAATGTAACTCATAGTCCAAAAAATTATTGCCGATAAACGATATTATTGTCAATATTAATTTGATTTTTTTTTTCAATTTTTTTCATTAATTCCTTAAGAATATTTAACTGTAATTGGAAGGTCAGGATATTTTAAATAAAATAAACAAGAAATAATGTAAATTTAACAAACAAACAAAAAGAAAAAAACAGTGAAAATGAAGTGGACTCTCTTTAAGGAAAATTGCATGGAAATAAAAATAATTATACTAGTCAAAAACAATAAAAAATAGACCCTGTCTCTGTAAAGAAAAAAAACTCACACAACAATAAAAACTATGGCCTAAATTAAATGGAGTTTATACAGTTCAGGAATGGTTTGTGACATGTACTTTCTCCCAGTCACTTCGTGCTATCTGTCAAACGTTTGTAACCTTGCTGGCTTTTCAACCGTATTGAAGGGCTGCATTTCTTTTGCAATGTACCGAACGACACTGTCTGTGAGCGCGCATCATTTTGCTGTTTTATTTATATTTACTTTACAGACCAAACACCTCAGTAAGCGCTGACTGTCAGGACAAAGGCTCCACTGCACCTCCCCTTCTTCGTCGTCACTACTTTCAAACAAATGCGACATATCAGCTCGTAGGTGTTCATGAGCTCACACCTTGTTCATCCTGTTTAAAACCAACACATTCTCACACTGGGGCAGCCAGCTTAAGAACCGTATCTTTTGTGCCATCATTCATAATAGCATTTGTTTCCTCGTTACTCCTCAGGACGCTCACTTCAGCTCTCTCTGTGTGTCCGCGCGAGCGGTCCCGTCTTCACCCCAAAGATCGCATGTTTGACAGATGCTCACTCGGCTATAAATCTGCTAAATCCGCTATAGAACCGAAGCACCCCGGTGTTAAGAACGATAGACGTAGTGAGCCATCTTGTCATTCAGCCTCTTTGGTAGTAAAAGAGGAGGAAAACAAACATGCAGGATACTGCAGGTGACATTACTCGCGAGACGAGTGACAGTGTTCAGTTAGGAGCAGAGGATTTTTTTTTTAATACGGGGGAATTACGGGAAAATATTAATACGGGAGGACGGCGGGAAAGAGGGATTAAATACGGTAGTTTCCCGGCCAAAACGGGAGACTTGACAGGTATGCGCCTCACACATTGCTCCCACTCTGCCGGGTGCATCTGCTTGAGCTGCCGAAAGAGATTTGTAGTGCTACTTCCCTTTGTTTTCACCGTCTTTTTACAAAGTTTGCACAACACATCAGTCTGTTCCGGGTCCGACCTTGCATATCCAAACAATGTCCATGCCACTGAAGTCACGTAACCCTTTTTTGGCACAGAATTGTCCTCAATGTCTTCTCTTTTTTCCACCTGCTCCATCTCTCATGCGTGTCCCTGTTGTATCTGTTTGTTTGTTCTTCGTCTATTGCTCATTTCCAAACGAATGTTGACTGCAGTCTGTGATACAGCGCCAGTCCTCCAAATATGGCGACTGTGTGTATTACACGTGTTGGGTAAATATACCGGAGGGACAGGAAACATTAAACTCGATGTTGAGATTTAATTTTTTTAATATCGATTGAAAAAATAAAATCGAATTAATCGAATTAATTCGATATATCGCCCAGCTCTACCTTACAGCAATAGCAGCTTGTTTGCGGCAGAAATGACAAAACTAACCACCCGCATATTTTTTAAACCAGTCCTCCTGATTATGGGATAAGTATCAGTTTTGACTATCAACCAAAAGACTAGGTGAAATGTGTTCAGTCAACATCTTAGGTCATGCCAGCTAAACTTACTCTTACGTCATAGTTTAAGATGGGAACATTAACTATCAACTGAAAACCCTATAATCTGGCAAACAGGAAACCAGCTAAGCAACATCCAGTGTCCTGCAAAATCCTAAGTGGCAACTACAGTTGGCTGTGTAAATGCAGCAGCCTTATGCTCTATGCATACAGTGTTTGACAGGGCTACCTGGGGGGTTATTGTGAATCCAGTATATAGAAAGCAGTGTTGAAAGGCTTCTGGGTGACTTCACTCCTTTGGTTACTAAAGTTGTGATTTAACACGAATCTGTTGCAGTCACCATATTGAAAATGCCTAAAAATGGACAAAGTGGAGCTGAGGTGAGTAGAGCCCTATAAAATCTGCTATGTTTTCCCAAAGTCTATTTTAATTTCTCCCATATTACTTTTTATTTTGCTTTTATTTATTTTTCAGGTGGTCCTCAAACATATCTTTATGGGTCCAGTCAACACTATGTTGACACAGTTTGCAGAGCATTTGACCGCCTGACACATAATAATCGCTTTGAAACTGCTCTGCCCTGTACTTTGGAGTTAGCAAAAAGTTTCGTAGCTTCTGTGCCAACATGGCTGGTGTCTCAGGCGGCCATTTTAACAGTTTGCATCGTTAATGAGAGGAGGGGAAGTGAAATATGTATTGTCCCCAGCCTTAGTGACCCCTCAGAGCATTTTCCTGGGAGATGTTACTTTAGTATGAACAAAAATGTTATGTAAAATGTCACCCATCTCTGGGATATTCTGCGCTTGTATCGAATTCCATTTTTGATATCCAGTTCCATGATTTCGTCCGGGATTCCATTATCGCAGATTTTATAGGGCCCTAGGTCAGCCACAGGCCTACTGACAAGTGTGTACAACACTATGGCTTGCAGGTGCTTTAACCGTGTACCTAGTAATGCATAACTTTAAGCTGAAATCAAAACAGATCATAATAGCCAAATATTTGATAATATGCCCCATCCCGTCCTGCCGTGCCTTTGAGTATTGGACCAGACTGTATACACATCTGTCCTCATTCAGATTTAATGTTTTAACTTGGGGTTTGGATGTGACTTGATGCCTCTGCAGCCAGCCTGAAGTGAACACTGAAGGAAGTACCTTTTTCTGTACTTTCAGCACTAATGTTGCTACTCGTTATTCAGCTCAGTCATACAGAAGATTTTGACTTGTATCTGTGACCTCTGTCAAGTCTTGTTGATACCTTTTTTGAACCATATTAGACAAATCCATTTAGAATCAAAGTCTTCAATCTATGTGCAGTCTGCTACCTCTTTCTGTTGTTAGGTTATCGTTCATCTGATACAAATCAGAGCATCCTGCCCTCCATGACTTGTGCATCAGGAGACGACCTTTGTCCTGTCAGACAAATGACATGAGGAAGCGGACGGGTGCTTTCATAAAGCCGCAGAAGTTGTAACAGGTGGCAAATTGCATTATGTTTCCATCTGAGCGTCTCAGATCGGGAACAAAGATCCACACTCATATTTAAAAAAGAGAGGTTTCTAATCATCAGGATTGTCATGTGACATCATTTAGCTACAGAATGTAGCTTGTGCAAGCTGGGCTGTGCATCAAAGAAACTGTAACAAGGTTTCAGAGATGGGTTTCAGTTAGCTGGCCCCCGGCTCGGCCCTGCCTAACAAGGTTATGTGTTTAGAACCCAGGAGCTCCCAAGTCCTAACGCTTGATGTGGACAGTTTATCATAAGGCTTGTCCAAGGAAAGCATAGAGCCCATTTATCCGTGAAGCCAATGTAGATTTATTATGTTTCCTGACATGACATTTAACAGACTTGTAAATTAAAAACTTGATGAAAAATGTGGAAGCTTGCATTGTAATTATGAAAAGCTGTTTTAAAGCTTGGAAATAGAAAAACTGAAATGCTATGGAGTTTGTGATAGTTACACCTGCTGCCACACAGCTGATAAGTGAAAGGGTCTTACTCTTAATATTGGATGGCCTTGGTTATTTATTATTTAGAAGCAGAGACACTTGATTAATCCCCAAGAGAAAACCGTTTTGGTTGCTGAATACACAGTGCAGAAGTAAGAAAATCAAGATTCACTGTACCATCAAAAAAGACAAAAGTGTACACTTGGTTGAAATAAGCAAACATTTACAAAGCACAGAATATTTTTGTAAGGTTGTGTTGAGCCCGGTCATAAGGCCAAGCATGCTAGTTCAGACCAGAAAGAGAGCCACTTCACCCCAATTTAAAGTCTTTGCATTGGCTACCTGTGTCTTTTTAGAATAGATTTTAAGGTTATTTTATTAATTTTTAAATCCCTTAATAGTCTTGCTCCAGCCTGATTATCTGATTTGCTTTTACCATATGAGTCCAGTAGAGCCCTCAGGTCTTTAGGTAGTGGTCTTTTAGTTTTTCCCAAAGTAAAACCCATAACTTATGGGGAATCATCTTTTCATTATAATGGCCCCCATCTGTGGAACAGTCTACCTGCAGACCTGAGAGCAGCACCTACTGTTCATATTTTTAAAGCAAACTCAAGGCCTACCTTTTAGTTTTATATATTTTCTTATTCCCTGACATATCTGCTTGTGTTCTTAAATGTACAGCACTTAGTGCTACATTGTTTTTGTATGAAAAGTGTTGTATAAATAAAGTTTGATTTATTTTATTGATTGATAGTGTATCTGCTCAGATTTTTGGCTACATCACATATGTCCCAAATTTCCAAAACCAGAAATCCCCAATAAAATAGAAGTGAAGGCAAGATGAAAAAATCAAACCCTGGCACAGTTGGAGTACCTACATAAAATATATATTTTAGACCATTGCTGTTGTTTGAACCAGGCTGTAAAGATGTTTGTTTAGCCTGTTCAGACCATCCACTCTCTGAACACAAACAGGACCTTCCTCCATGAACATTTTTGTTGCACCAGCAGGGATAACAGTCCTCATATCAAAGCGTTTCTTACTTGTGCCTACTGTTGCTAAACTTGAAAAAATAATGCATGGGACTTTTGTATCCAAATGTCTCTTTTGA
This sequence comes from Scarus forsteni, assembly GCA_036419115.1. Lineage (NCBI taxonomy): Eukaryota > Metazoa > Chordata > Actinopteri > Labriformes > Labridae > Scarus > Scarus forsteni. The sequence continues at coordinate 4,423,999 of JAZDUH010000049.1, forward strand.
CTTGCTTTCATTAATGAAATAGGAACAATATGAAATTGTTTCTCTGGCATTAGCAGCTTCAGAACTAGAGATGCATGTGGTTTGCTGCTAATCTCTTAAATTCATAAAGCTGGATACACTGCATCCGATTTACAAGACAGATAAACTAATTCTTTATACAATTTGCTTCACTACAAGTCCACAATCTCTATCAAATGTCCGACCCGAACACCAATGTCTACTGTAGCCTTGCTAAATGAATGAGTCTTAGAAGTGTTATATAGGCTAAGTCATGTTCAGCATACCTTTAGCAAGTAATTAAAGGTTTCTCCTTCTGGCCCAGACACTGTCAGAATCACTGATAACTTTTTTTATTTTGTTAACTTTTCATTTATATTGTGGTTATTATGCACCATTATCCGCCCATTTCATTTAGAACTTTGATCCAGTCAGAATTCACCACTGCTATTGCACTGTCAACTTATATGCCTCAAGGCCTTCATAAACTGCTCTAATTCCCTAAAGAAGTACTGACAAAGTCTGTACTCTATTGAAAACAAATCCGATAGCATCAAAAATGTGTAGTAGAGGTGAGATGAGTAGAAAACACAAATGGAAAAGCATAAATAGATACTGTTGCCCACATAATCATAATGGAACAGAGTTGTTCAATTAAAAAAGCTGCTGTCTTTCCTTTGACTTAGACTGTCAGTGTTTGGTTTTGATCAGATTTTAAATAATATTTGTGTTGGTAAATGTACTGTTTTGCTTTTTTTGTAGTTTATGTCTTCCTGTTTGTATCAGGAGTTGACTGATTATCATCTATTCTGTAATACTCCATTCTGTACCGCTCTACCAGGCTGTTTGGTCTTGTTCAGTTTGCCCTATTCATTCCTAATCAGTTCAAACATCGCTTGACCTAAATTCTGTTAGTTGTCCTCTTCTACAGAAACATAGCCACGTTATATTCAGTGAATTTGTGCCTAATTTTTAAGAAAAACAACAACCCACTGTCTGGAAATCCACCTGTGACTTTATATTCCTTCTGGCTCAGTCCCTCTCAGGGCAGATGTATTTTCAGTTCCAGACCTGAAAACACAATGTCAACCCCTACTGTCAAACCTGCCACCTTTGTGAAGTCACTCCCCCCGAAGCTATACATCAGTATTATATTATGCGTCAGGGGACGGTATAAACTGCTTGTTGACTTTTGTGGCTGTAGGGGACAGACATTCATGAGCACAGATGTACAGGTGCTCCTTAAAGGTAAAAATACTGAAATTCAGAGGCACTCTCTTTTATAAAAGCTGGAGTCACAGGCTATCAGGTAGGGCTGCTCAATTACGGAAATAATTACTTTCAACTATTGATTTGCTTAATATTTACATCAAGGTTATTGAGCATGATTATACACTGATTGTTTTAAAAGCAGCACAAGAATTTCAAATGAGTAATCATATTGCACTGAGATGCAGCACATCCGAGAGAATTTGTGCAAAGTATTTTTCATTGTCGGAATAATTGTTTGAATTAGTTATTGATTAATGTAATGGGACTGGTGGCATAGTGGCGCAGCAGGTACATTGCGTTCCTTACAGGAGGTAGACTGCTGGTTTGACTCTTTTTCAACCAGTTTCTTTCTGTATGGAGTTTGCACTCCCTGTGCCTACTTGGTTTTTCTCTGAGGACTCCAGTTTCCTCACACAGACCAACAAATAATGTCAATAAATATACTTGTTGGGTTAATTGGTAACTCTAAGTTGCCCTTAGGAGTGAGTGTGAGTACGAATGGTTGTCTTTCTCCTAGGCCTGTCACGACAACAAATTTTTCTGGACGATAATTGTCCCAAATATTATTGCAGATAAACGATATTATTGTCAGTGTTACTTTTAAACATAATTTTTTCATTAATGTAATTATATGTCATAATAAAGTGAGTACACCATATCAAAAGCAATGAACTTTAATTTCTTAAGAGTATTTAACTGTAATTGGAAGGTTAAGAGCTTTTAAATAAAATAAATTAAACAATATAATAAATTAAGCAAGCAAAAAAGAGGAAAAAAAACAATGAAAATGAAATGGACTGTCTTTTGGGGAAAAATTGCATGCATAATAATCAAAAACAATAAAAAAATAGACCCTGTCTCTGTAAAGAAAAAAAAACTAACTCCAATAAAAACACACACAACAATGAAACAATAAATAAAATGTAGTTCATACAGTTCAGGAATTGTTTGTGACATGTAGTTTCTCCCAGTCAATTCGTACTGTCTGTCAAACGTTTGTAACATTGCTGGCTTTTCAACTGTAATGAAGGGTTGCATTTCTTTTGCAATGGAGCGAACGACACTGTCTGTTAACGCGCACCATTTTGCGATGTTTTATTTATGTTTACTTTGCCGACCAAACGCCTCAGTAAGCACTGACTGTCAGGACGGAGGCTCCGCTGCACCTCCCCTTTATCGCCACTACTTTCAAACAAATTCAATTTATCAGCTCGTTGTTGTTCATGAGCTCATACCTCGTTTATTTTGTATAAAACCAAAATATTCCCACACTTGGGCTGTGGCATTCAACTTATTAACCGTTGCTTTCATGCCACCATTCATGTTAGTGTTTATTTCCTCGTTACTCCTCATGACGCTCGCTTCAGCTTTCTGTATGTGGCCCCGCCTTCCCACTCAAAGATTGAATCTATGACAGATGGATCACTAACCCTAACCCTGCTCATTCCTCTACAGAACCAACACACCCAGGCATTGAGAAAGATGGACGTAGTGACCCATCTTCTCATCTGCCTGCTTGGTAGAAAGAGAGGAGGAAAACAAACACGCATACACGTCAGTTTATTGAGGCCGGCAAACTTACCAAGGATGTTTTTATTTATTGTTAATTGATTAATTGATTATAGCGACAGGCCTGCTTTCTCCTCATGTGGCTCTGTGATTGGCTGACAAACTTACCTCTCCTCTTACCTTTTGTAAATCTTCCCAGTTTAGCAACTCTGAAAAGGATAAGCAGTAGAAATGATGGATGGATAATAGGACTGAAAGCTGGAGAGAAATGTGATAAGCTGTCTCATACTTAACGTGTGGAGTAAAGATATATATACATATTTTTTTTTGCAGGCAAAAGCAAAATAAAGAAAAGCAAATGAAGAAGGCGTTCTTCGAGGCATAAAGAAAAGCCCAGGAAGTTTTTCTTTGCAATACAATTGTTGAGTCATCTTTTGTAAAACCTTAGCTGGCTGGTTTAAGACCAAGTCAAGCTGCTGTTCTTGTAGGACCAGACTAGCTTTTGTCATTTTTTTGATTGTAAATACTTCTTCACGATCACTCCAAGTTAGTACCCTTCATTTTTCTTCATATTGAAAATAGCAAACATTATGTTTTTTTTTCTATTTTTCATGCCCTGTAGTGTGTTTCAGACACACTACTTGTGGGGAAGGCTTAAAGTGGTAGGAACTCCAACTTAGCGTCTCAGAAAGAGAATGCCACCAGATCAGGAGTACTTGGTATGTTATAACTTAGGTCTTTTTAACCATCAACCATCATGAACAGTCAGAGTCAGATCATACACAGGCATAGAAATTGAATATATGTATTGCAGTTACAGCAAAATATTTCAAAATTTTTTATGTCTGTTTCTCACAGTGCTGTATTTTCAGGATACCAGCTTCACAAAATGCCACATTTCTGGCTCTAATCTTTGTAATGTGTTATTTAAAATGTCCAGGGGCAAGTCCTTATCGTAGGAGACCTTACTTTGATAGAGGCAGAAAGGACATGACTCTGTGAATTATTTCCTTTTGAACTGGAAAAAATAATGCTTGGTTCTACCGTCCGCATGTTAAAACGCACCAAATAAAGCAGAGTCTGATCCTGCTCTGTTGTTTTTCTTGCAGAAGAAAGTGAATTTCCTGCAGTCTTATGTGAAGGACCTGGAAGACCAGAACCAGGTGCTGGTTGAGACCATTGAGGATCTGCAGAAGGAAGTTGACCACAGGGTTTCAAATGTGGGAGTGGAGCTACGCACATCTAATGTACGTCTTTCTAAAATTGTTTTTACCATCTTATTTAAAGGGAAAGTGCAGTGTGTTTTACATGAATGTTATAAATCAAAACCCCACAGTGAGCTCTGGATCATTTTATTATTTTTTTTAATTGAAATGTGTGACCAGCTGTGACGTCACAAAAGGGACCTTCTCTGAGTTTGCCAGTATTTTACATTAAATGAATGTGGATCATTTTAATGGTTTTATTGATTGAAGAGAACATTTTTATGTCCATGTACATTTTCCACGTATTTCAGGTATTCCACGTTTTCCTAGTTCTAGATGAACTTCTTGGAAATCAGTCTAACCCTGGTTGATTACAAGGAGTTCATAGTTGCTTGGGTTTGAGCATTTGTGAACTTGTACAGTGTCCCGGAGTGTCTTCAGGGTGCTTTTAAATTAAATAAAATGTATTTATTTGACAAGGCACTGATGGACTGCAGTGAGTCGAGTTCTGACAAATGGGCCTTCAGATTTGTTGTGGATGAGGAGAGAGCCAGCTGCTTACTTAATTTACACACAGCCTGAACTTTGTTTATTTTGCCATCGGCAGTATAGAGCCCAAAGTGTTGGCTCAAAGTGATTTTGTATGTCCTCCTTTTTCTTTAACGTGTGCATCTTCGTAGTTGAGGTCAAGAGAGCAAAGGATGGTCGGGTTGCTCTGTGAGCGGTTCATTACCTGGGGTGCCCTCAAACAGTCATGGAAAAAATTATTAGACCACCCTTGTTTTCTTCAATTTCTTGTTCATTCTAATATCTGGTACCACTAAACGTATAATACAATGAACACAACAAAAAATGCAGCTGGTCACATAATACTTTATGTCCTATTTGACATTCTTAAGCTTAATTGATTCCCAGGGTATATAAGAGGCCATTTCATGTCACAAGCAGCACTGCACATGCAAAGGCCTAGAGTGGTTTCCTGCTTACATTCAAGCCATAGCACAACTCAGAAGTTGTCAGCTCTCACATAATGCCTAAAACAAAAGAATTATGTGAAGCCACAAAGGCAGCCATCTTGGCACTGCTGGAAATTGGCATGAGTGAGAGACAGGTAGCGAAAAAACTGAAGATCTCCAAGACAGCCGTTCATTACAACAAAAAAAAACAAGCTGAACATGGCACTACCAAATTGCTAACTGGCCGTGGCAGGAAACGTCTTTTTACCCCACGAGATGACCGTGCACTCATCCGTTCCTGTGTCAGGAATCGTCGGACCTCCAGGGACCTTAAAAATGAGTGGGCACTGTCGAGAAATGTGACTTGTTCAGCAAGGACAGTTCGAAACCGACTTGTTGAAGCTGGTTTGAAGTCACACAGAGCACGCAAGAAGCCCTTCATCAATGAAAGGCAGAGGAAGGCCCGGTTACTCTTTGCTCGAGACCACAAGGATTGGACTGTTGATGATTGGGCTAAGGTTCTCTTCAGTGATGAATCCAATTTTGAATTGATGCCCACTCCAGCCAACTTACTGGTTAGGAGGAAGCCTGGAGAAGCTTACAACCCAGACTGTCTTGCCCCTACAGTAAAACATGGGGGTGGATCAGTCATGATCTGGGGTTGTTTCAGTCTGAGGAACAGGGCAAATGCAATTGTGTGAAGGCCGAATGAACCAGGTCATGTACAGGACTACCCTTGAAAACAGTCTTCTTCCATCAGCTGGAAAACTCTTTCCTGCCTCGAATGACTGGATTTTCCAACAAGACAATGCCCCTTGCCACACGGCAAGGTCAGTTAAAGCCTGGATGGAGAACCACAACATTCAAGCACCATGCCTTGGCCTGCTCAATCACCAGATCTTAATCCAATTGAAAACCTGTGGAAAATCATCAAACTCAAAATGGAGAACCACAAGCCCAAAAACAAAGAAAATTTGTTTGAATTTGTCCAACAGGAATGGGCTGCTGTGACAGCAGAACAATGTCAGAAGCTGGTGGAGAGCATGCCAAGACGCATGGCTGCAGTCATCAAAAACAATGGTTATGCAATCAAGTATTAACTCTTGTGTGTATCATGTGTTTAAAGCAAACAGAAAAGAAAACATGGAATGCTTAAAAGTAGTGTTTTTGGCGGTACAATGCCATAGCTATTGATGTAAGAATTTAAGTAATTTTGGTTATTATCAAGAAAACCATGGAAAATGAATAGTTCTTAGTTCTTAAATTAAACTCTCATGAGCTATTTTTGTTGTTATCATTATAATTGTCCAAACAAATGTACCTTTAGTTGAGCCAGGCATTAAAATTAACAAGAAATTGAAGAAAACAAGGGTGGTCTAATAATTTTTTCCATGACTGTATGCTGCTGAACTCTGTATCCTCAATTTGAATGCATAATAATAGTTTCAAAACAGATTTTTAGCCTCATGCCTGAATGGATATTCAAATATCCATTCACAGAGGCACAAGTTTTCAATGTTAACTTCAAACACAGATCTCGCTCAGTTAGTGACTGCTATGAGTATGGCAGCTAAAGTAAGTGTGACAACTTGGAAAGACAGCTGCCAGAAAGGAACAAAATAATAGCCCTAACCAGAGCTGTACGTAAGGTGGGGAAGCATGCGTAAATAGAGTGAGAGTTTTACTCATGAACTTCGTTGTCCATATACAATACACACATAAACACAAAAGTTGTAAAAAAAAAGATAACTCCTTTCTTTTCTTCTTTTTAGTTCTTTTGTGTCCAAGACTCTTTGTTTGTGTGCACTCCTCAAGGCCAAGTCTTCTTTGACTTTATGGTATCCAATCAGCAGAGATCACACTGAATAAGATCCAAGTCCATCATCCACTATAGTTTGGAAAGAATAATATCACTATGTAGTGTGATAGCAATAGAGAAAAGCAATTAGGGCAAGCATGGAGGCGTGTAATAGTCTTTAGGCATAATAGCAAAATTTCTTTGTCCAGACCTTTTGGTAAAGATACGGCAAACCTACAGGATAACTGCATGTAAACGAAAAGAGAAGTCAAGCATAGAAAGGTCCTCTGTTATTATCTTTTAAATGTGTGGCCTTGGCTATCTTCTGGAGGAAACCACAAATTATCATTCTTTCTTGGCAGACTAAAGGTGGAAATCTGCGAGCAGAAATGGTTCACAGAGGTGGCTATGTCTTTTAAAGATTGCATCAACACAAAGTAAAGACATCACCTCTTGATGTTATGACCTTAAGGTATTGTTCCATTTATGTTATGCCCCGGCCTTTATCAATATTCGCCTTTCTGAGTCAATTTTGCACACAGAAAAGTAATTATAGCCCATCATAAGTTTAAGTAGTCATCTGCTATTGTGGAGGAGGTCACGGAGCTAGCTTTGTGTTCTCCTTGTGCTGGTGAAAAAGGTCAATGTAACCCATGGCTTTACATTTTCTAACAGTCACAGCTGTCCATTTTAGCTTTGATTACTTCACAATTTAATTTCCTTCAATAGTAGTGCTTTTACAACAACAAAACAGAATCAGCACTGTGGTGTTTCGTCAAATGCATTTACTGAATAGGGTGTGTAAAGAATATGCTTCTTTCAAAGTGCAGTACAATAGACGCTTACAGAATTGGCGGAAAAAGCCATCTTTCTACTTTGTAGGTTTCCTCTGGCACAATGAAGCATGCTTGTGAAGGGACATAGTTCAAGAAGGAGGTAAACATTTACGAGTTCTTTAAGTTGCTTATTTGTGTTAAGCAGGAAAAACACCATTTACCATAGACATGCAATTTAATTTAGTCTTCACTTTGTCAATCTTGTTATATTACAAGAACTTTTTGAAAAAAATTGCACATTTCTAGATACCCTTCAGATCAATAGTGTCCGTCACCTTTCATTATCTACTGATATCTCCCTTTGACCATTGCTTTTGCTGTTTATCAATGGTCTTTGCCAGCAGTTGTCCCTCTGCCTTAATGGACAGCATTGAAACGTCAAAGAGAGCATTACAATTATCCAAAGGTGTTGCATTGAAATAACAGCAAGAATGCTTTAATTTGTTAATTTGTTGGACATGTTACTCCAGAGTGGGGCTGGGTATTTCCAGCAACTCCACGTATCCCGATACTGAGGCCATGATACGATATGCATCCCGATACACATCAATTGTGAACATTGACTACGCTTTTAACAGAATTCCCAGAATTGTTTGGGAATTCTGAATTCCTTTTTTTTTATTGCAAGAAGAAAAAGAACAAGGATGAGTTTTAAATTATTCTTCAACTTAAGAACTTAAATTCAGGTCCCCAAAGATGATCGACTTAAGTTTAAATTTGGAACATGTGTTAAATCACATAGCTTGGCTTCCAATTTGAACTATGCCATTGTTAATATTACCCAAAGTGTATTTACAACAACTGTCCAAACACTGAGGCCGTATCGATCCTGTAGAATCCGTATGGATGCACGTATCCCTAAGAAGTGCATGATGATATTTTGCTGTATCGATATTTTGAACACAGGTCTACAACCTGTTGCATGATCTGCATGGATTTTGGACATTGACTGCCCTTTCTGAATTCTGCAAACCTTTGGATTTTTGGAAAAGCAAAACCAGAAAGGACAAGATATAACAACTGCAATGTAGACCTTAAAACCTCTGCAGCAAAATGGTTACACTAAAGTGTTTTTCTATTAAACATAATTGACCACATAAAATGTTTTTCCTCTGCAATTTCAAAGTTTTTGTGAGTTTTTACCTGAACTTTACAAGTTGTTCTCTACAGCTGTAACACCTTGCTGTAGCTGGGAGTGTAGTTGCTGAATATGGACAGAAGACTGTAAAATACCAAATATGGTGTATTACCTCACATTTATGCTGTGTCGTAGAAAATGCATCTTCATATCTGATATGCTGTCTTTCCTGAATGAAATGTCTTAACTAAATGTGCTGTCATTGTCCTTTAAATAAAGTTTGACCCTTTAACTTCCAGCTCATCTGTTTGATGGAGTTCTATTGAATTCAGAAATATCAGATCATATATTGTGTCAAAAAATAACACATCATTGTTTGTTTGTTTTTGTCAGTTTTTTAGGATACAGAAAAATCTGCTAACAAACAAAATAACTTGATATTTTCTTTGTGTGGGATTTAAAAGTTTTAAAAGTGAAATGCTTTTATAGTAATCACCCTCATTTTTTAAAAATGCTTAACTTTAATGAGATAATATAGTTATTCATAAAAAATGGCTGTGTTTGTCAAACTCAGTCTCATCTGTTTTAGGTTATATTTCATTGCTGTTTTATTTGCAAACATTTAGGCCTTTCCTGGATGATTTTGTCCCAGATATTTGTGAATTTTAAATCATCAGATAATTAACTTTTAACTTTTTAAACCTTTGAATCCCACACCATGAAAATATCTGTTTTTGGTTTGTTTGTAGTTTTCTCTGTTCCCTGAAATGTTAAGGGAAGCAAACACTGATTTGATGTGTCCTGCTTTATAAAACATTAAATATGCCTGAGTTTATTTTTGACCTCTGCCAAACAGTTGAGCAGGTAGTTAAAGGGTTAACCAAAGCATCAGATGCAGAGGTCATTCATCATGTTCTCATAACGTTATGAATGTCCAGCATTGGGACTGTAACTTTTCCCAAACTCAAATTTGAACAATTTTTGAACATATCCATCAGATCATTTTACTATTTTCTCTTCCAAGGTCCAACCTTTGGGCTGCATGTCTGTCTGTGGTGGCCTTTTCTCTTCTTCTGGTGGGAAGCCTGCCTCTTTGGTGAAAGGCTAACATAATGGGCCTGCAGATCAATTATGGATGAGCAGTGGGCCAGGTGCTTTGCACATAATTGACACACAGAAGTTCTTTTCGTCTGTTTATTTTGTCATCAGCAGTGTGTAGCCCAGAGTGCTTCCATGCAGACGTTATTGTCTGCTCAGAGTGGCTTCACCTGTGTGCTTTTTTCCTGTCAAGCATTTGACAGTGGGTCATAGGATGGGGTGGTTGACTGTTCCAGGCACTATAATGTGCTGCTGCACTGTATATTTTAGATTAAAATGTTTATTCCCTCCAAGTTTAGACATGAAATCCACAAAACCCTCATCTTGGTACTGTCAAGTGAATTCTGGAAAAAGATGAAGTTGATGTATCAGCTGCCCAAAAGTTTAAATAAATTAAAATATTAAGTCAAAGGAGGCAGCCTGAGTACTGCATCACAAATGACACAGTAGGTCCTTGAAGATAGTAGTGTTTTCACTGAGCTTTAAACCTAAAATCTGTTATTAAATAAAAAGTGTATCGAGCTGGCATCCCTGATTTAACTTATTCTCATGTTCACTTAAATGTATCTTTTAGGTCAGGCTGTCCAAAACTAGAAAATATTTGGAAAATCATTTTTTCTTTGCACAACAAAAGACAAATTTGTTGATAAATGAATAACCGGGGCTGTCTTGTTTGGCAGACCCCAGCTTTGTCAATAAAGCTGTATTAGCTTGATTTAGACATTAAAAAATCTGTAGGAACAAAAAATTTTTATCACTAATCAGGATTTATATACTTATCAAAATCTTTGTCGCTGTCATTTTAGGCAGCATGGTGCAGCCCTAATTTCCCATTCAAAGGGACACAGTGTAACATGGCACTGGTCAGCAGTCCTATCGACCCATCTCTTGAGCCTTTGTATCTCCATTTTCACCCGTCTTAAACGATGCTCTCACTGTCTGTTTATGCTACTTTGTCTGTTTTCAGAGTCTAGATTGGTAAACAAATACAAACAAATGGACCGGCTCACTCAACAGTCTATTAGGACAGTCAGGGGACAACAGTGTGTTTCTGCTCTGATGTCCATAATGTGAAATCCAATCAAATGAAGAGCATTTAGAGCTACTTATGGACCATTCCACCATGTAAACGATGCAATGAGCTCTGTAATAGGAGCTTGGCTAACGTCTGATTGAATCGTAGTGTATGGTCTTGTTGATGCACAGTAGGGTTGAACTTTAATGGACACTAAACAGAGTTTGTTTTGTGGTCATAATATGAAATCCAAGGCTTGTATTTTTTCTGCCCCTGACTGCTGCAATTAGCCTGCTGTCTATTTATCATCCAAAGGCAGACGGATATGGCATCATCTTGTTCTCCTTGTACAAGCCAAAGCTGAGTTAAATGGTATGGTGAATAACAACAAGCTCATGCATTAACTGATTTAATCCCCTTTAGTCATGTAGTGCTCACTGATATAGCTTATTTTGGATTTTGAAGGTTGTAAATCTATTGTTGGCCTCCCTGTTGGCAGCTGAATAAACAAGCACTGTTTTACTAAGAGAATCTGTAAAAGTGTTGGGGTTTTTTGCTGGTTAGGCCAGTATCTGTTCCTATAGTGTCTTGCTTTCCAGCTTGTGAAAAAGTGAAGGAAAATGCTGAACTTTCTTTGTGTCATTCTGCTGCAATAAAACAGTTATTATGAGTCTTAGGAGGACACTTCTGGGAAACTTCCTTATAGTAATTTCCTTCAATTTTCTGGGTTACACTCTCGTTTGACATTTTGGCAGCCTAAGGATTAGTAATCATATAATGCCATAAAATTGGCACTTTATGATCTCTGTTGAAAGTTTTTTTCCACATGCGCTATTCCAGGCAGGTCACAGGCAAAAGGGCAACTACAGAACAATTTCTTTTACTGACAGGCGTTTGGTACCCATTGAGAAGATACTTTGGTTTGATACATGGCTGCCAACATGGTGATCAACCTTTGATATGTCAGTTAATGTCCATTCGTTGCATCAGAACAGTCAGCTGTTAATGTTTAATGGGGATGGAGCAGTTTCTTGTTAGAATATGCTCTGGGAAACATCTCTCAACAAATACAAAACAATATGCTGCAGTTGGTCTTAATCACTATTGTTGTCACAATGAGGGCTTGCGTGTATAATTTTAAAAGATGAACAACAAAAACATAACCGCTTAATAATATTATATAAATTGTCATCATGTGCCATTATGCCCTTGCAAAACGATGTCTATTACTTATAAAGACAACCATGAAGAGATGTTTGACTTGTGGAATGTACTTTGCACCATAATTCATCCAGTATTAGGGATGAACCAGCAGACTCAGCTCAGTATGGTTGGCATCACAAAATTGGGAAAATTATTAGTGATTGGAATCGAACCCCTAGGGATGTAACAGTATGAAATTTTCATATCACTGTTACTGTGACCAAAATTATCACTGTTATCATTATTATTGCGGTATTGTTGCAGTGTGCTAAAAATGTTCAAAAAGTACTTTTACACACAAATTAAATCATGTAACCCCTTAAATATCATAAATATAGTGGGTATTATTTGCTTTTTGTCAATAAATGAGTCAGAAAATGTCCTTTGAGTACATTTTTTCACCCTTTCGTGTTAGGAATAAAAGTAAACAATTCTGGCAAGTATTTTTCATTTTATAAATGCTTAAAAAGTGTGTAATTGAAAAGAAAAAAAAACTGATTTGAACTTTAAACAGGATTCTTCTAATAAACAATTGTAAATGAACATGTTCAAAATATAAACTTAACCTGTTTTACAGACACTCACACGTTTAGTTTGCCTGCAGCATTAGTGTCCATGTTACAGTTCGTTATATTAGACCATGTCAAGGCCTTTTTTATTTGTTTTTTGTTTTGTCTCACTGATGATTGTCCCTGAAGCAGTTAGCCCCCTTCCATGACTCCTCCTGTCTCCCCTTCCATGGCAGATCTCCTCGATATTTCGTCCTCTAATATTTTCAAATTATGATCGCTAAAATCCATAAAACACCAACTATGACGGGAAAAGACGATCAATTTCAAAATTGGGCGAATACACAGCAAACAAACGGCAAGAACACACTCTAGAATGATGCTATTATTTACAAGATTTATACATTATTTAGACATAAACCACCTGTTATTCACTCAGCTATGGCTCACTGATTCTTCTCTCTCTCTCACTCTATACGGCTAGGTCTGCTCACAGCAGTACAGCAGTTCATGCACGTTTTTTTCTTTCGCTGCAGCTTCGTGTTTTTAACAAGGTGACTGTCTTCAAGCAGTTCCCTCTCAGCACCCTTGTAAAATCCAAATTTGATCAGACTTCAGAGTAGAGGTCAACCGATATGGGTTTTTTGGGGGCCGATGCCAATGCCGATGCTTTCCAAATTTGGGCAGCCGATGCCGATATGCATAGCCGATTTTTCCAATTTGATATTTAGGTAACAATAGATTGATTTGAAAATATCTTTTCAATTTATTAAAAAAAACTAAAGCATAATTGTGTAACTGATTGCTATATCACATCATGTGTCACATACTACAAAATCTACATAAAATGTGTTCTCTATGGGCCTGATTTAATAAGGGTTAGCACGTGGTAAATGCAGGGTTGGTGTGAGCAAAATTCAAGTGCAGTTAGGATTTTTGTCTCTTATAAAGAAGACAAAAAGCCACAGTGTAAACTAATCTATACATATGATTTGCACTGCAAATAAAAAACGGTTTATTTTGATAAATCTGATATAACAGGCCTTAAAATCACATTTGTTAATTGGATTTAGCACATACAGTTTAGCACCTGGCTTAGTAAATCAGGCCTTAAAGGGTGCATAAATGAGCAATTTCAAATATAATGAACTGATTATAATACTACCACACCTATATGTTATTTGTCTGTGTGTCTGTCTTTCTTACTTACTGGGCAGTGGGCACTTTATTCCTCAAAAGAAAATATGTAGCATAACATAAATGCATTTCTACGTATACCGTAAATGATAAAAACATAACTCCGGTCATGCATTTACGTGGAGGAATTTGCGGGTGGCTAATACATGTTTCAGAAAAAGCCCCATGATTGATTCTTTACTCTTTGTTTTTACTCTCGCTATTTCCTTGTATTTACTTTGTTCTGTTGTTAACAGTACAGTAGTGATGTGTTTTCACCAACACGGTTGAACACGCACAAGTAAAGTCAACTTAGACCACGCTAATCTCTTACTGCTAAAACTTATCACAAAGTAGCATTTGAAGTTAACAACATGCTGCAGACTGGAGAGCCAAAATGTTCAACAAATCTTACCATTATTCATCGTGAATGCAACAGGTGCAGGCTTTTTCCACTGCCTGGATTCCCCCGAGCATACTCCGCTCTGAAGTAAATGAATGTTATGCAGTGTGCCACAGGGGTCCTTTCTTGAGGGGCAGCTTTAGCTGCCTGCACATGTGCCTGATCAAAAATTGCGTCATTTTATACGACTTATCAAAAATCGGCTTTTTAAAATAAAATACGGCCGATGGCCGATATAGACAAATGTCCAAATATCGGCCCGATATATCGGCCGGCCGATAAATTGGTCGACCTCTACTTCAGAGTCCATTTCGAGAGGAAAAGTATCCGCTCTCGTGTCTCTAACTTTCGCTCTCAGACTTAGAGGCCAAACAATGTGAACTGCGCATGCGCCTCTGAGTGACTGCGGCTGCTTGATGGAGACACATAGTTTGCTTTTCCAGGCAATGAGCAGAATTACCATGAGTTACTGACACAGTTTGGTGATCAAACTCGGTAATTTGGTAATTAAACAGGACATGGTAATAATAAACATAGGAAATTTTACCAAGGTTTACCATTTACTGGCAACCATTACATCCCTACAAGACTCGTTTGAATAGGAGAATGGGAGGAAACTGGAGCACTCGAGCGAACACACACCTGCACAGGGAGAACAGGCAAATTCTACACGAAAGGGCCTGACCGACTAAGACCAGCAACCTTTTCCACTGTGCTGCCCCGATTTCAATTCATGCCAGTATTTTTTGTTTTCATTTTTTAGTAATTTATGAACTGGTAGTATTTCTTTTCTTGTCATTTTAATATGCAAGTTGAGATGTGCAACTGGCTTAATGATAAAGGAGTGCCACAACTGTCATTTTGTTCAAATGGATTTTCCTTAAAACTGAAAATATATATATTTTCTTCCTGGAAGACTATAGTACATAGTAGTGTTATATCATCAGCCCTAATTGGACCACTTCTTGTCTTCACAAGTAGGACAGAGCAGATAAAAAATATTCTGCAATATCTATTTTTTTGTCAAATCAATTTGTATCTGTTTTTCAAGGCTTTCAAAATATCTTTAAATCTATCAGAAAATATGCCTTTATTGCATTCTCTTGTATGTGTGCTGATAAATGTTTGTGCTTGTGTGTCAGTGTGTGTGTTGGGTAGATTTTTTAATTCCCGGAGTTTAGCCTCTGGCCTGCAGGGCGGTATGGGGGCCTGTGGCGGCATGAGGGGGATCAGTGCAGATCAGAGCAGATCAGGGGGGATCATTAAGGATCACTGGCCTTCCCTTTGATCCACTCATCCTGTCATCTATTCCCACACAATTCCAGAATTATTACCATACAGGACACAATCAAAACACGGTTTTATCAGAAAACATGTTTTGGAGACTCTTTGTTTGCACTCATGAAATGTGGTATTTTGTTGTTCTAAAAGCTTAACCCTTACGTACTGCTAAGGTCAAATTTTGACATTTGACAGCAGTAAAAATACCCTAAACCTAATTCTTATAGCCTGAAATTTGATGGATTTTCCTGAAGTGGTCAAAAATACATACAAATATAAAAGATATTACATAGGTGCTGTATATTTTTCCACACTCAGGATATTTGAGTCAAATTTGGCTCATATCTTTTCAGATGGATTTTAGATCTACCAATGTGGGTCAAATAAAGGAATATTCTACGTTTGTGGAATCTTAAACTCTGAGAGAATGTACGTGTCATGTTTGGGTACACTTTAGAGGCGATCTTTAATTTTATATATTTAACTGTATAGCACCAATCCATAACTGTAATTCAGAACTGTTATCTCAAGACACTTTACAATAGAGCAGGCTGAAAACATCCTCATCGTTTAATAGATGTACATATACACATGCATATATCCAAAATCTAACATGAATCCATCATTAGCACGGCACTGGGCCAACCAAACTACAGAAAGCTGCGTCTGCAGGGAGCTCACAGTAACGGTGGCAAGAAAGGTGAAGGTGAACAGAGACTGATGTTTAGTGGACTAAAGTAAGAATTGAAGCCAATGAGAGATCCATGGACCAATCATAGACCTGTCTTCAACATGTCTGTCTGTGCTGAATAGTGTTGTGTCACTCAAGACCGGTCTTGGTCTCGAGACCACATTATAAAGGTCTTGGTCTTGTCTCGGACTCGACAGCATTTTTACTCGGACTTGTCTTGGCCTCGGACTGGCCGTACTCGGGATTTTCCATCAAGACCGATCAAGACCAGCACTGATCTGCTGTTCTTCAAGGAGCACTTGGTAAAACAACAAAAAGCTTCAATTCATGTGTTATTTCCCACTGCGATGACTGCAACACCCCCTATAACTGTTCAACCTTGTCATGGTTTTGAAAATAGATTTTGATCCTCTTGGTTTTGTTCCGGTCCCAGTCTCGGCTAGTCTCGGTCTTGGTCTCTAACTCGGTCTTGACACCCAAAAGTCTTGGTCTTGTCTTGGTCTTGATGCATTCTGGTCTTGGGCAAGTCTTGGTCTCGGATAGTGTGGTCTTGAGCACAACACTAGTGCTGAATATAAATTTGTTCAAGGTTAGTCCCTTGTGATGCACCATCTCATTTTTGAGAGAGTCCTCATGTCTATATGACTGCAAAGGTAGTTTTTTAGAAGTATAATCAATAACTCTCTTGAACAGAGTGATTAATCTAATATTTTACATTTATTTTTTTTATTTAAGTAGAGGACAGTGCACAGTAATGAACACTGGCATGTAAATGTGCCAGATTATAGCCACAGGCTAATTTCCATCTTAAGTCTCCAACCGGTTGATGTAATGTAATGTAATGTACAGATATGTACAATCTTGAAATGCATAAAGTACATAAAACAATGGTAACACGCAGCGGCAAGATGACAGGTAAACATTACATGAAATTTACACTGGATAACACGACACATTCAACAACGCTTTTAACATATAGGATTATAAGGTGGAGATTACTGATGTTGAATAATACAACAGCATCAAAAAGAGAATTTATGATAAGTAATGTCTTTATTGCTGTGGTAATTGTGGGAATCTCTGCAGAGGATATAGTGAAGACAGTGTTCAGTGGTTATATTATTAAGTCCAAGAGCTTCAGAATGTTTCTGTAGTTTTCAAGGTCAATAACATATAAGTCACTGCGGTTTTTACATTTTTAATTCTTACATATGTTACATGACATTATAGTCGATACATTTTTCAAAAGCGAGTGGTGTAACACTTAAAAGAAAAACACTTTCCCTGCTATTTGGAACATTTACAAAGGGTTAATCATTCTTTTTTCCGTGGAATTCACTATTTAAACATTCTAAACAGATTAGTAGTTAACATTTGCTACAAGGGAATTCTTGGTCCAGTACAAAATATGAACAGTATGCAAGAGTTATACGAGAATACTCTACTTGCCTTGTTATAATGCCTTGTTGTTTAAAAACGGCACTTCTGAAAAAAAGAGATCGATTGCCTTTTTTTTTTGTAGTTGTATCTAACAACAAACAAAAAGGTTAAGATGAGTGTCAAGTACAGATTTGCCAACTGCATGCTGGGAAAATCTCCAGCTGTGATGAGAGTCTCCAAGTTTTTGTGTGATTCACAAAGTGAGTATTTATGACATTTCCCATAAACAGCAGAGAACAGAGGCTATTAAAATCTTAAGGAACCAAATGAGAAAATTGGTCTCATGACTTAATCCACGCTAATGAGACCATCATTTTTGCTGTCATGTGGAAATCTCTCCATAGTTGCACTCTTAAGACCCATTTAGCTGCCTTGTAGCTCAACAAAACAGTAGATAAAAAAGAGGGCTCTGATTTAAAATGAAGAAGCTGTGCTGGTCAGAAAAAAACATCTTGACTATAAAAAGGGAGTTTGATGGACTTCACAGAACTACCCTCCTTTTAAGGATAACTTCAACATTTGACTCTACACTGTTAATCAGCGCTGACTTTGAGTAAACACAAATTAATGTCATGCTCTCTTCACCCCACAAAAGTACTAAAAAGAACTTTCTACGTCAACTAAACATAACAGAAAACACAAATATGTCACATTTCAGAGACATTAGCTGAGATATCAGTGTTTAAATATAGTTGTGCAACATCTGTGCAGGGTTGTTTAAATACAAGCTGTGCTGTCTCTGGCCAAAGTGGACCCAAGTTAGAAGTTTTAATAAAGTCATTTTCACTTTGGATAAACTAGCAAATCGCAAGAAGTCTTGATTATGTTCTTTAACAATGAGTGAGATTTTGTTGCTGACTGCAGAGTAGGGTTGGGGAATATGGAAAAAAACACAGTATCAAGAGTTTGTAGGCATGGTCAAGTCCAAAACAATTTGAAATGTCAAGATACAAGTCTTTCTATGGACTGAAACTGAAGTATCAGTTTTATTTTCAGTGCAGCGCCTGCTCTGCTGTTTGGGCTTTCCCACCAGTACGGTTCTTGTTCTGGAACTGTTTCCATGCTGGATTCTCAAAACCTTGGTGCTTTCTAGTAAACCACCCCACGTTCACACAAGTTAAAGCTAGCTTTATTTTCCTGACTAAAACTGGAACATAACTCTTGGGAAAATTCTCGAGAGGATCGCTCTTGATGGGGACAAAGCACACTTCTCTTACACTTTGAGTTACATATGTTGTAGGAAAAGTGCTATATAAATAAATTTGATTGATTGATTCTTCTCCCCCTCCTCCTCCAATCTGTAACAATCCAAATGTCAAAGCAGACACCTGAGACACCAGCTAAGTTGGCAACAAAGCTACAAACTCCCGGCTAACTCCAAAGTACAGGGCAGAGCAGTTTCACAATGATTATTATGTGTCAGGTAATCAAATGTTCATTCTTCTGACTGGATCCATGAAGATATGTGTGAGGACCACCTGAAGAGTGAGTGATTACTGTGTCTTTTTGTTAAATTAGCATAAAATACTGAAAACTGAATTCTCAAACTAAAAACAAAAGCTAGAACGGAATTTGGGAAAAAAATAACAGGTTTGATAGGGCCCCTGGTAGTTTGTCTGTCCTCCATCTTCTCAAAATATACCATATATAGTCTTTTACTGAGATAAAAAGGGTATCATTAGTGCATGGACAGTCAAGTTATGCTTACCGAGCCCTCGTATTTAATGGTTTACCGCTCCATGCATCCTGTTGGGCTGATGCACAGTATATTTTCCAATTTGACAGCTCCCTACATTTCAAATACTTCTCAACACCCCAAAGTTTGAACCAGTATTACAAAACTGAGTTTCAAGTGACAGGCCTAATCTATACAACTCTTTAAGTAAATATCTGTACCTGTTGTTCCAATCTTTAAGACTTTTTATTGATATTGAAGTGGATTACATCAGGCTGTTTTGTGTACCCATGCAGCTTTACTAGCATTTGATCCAAACCTGGCTTTGCATTCGTGAATACTCTGCTTGAGTTCATGAATGAAGGTGGAGACTCATTTCGCGTCTGCATTAAAAACAGTCCCCGAACTGTGTGACCTTTACCCCCCCCTCACACACTCAAACGCACACACACAAACACTCTCCTGCATGTGTGGTGTATACCAGCTGCTTTGAGCTATGGTGCAGGACTGAGAGTGAGAAAGCCAGAGCACTGGAGGTCAGGGGGTTGTGATGGTTGACTATGCTAATGCTGTTGTTAATGACTTTGCTGTGAGTGATAATTGATCGGCTTCATTACCATATTAACTTCCCTGCCCCCCTTTTCCTATACCCCCCCCTCCGACTCCAAGTCTCTCCCATGCGGTAATGGATGCCCCTGTTTGATCTTTCAAATAATGAACTAATTAGCTTAATTAAAATCAATAGAGGTGCCAATACCACGTTACACATTTCAGTGATGCCGTCTTTATCTGCAGGGGAAGGAATTTCCAGAATGGGAGGGCTGGAGGGGATGGATGGCAGGAGGTAAACAGAGCAATACATAAACGTAGAAAAAGGGAAAGAGATGAGGAAGAAGGGGGCAATAAGTGGGACAGAAAATAGAGTAAAAACATTAGATGGGCACATTCACACAGGCAAATTTAGGGCAGTGGGTCAAAGAGCTTGGTCATTCCAAGGTAGTAAAATCCTAAAGTTAATATGTAAAGTGGACAAGGGTGAGGACAAGAAAGACGGGGAAAGCGACAGAAACTATCAGAGGAATAGGGGAGAGCCTGAGAGAGGGGATACTAAACGACAGAGAGAGAGAGGGCGAAAGAGGTTCCTAATGCTGATTTATGAGTGCTTGACGGTCGTTAGCTGGAATAAATGGCTTGTAGGAGTGGTTCGAGCATTACTCCCTGTACAGGATACTAAGTGCATTGTAAGGTCAGCCATAAGGCCAAACTTACATATGTAGTGCACTGCCCTTGTAAACCTTTGTTAATATATCAGCCAGAGGATGGGACTGTAACTCGTCCATCTGATACACTGGAGGGATGACGGTTCTCCAACCTGTGCTGTAATTTCATCTTTTTAGTTGTATCAAAACACCAATTTAAGGTTTGAACAGCAAATAACAGATTACAACAAAGGTGATGGGAATATGTGTGATGTGCTGGAATGTATTGCTGATATGGCTAGTTTATTGATCGACAACTTGCCTTTTAGTAAAACACTGTTATCTATTAAACTAGGAGTGTAACGGTATGTACATGTGCTGAACCGCTCGCAACGGACGTTTGGTCCAGTACAGTGCTGTACTAGTACAGTAAGTTTACGTTAGCCGCTGCACATGGCCCTTTAATATTCACGGGGATACTCGTCTACGACTGGCGTGGTTAGGGAAGGCTTGTTAATATTCATGAGGAAAGTGGTTTGTGATTCGTGCTCTTGCGATCATGTACATATCATGTGACTTGACGTCTCACCGCAAGCCAATCAGAAGACGAGTATCAAAGAGCTTCCGTTACCACAAAAGCTTGTGTCTGAATTGTGCATAATGGCTACTGCTAGCGACCAACTGGAGCTTGAAGAGCCTCCCCCGTCGCTGAAATCTCCTGTTTGAGAACACTTTGGCTTCCTGGTGAAATATTGCAACAAAGAAAGACAAGTGGATAAAATGAAGGCGCTGTGCTAATACTGCTCAACTAAGGTTGGGTATTTTTCCGGCAGCACGTCAAACACGCTAACTCACCTGAAACGGCACTACTCAAGTGTAAAGATTTCCGTGGTCAGGAAAAAAAACAGTCGTGCAAATGTAACTGCCATCTGCATTTAAGCAGCCTCTTCCAGACAATTCAGATCGGGCCAAAGCGGTAACGCCATCTATCTGCATTTTGATAGCACTGGATCAAAAACCATATTCAATTGTGAAAAATGCCGGTTTTAAACACATGCTAAAAGTGATTGAGCCCCGGTATAAAGTACCCAGTCATCCACATTTAAGCCTGGAATATAAAGAGAAACTCATTATTTTTAATTTCATACATTTGTCGCTTATTTATTTTATTTAACTTATTAGTATTACCAAGCAGCACTTTGAATTAATTTTGGTTTTCAGTTTGTATAATGACAATTTTTTGGTTTAACAAACGTGATAAATAAGCAAATAGTTTTGCTTTCTTCCCATACTACCGAAAATGTACCGAACTGTGACCCTAAAACCGAGGAACGTACCGAACCCTGATTTTTGTGTACCATTACACCCCTAATTAAAACCATTGTTGCATGCCTATAGAGACTCTAGCAAAGGTGAGCCACAAACTAAATGGCTTTCCCTGTTTTGTATTCAATAAGAAAGTGTGACCTTCACTTCCCTAAATAAGTGCAAAGCCACCCTGTCTGTGGGGTTTTGTTTTTGACTCATCACATTCCTGCAGCTTTGTCTATGTGATAAATATGATTATCTTCCAAACCTAGTTCATGTTTAGTTTTGGTTGTTAAAGTTGAGAAAATGCAACATGAACACAGAGTACTGTCTCCAGTGCCTTGTCTCTTGACTATTCATCACTACTCTTTCAACTTGACTGAAGCTGTCGGTGCGGCCAATGGAATCAAATTAGTCAAACACCTTGTCTTCAATACATGATATCAATACTCAACCCATTTTATCTGTAGTTATGCCTACTTTTACAAAACAGCATTGTCATTCTTTGGTAAATATGTATTTTGACGGCAAAACAAGGCATGGTAACTTCACTTAAAGAAAATAATTCATATATAATTCAGAGTTAGAAAATAGAAGATTAAGAAAATTAAAGACACAAGATTAGCAAACATGAGAGTTGTGTCTTAAACACTGCAAGGTCATAAAATGGAATTTAAGAATGAAAAGATGAACATATGTCTAACTGAAAGAACAGAGGGGTAGAGGCTAAAATAAAGAGAAGACAGTAGTCAATGAAAATGTTTGAATGTTCAGTTGAAAGAAACTTTTTAAAGAGGTCACCCTCTGGAACATCTTTTTTGTAAATGATGCCTTTCCTTAAGTCTTGCAAAAACTCAAACTGAAAAACCAATACAGATAATGAAAACATTTTTCAAAAGCGTAGTGCCGCACAATTTTTGTGTATTTTCGGTACCAAGTTTCTCATCTAACATTTACTAAAAGAAGTTAACTGAAATTAAATGACTATAGTATGGCATGCGTTTTTGCGTTTGTTTCATCCAGGGTTTTTTCCAGGTTTGATCATGTTTGATTAATGGAGTACACCTTCCTTCAGCACAGAACAGCATGTGCTCTTTTTTCTTCTAAAACAGCACTCACTTTAAGTGAATTGCAAAGGGAGCCATAGAAGATACCTTTTGTTGCAGCAAAAGTGCTCAGAACAATGGCAGAGGGGCAGCCTGTAATAAAGAACAACAGCAAACAACCTCAGTCAAATGGAATCTTTTTGGTTTTAAGGGGTTTGTACCTGGTATAATGCAAAATAACTCACAAAATTTGCGTAATGGTCTTGGATGCCCATAATGGCAACACAGAAAATGTTTTTTATCTGAAATTTGGGCACTAACTGGTATGTATTTAAACTTAAACGTTGATACATTATCAGTGTAACAAAAAAAGATAACACAAGTTACTTTTAGGTCCTATGGGCATCCAATATTTGGTGGTCACAGACTTTATGAGGTTCTGGCTGAAGTCTCTTTGATTGTGGTTAAGTGTGAAGTGGTATCAAAAAACAACTTTTAGGGAAAAACATGTTAAATTGTGGAAAGAGCAGGAATCCCTCCTTGACATACCATCACCTTTAGCAGCAATAATGAGGAAAAGGATAAAAACATGGGCAAAACTTACAGTTGCTTACAGAAAAGTTGCCCTTGCTTGTTCATTTTAGCCAATGCTTCCTCAGCATTTTTTTTTTTTACTATAGTCACTACAGCCTATAGAAAGTGTTTGCAGAGAGCAGAACCTCCCCCCAAAAATACATATCCAGCAGCTGATTGGACAATCCTTTTGTCAGTCACATTCATTATGGGCCAATCAGAGATGGTACTACTGCCATGGTGTAAAGTATAAAACATGATCTACTTCATTAGAAAACTCTAGTCGAAACATACTGGAAGTGGAATAGAAATATCCTTTCTATGGAGAAATGTTTTTTTGTTTTGTTTTTTTTGTTATTGATTTCATAAAAAAATGTGGTCCAGATCTGACACTATCAGGAACTATAATCAGTGGAAAAACTCAGGGACATGGTCTATAACAAGCTGTAACATAGACACCAAGTTTGTTTTTGGTCATCTCAACTTCTTTGAACTTGTTCATTTACAATTGTTTATAAAGAGAAACCTGTGCAAAGTTATAAAAAAAACTTGACTTTTATTTACACACTGTTGTAAGCATTTATAAAAAGTAACGATAAATGCTTTACATAATTGTTTACTTTTATTTCTCTTGAAAAAAAGTGGGAAAAAATGAGAAAAAAGGATACTCAAAGGACATTTCTGAACACATTTATTGACCAAGAACAGCATGCTGTTAAAATTATATGATTAAAAGGGTTAGATGACTTCAAATGTGTGTATTACTTTTTAACATTTTGAGCACATTGCACCTGTACCATGATAAATAAAGAAAATTTTGGTCACAGTGACCTTGATATGAAACTTTCATACTGTTACCTCCCTTTTTATAAAATATCATACTGTTTGACAGTGTGATGGGCACTTTTACAGTCTCCTGAACAGACAACTAAGATGTTGTTGAAATAAAAAAATAGTGATTAATGCAAATACCAGCTGTTTCAGAGTTGTACAAGTCCATGCAAATGTGGTGACATTTATTCAGCATTTTATGGGCTGAGCCTAGCTGTGGCACTGCATAAAAGATATGTAAGAAATCTACCTCTTCAAATGAACAGAGGGTAAACTCATGAAAAGTGTTAACAGGGCAAATGTATAATCTACATAATCTATACACCAGGCAGATGTCTGCTGCTGTGGGGTTGGTAGCACCTCACTGGTTTATAAGTAAGGTTTATATACTTTCTTCCAGTCAATCAGCAATAAATTCATGTTGAGGGCTTTTTCTATTTAAAAGCTGCTGCTTGTAGCATTGGAAACGTGATGACTTTGTGACCAGTTGAGTCCCTTTACAATCAAGTCTGGCATCACTGCTGTAAATATGACTCGGTGCTTCACACCGCACAGATAGGAAAAATATGTTTTTAGAGGGAGTCGTAAGAAATAGTCAGAATAAGCGAGGAGTGAAAAAACTGCATACGTTTAGCCATTGTGCATTTTGTTACAAGGCAGCTTTTTATATTTTTGCACTGGAAAATGAAAAAAAGTGTTCATGTTTGTTTCTTCCTGTGAATATCTTCATAGTTGCATCACTTTTACACTTCCGTCATGCTCACTCTGGACAAAATTAAAGCTCACATTTTTGGTCCACATTCACTCAAAACACGCAGGCCTTGACATAGTCGAACAAGACGCTGGCATGTTCCTTCCAGTCACCATCATCATGAGTCGCATTATCCCTTTTTCTTTTTTTTTTTTTTTCCATTCCTTGCTTTCTGTTGTGATCTGGTGAGTCACGCACACACACACGTTTCTGCTTTTGTTTTTTCTCCTCTGTTGCTTTCAGTTGACCTAGCTCCAGACAAAAGAAATGGATGGGAGAGGAAAAATGGAATGATTGCGTAAATGGATGGCTATTTTCAGATAGAAAAGAAACAAGAAAAGAGAAAAAAAAAGAGACGGGGAAGAGCGAGAGAGAGACACGCAGAGAGATAAAAAAGAGTAGGGAAGAGGTGGCGTGGGTGAGGGGCAAGTGGATGAGAATGGAGGAGACAAGAGGAGCGGTTAAAGGCTGGAAACAAAACAATAGAGATGGAGGGGAAAGGAGAATGAGAGACGGAGGAGGAAGAGAGGAAGTACCTGGATCTTTGAATGTTGAAGTGTTGCCATAAAAGTTTTCTTTTTTTCATTTTTGTTGCAGTAGTTTTGCTATTCCTACTTTGTATTTTCAGTTCTACTTTCTTTACCTCAATCTAAGCTGTTCTTCCTTTACAGTCTCCATCACAAGGTAGAAGAGTATGATTTTCTGGATTTTCTGTAATTTTTGTCAAAAATTTGAACAGCAGTTAGATTTTCCTGTGACTTTTATGTTTTCCTAAAGCATATGTTTCTCCAATAATTGGCTTGTAAATGTAAATGTTCTTTATTTATACAGCCCTTTACAACAACCCTTTTGGTGAACCAAAGTGCTTTACAAAAGGTGGAGGTAAAAAGCAATAAATAACACAAAAATAAATAAAAGCGATAAAAGCAATGAAAACAATAAAAGCAATAAGAACAATAAAATACAATAAAATAAAGTAAAACAGAGTAAAAGTCAAAGTGTATCCACACTACTGGGCAAATATTAAATGCCATCCTAAATAAATATGTCTTCAGTCTAGATTTGAAAAGGCCCAGGTCAGAAATGAGACACATTTCAACAGGGAGCTTATTCCAAAGCCTGGGAGCATCGATGGAAAAGGCTTGATCATGCCAGTGTCCGTATTTCGACCTGGGCACTTCCAGCAAAAGTGAGTTTGATGACCTCAGTGCTCAACCAGGCTCCTGAACAGTTAAAGGAGACATATCATGCTGATGCATGATTTAATACTTACATATAATATAATAAATTTGAAAACAAGACCTTACACCCCCTTAATTTTCAAAAAATTAGATATTGCATTTTTTCTGATATCCTAGAACGAGATTTGATGCCTCTGAAAATAGGTCATTGCGAGATGTCCGCGAGATTTAAATCGTCGTGACGACACGAGGTACATTTCTTTTTATTGGAGTAATCTGATAAAACACTTCCTCCTCTGTGATGTCCGTTAGCCACAAAACCGTCACCGAGGAACACATTCGTCCAGCAGCAGTATATAGATCCCTAGCTCACACTCACTCATTACCAGCTCTGGCCTGTAGGAGGATTCAAGACGCGGTCGCTGCTTTGAGCCTGCAAGAAAATACAGTAGAAGAAGAAGGACAGGCTGGCTCTACCCCCGATAGAACTGACCAATCAGAGCAGACAGGGCTGTGACGTTGCAAGGTAACTGTAGGTCATCCTGAGATCCTCGTGTTTAAACGAGAGCTTGATAATGGCTTAAAATGAGAATTTTGAGAACGCAATTGTGGGGCAATGAAGGAACTAAATGACTTGTACTGAGGGCAGAAATGCTTTACAGGCATCCTAGTCTGGCATAGTGAAAAGGAGAAACAAGCATGATATGTCTCCTTTAAATGCTCAGTTAAGTACACTGGGAAGAGACCATTAAGAACTTTAAAAACAAACATCAAAATTTTTAAATCAATCCTGTACTGGACGGGAAGCCAATGAAGGGATTTAAGAAGAGGAGTGATGTGCTCTCGTCTGTTAGTGCTAGTTAAAAGACGGGCCGCAGCATTTTGCACAAGCTGGAGGCAACCAGGAGAAGCCGGGGGAGACACCAATATAAAGAGCATTACAGTAGTCAAGTCTTGAGCTTATAAGAGCATGGATGGCCGTTTCAAGGTTGTGGTGACTTAAAAACATTTTAACTTTGGCCAGGAGACGAAGCTGGAAAAAACTAGTCCTGATAACGCTGTCTATTTGTTTGTCGAACTTAAGATATGAGTTGAGAATCACTCCCAGAATTTTGACATTTCGACTAAGTGTTGGAAACAAGGTTCCAAAGCCAGCCGTCCCTGTGTCCCCAAACATGATGCACTCTGTTGTAAGCATATTAGGGGTGCTAACTGTGAAGTAAGAAACATTCAAATGTTGTGTCAAGTGATAAATGCTTAATTCTATAAGCCAGAAGGTGGTAACAGAGCAACAAACCCCAAAGAAGTGTCAGGTTATACAACTGTGCTTTAATAAAGCTCGAAGAAACTAAGAAAAGAAGGTGGTAAACCATATGATTTGCAATTTTCTCTGAAATTTGTTTCATAGAATGCACTTTTTTTTAATCCAGAAAGTTTGTTGCCTCCTTTATGCAACTAGGGATGAAAATAAAAAAACAATTCCAGCTGCTATTCAGCAATAACTCCCAGAAAGAATAATTGTCCTTTGTCTTTGCTGATCAATGCCCTTATCAACTCCTTCCACTTCATTCTGCATTCCCTTTAAATCAAGGATGTCACACTCATCACAAAAAATCATGGCAGACAGGTGGTGAATATCTTGGCTTAATTTTGACGTTAAGATCCTTGCTGCACAAATTTCAGTAAGTGGAGACACCAAAACTTGCAGAGGCATTTTTCTGCTCAGCCTAGCACCAAATATCAGGTGGGTAATGTGTGCCTACGTAAGTTTTCAAAAAATCCACAAGGATTCAAAAGGAATCATTAAAGAATCAATCTATAAGCAGAATTTATAACTGCTTTCCGATAAACCAAATTGTCTTGATTCCCACCTACTTCGGATATAAGTTTAATTCGGAGTGGTCATTTTCATTCGGAATGAGGTGTTTACAAGATCATTTTTAATCCTTTTAAAGTGGATTTAAAGTCTTAGTTCTGAAATAAAGGGGAATTAAAGCCCTCTTGTAAACGTAGCCACAGGCATGTTTTCCTTCCCTCATGTCTGCCCCTGTCTTCATAACCAGAGTAAAACACTAAACAGACTCCAGTGATGGGCTTTGTTTGACTGTTTTCCACATCCTTGCCTACCCCTCTTGAGTCTGAGATGTGATCACTTTGGAAGTATCTGTGCAGCTCATTAAAGACGGAGCCTCTTCTATAAGAATGTACTCGTGCGCCTGTTCTGTTGTGTGCGTTACAACTCAGAGAGGAAACTAAGTGATGTGATGCAACGTCCATGTAATGCGCTCTCTGTTCCACTCACTCTCCCACTACTTTTTCTATCACTTATGCTCATTTTGACCATTACTTTAATGTATACTTCTTCCCCAGTATATAATGATGCTGTTGTATTACTCATAAATACACAAAAAGAAAGACACACACAGTTACACTTACATATAAGCCCTCCTTCTAACAAATGAGTTTACCGTGGTCATAACCTTCACAGGACTCATTATCATAGATTGCAGGCCTTTTCATAAACCTGAGACCACCGGTGACGGATTACTAACGGGATGGACACACACGCACGCACACACACACACCGTGATCCGTAATGAGACCTTATTCCGGACACCCAACCCCAGCTGCCTGTAAATTACAGCCGCCACTCCGCCATACATACTTAATCAGCTAATGCTGTTTTATTCCTTATTATTAATTTGCCCCTGTTTCTGATTTATCTAAACGCTCTGCATCACACCAATATTTTGTCTCCTTTACAGTTCAGAGAGGCAAAGCAAGAGAGTGAGCGGGGAGAGAGTAGGCCCATGTGTGCTTATTCATGTACTTAGGGGATTGCATCGGTAATGAATGGACGGGCTGTTTAGGCATACATAACGCAGCCTACTACTCACCTTAATAATGTAAGCAGGTCGTAACTCCTGCTAACCCAAGGGTATATAAGGCATGCAGGCGCAGACACACACACACACACACACACACACACACACACACACACACTTATTGACACCCCCAAACACACACACACTGCCTACCTTTATTAGCCACTGACCTCCAAGTGTGCCAGGTCTTCTCGCTGTCACATTGCAGCGGCATTGGAATATGAATGTTTCATGATTGAGGGAAAGCTTTAGTTTTGTTGTGTGTTGTGAGGCACGTAGCTAAGGGTTGATTCATGTTTTTGTTTTGTTTTGGCTCTAAAATCAGTAAGTAGAATTTTTAATTGGATATCAGTTCATAGGATGATCTCTGTATACAGATCGATTCGGATTCACTTAATTCGATCAATTTAAATCAGATTGAGGAAAACTACCCATGTAAACGGGGCCAGTGTAGTTGGTCACCTTTCAGGTTGGCGTGTGAGATTTTAAAAAACTCTTAACCAAACTGAAGTACAGAAATAATGTTAAAAGGACAATAAAATATTCAGTCATTCAGTGGCAGTGTATGTTATCTTTTGTTGGCTTGTGTCATAGTGCAACATGTTTGTGCCACACTCGAGAGGATTCAGTCCGCCAGCATTGAAAATCAAGTTTCGACTTCAGTGGCAGATGTAACAAGTCTAGTTTTGGTCTTGATTCCTCCCTTTATCAAACTTTGCAAAGGAGACATATTTGCCAGATGCAATTGTTGTCATTATTTTGTGAAGGGATTGAAGTACATTTTGGTATGAATAACTATTGCATCTTTTTTTATTTGGAATTCTGTAATGCATTTAACCAGTGTACATGGTGTCATCAGAAAAATCTACAGAAAAACAGCCATCCAGACAGAGAGGTTTTAGGAAAAGTTTTTCTTCAATTAGCGGTTTGTTCAAACGTGTTTCTTGGGCGCAAACATACATGCTTTGAAACAGAGTCCAACAGTGAATAAATCTCAAAATGCTGCCCTTGTGGTCCTGTGTCTACAACCAATATCTTTAAAAACGATGTCTGTATTTACATCAAAATTAAACAAATGACTGAATCCAGTAGAACCGAATAAGAAAACATATCTCAGTACGTTCATTATTTCATTTCAGTTTTATTAAAAACAGAAGAAAATACACTCATATTTTATGTGGACACCACATAAAATATATGAATTGACCATGAATTGTACGGAGCCCCTAAGGTGCCACGGAGAAAAAAATATTTATAAATTGTGCACACAAGATACTAAGACGCGTGAATGATATACTAAAATGTGCGCACGATATATAAAAATGTGTGCACGTTTAAGATAAAACTTGCGCTCGATTTAATTATCCAGGCAAGTGGCAACAGACAGCCATCAGTAGATGGCGGTAATGTCCCATATAGTCGTCAGATGCCATTACAAACCGAGAAGAAGACAGCTGTGCTCGATTGAAGCATCCCAGTAACCGGCCAATGTTAGCTGTGTCTGTGAGTGTAGGAATGCAGGGTTTGTACAGTCCCTTAGGCTATTTATCACTACCTTATAAAATGTGCACACAAATAAGTATTTTGTGCGCATGTTTTAGCAAAAAAATGCGCATGGATAAGTATTTCGAGCGCACAATTTAATATATCATGCCCACGGTTTAGTATCTCGTGCGCACAATTTATATTTTTTCTTCTCCGTGGCACCTAAGGGGCTTCGTAGAATTGATATACTATTGACTATACAAATATTGCAAGAGCGGGATGACAGCATGAAGCAAATTCTTGTTCAGAGATACGCATAGATGCTAACAGCTTCAGTTTTATCAGATCTAGACCATATTTCTTTATTACATGAAAAAAAACACTACAACTTCTCCATTGTAAAGATACTTCACAATAGAGACTCCACTTCCAGCATGTTTTGGCGAGGGTTTGTTTTACAAAGTGGCTCACGCTTTGATTTTTACACTGCGGCAGTAGAGCCTGCCTTCCCCATTATCTATTGGCTTGTAAGGACTTAAATTTACATTTTTGAATGGTTCTGTTATTCATAAACACTTTCTATGGGCTGGTTACTGAATGGACCAGTGCAATACATTGAGGAATCCATCTGGTTTGTCTGAAGGCATTTTCAGTGTTTTTGGCGTGAGCGGACACATTTCTTTTGAAACAATGCCTTGATTTCGGAAACCTTTTTCTAACTTAAATAGCTCATCACAGATTTTTACTTCTTTGAAATAGACTGGAGGACCATATTAGACTTAATAGAGGCCTGCATTTGGCCAACAAGCTGCCACTTGCCCACCACATGGAGAAAGTGAATATTTAACATACTGTTCCAGTGCTCTGCATCCCCCATTTACGCTCATTAATTTACTAATACTTACTGCTGGCATATGCATAATTGAAACACACTCATATTTAAAGCACACACACAAATAACTGCACACACTTAAAGGGCTATGTGTTGACCTGTGAGTCATTGCTGTCAGCATTGATTTCCTTTTCCCGGAGTGACCCCTGTCACCACTGCGATAGAGTGGCCGATATTTCACCAACCTTGCCGGGTCTCTCTCTTTTTCTCTCAAGCCCCCTGTCTATAAATGTCTGACTCCGCACCTCCCTTTTCTCTTTCCAAAAATCTTGAACCTGCGTGTTTACTCTTTTCAAAGTCATGTATAATGAAAAAGCAGGGGAGAGTGTAGCTGTTTATTTCCTTCTTGAGCTGCTTTTATTTGTATTTATCCTCGTTTCCCTGAAGTGTGACAATATGGCTTAACCTCAAGATATCACTGCTGACCCATATTCCCATGCAGTCCTTACAGACCAATGCTCAGTCAGGAAAGGAAACAGACAGGCTGTCAGGGTAACAGCAAAGGCTATTCAAGTTCATGGAGTTGTACTCTGACTGCAAATAAAAAAGGAATGAGTGTTTTCTCTTTTCCCCATTGTTCTTTTTTCCTAAGTGAGTGACTTCCTGTGCTACCATTGCATCAAATACATTTTAACCCCCTAAAGAAGAAAGCCAAATTATGGAGTCATTAGAGTAATCACATTTCAAATTTCATCTTTGATTCTTTCTCCTGTATTTGATTCTGTCAGCTTTCTGATTAGATTTGGATGATTTGTGCACCGCTGGCCCTGTTTTGAAAAAGAACAAAGCAGAAAGCAGAGAGATTTTCTCCTTTCATCAGTTGTTCATACAGCTGCACATTGTTTTTTTTAAATTTCTCATCTTTTTCCCCTGTGAGAGTATCATCATGCTGCCATGGTCATAAAGATTAAATCTGCAGGCAATTAGTCAAGGCCGACACACTTCACACCTCTGTTCTTGCGCAGAGTCAAACTTCATCACAGTTTACAGCACTTGAAAATTATTTTTCTTTATTGAAAAGGGTCTGAGAGTCAAGCATGTAGGGAACAAATTAACACTCTAAATGTGTCTGTTTTATTTTAAAAAGGGAATGCAGCATTGTGGTTCAATCTGTGGAAACAAATAGATCATGTGTCAACTCACATGGGGCAACATCGCTATGAATCACTATTTCATCACTGTAGTAAAATAAGATTTTGCAGTAAGCATATCATAAATATCACAATTTCTGCTTTTAACTATATGCAAACAAGCAATGGTCACTCAAATGAGTAAATATTACCTGCTGAATGGAGCACTAAGTATGTGGTGAACCATCTTCATTACTTCATTGATAAAGTAAGTTGGAAAAGTATTTTTAGCCTCAAGTTGTTCCAAATAGGTGTTGAAGAGGGAGCGAACGAAAGTGTAATGGCTTCTTTCTTGGATCAAACATAACATCTGGTAAAGTTTTCATGTAAATACATCCAGTGGTTACCTCCGCCAAGGAGATTATGTTTTTGGGAGAGTCTGTCTGTCCGTCTGTGAACAAAATAACTCAAAAAGTTCTGGATGGATTTTGTTGAAATTTTCAGGAAATGTTCAGCATGGGAAAAAGAAGAAGTGATTCAATTTTGGTGTTGATCCGGATCAGCGTCTTAATCCGCCATGGTGAAAAATGTGATTTTGGTGAATAACTACTGAACTAAAATAGATATCATTATGAAATTGCTAATTGCTATATTATGTTTTCATGGCCAAGGAATCTGAATATTTACATGAAATAAAGGTAGGACTAATATTTATGGTGAAAATCACAATCGCATGATCTTGCTAACAGATAAACAATTAAACAGATAGGGCTGGCCGATATTTGCTAACCTCAATATCACGATTAATTGAAGCTCTTACCTTGATTACGATTAACTAACGATTATTTTATTCTATGGTGGAACAAATTAGTGGTGATACCAACAGTCGTCGACACGGTCTTCCAGCAGTATTTACATTTTACTTCTTTCTGCTCGATGTCCTCTGCACAGAATCCAAAATGTGCCAAAACAATGGAGATGGCATTTTTTCTTGGCTACAAGGTCATCTGATAGATTGGGGC
The DNA here is from genome assembly GCA_036419115.1 of Scarus forsteni. Classification (NCBI taxonomy): domain Eukaryota; kingdom Metazoa; phylum Chordata; class Actinopteri; order Labriformes; family Labridae; genus Scarus; species Scarus forsteni. Next base: position 4,457,384 of record JAZDUH010000049.1, read on the forward strand.
TTGTCTCCTCCATGTTGGTGGCGCGTCCTTCGCTCTTGGCAGAAATGAATGCAGACTAGATGGAGGGTGCGCAGTCACTCGACGTACATAGGGAAAATAATCATATTAATTCATTAGAGGGTCTAAATGTTAGGGATTGGGCGATACACTTAAACTCACGATATGCTGCACCTCGATATGCCCGGGTCACGATACGTCACGATATCAAAAAAGTAAAAAAGAAAAAATATTACTGTGTAATTACAACTTATTTTGTTGAGTTGCACACAGGAAAACACAAGGCCTCACAGGCCAAACACAAGCAATAACACTGCCTTTAACCCTAGAGAGGTCAGAGAGAGTGTATGCTAACGAGTAGTAGGCCTCGCTTTCGCTGTCTTCGTCTTTTTTGTAATGAGAAATCCAAAATGCTGCCAGACAGATGACTTGTATCCAGGCGGTACGTCCTCAATTTTGACCTCATTCGACTCCATCATTCTGCTTTTTGGAGGCAAGGTAGTTGGTGCTAATGTTTGTTGTCATCACTTCTGGTTACATGCGCTATTACCGGACGTGATGTCTTTATTTCGCGATCCATTTTTTTTTAAACTCGATGCATTTTGTCACTTACTGTATTGCGATATATTGCCAAACGATATTTCATCCCATCCCTACTAAATGTCTATTTCAATTATTTTCTGATTAATTTCCCATCCCTACAAACAGGCATACCCTGCTGAAAACACAACCTCTTTGGCGGAGGTAATTACAGCATGCACTATAAATCCTAGAGGAATATTCACTTTACTTTTGTAGAAAGCATACTTTAGTCAAACAAATCAAAACTTGTAATTTTGGTGTCATTTATTCACACACACAGCTTCTGTATATATATTTCAAAGTGCTTTTTGTCACACTCCCTCTTCTTGCTTTTGCATATTGTAGCTCTATTTAAAACCTTATTAAGGTCCAAATGTGCAAAATGCATATTGTAGCATTTTTTCAACTGGTCTCAAGATTTTGATCAGGTCTGTACATATCCTTATATCAGGTCCATTATCAATTCTGCGTATGTCCAATCTAACAAAGAAACTTGTCTGTGTTTACTGTGCCCCCCTCCCCAGGTGTCTGAGGAGGATCTGAGGACAATGCTTCTGGATGAGCTTGTTGGACCAGTAGCTCACATCCCCCACTGGTTTGTATGCACCCACAATGTAGAGTATTATTCTAGTGAGACATACATTGCCAGCCTCCCCCTCTCATCCATAGGGTGTTTTCTTTTGAAAAAGTTTACTCCTGACTCAGATAACAAACAACTTATTTATGACTTCACAAATTGACTGAACACACTCAAACTCACTCACAGGTCCCACGGTGCAGAGAAAGGTAACACAGTTGGCCTCAGGGACTCTGTATCTCCTCGGGGAAGCTAAGCTCCTTGGGGAGTCAATGCAACACCACTGTCCCCTTGGCAATATGCAAATCCCTATATGAGATTTCTCACCATGCAGTGCTTCAAGGCCCCCAAAGACATGTTCTTTTCTACTCCAACCCTCTCTGGAAATACTGATTTTTCGTCTCAAGTTTTGCACATTTTGATGCAACTAATGAAAGAAGCATTTTCTGAATCTTCTCTTTATGCTCACTCATATCCACCTACTGCAGATTTTTACATTTCAGTTATCTCATCTAACCAATGAAACGGTTTGATGAGAAATTACCTCAGCTCTATTGATATAAATAAAAGATTAACAAGTGGCACTATAAGAGGGGGAATGTAAAGTGTGAAAAAATGGCTTTGATTAAGTCCATTTAATCTGTTGTCCATCTAAAATTGGACTTTTTAAATACATTTCAACAAGTCAGTCCAACTGAAATTACACCAGGTCATATTTCAATAAGTCAGACATTCTGTTGCAATTGAGTGCAAACAGAAGAAAGCAATTTCCCATTCTGCTTCTCTAATGAGCTGCTGTCATTGTTGAGGATCTGCATATTTCAAAGTGGAAATCTAACCACAAGAGCAGTTCTACATCACTCCCTATTCGCTCAGTGAGACCATGCCCTCATCTTGGTGAAAACAGGGGTAAGTAATAGACCGGCAAAGATTACACATCACCTGTAGCAGTGGCTTTAAAGGGACTGTGAGGAGTTTCTAAGTAATTACAAAAAAGTCTTACTTTAAGATATATGCCTGATTGAAATACACACTTTAAGATGAGTTTTATAGCATCAAAATAGGTTATCTATAAATGCTATTCCTTAGCTTCGCGGTCGGGTTGGACAGGGCTGGACTTGCCTGAATACTCAACTTCGGGAACAAGACAATTAAAACTAGAGCAAATTTATATTATTCAGACACGTCTTAGAGCACCGGACTGTAAGTAGCGATATAAAGCCATCTACAAAACTACGATACTAAGTTTTCCAAAAATTCCTTGTTGTCACACATCAAAAACTACCACTACATAACTAGAAAGATACATTACCTCGTCGCTTTACATCCTGTAAGTTGTTGAAAAAAGAAGCTGTAAATCAATGCAGAGTTCTGAGGAAGGACTGAGCTGCATTCATTAGCAACAAAACAACAAGCACACACTTTGGCTAGGGTCACGTCTTTTGGTGCGTTCCAGTTGTAGTCAGAAGTAGGAATTTCTGGGTTCAAAATGGGAAACTGCAACTGGAACGTCCCCCAAAGTCAGAATTTCCTACTGGGAACTCGATGAAACCTCGCCACCCCCGAGTTGACAATCGAAGATAGATGCTCCCAGTGTGAACAGTTATTTAGCTCCTATAATAATCAATTTATTTGCACTTCTGACTGGGGTGTGTCGCTCTGGATCAGCTGTATACATTGTATTGTTAGACTTATATTTACAAAAATGCTGCCATAGTGCTAATCACATTCTTCATGTGATGTTTGTGAACAACAACGCAGGGCGTGCTAAATCGTGCTAGATCGGCATGTTTTTTTCCGACTTCAACTGGAACGCTGATAAATCGGAGATGATGTCACTCCCAGTTCTGAGGTTAATGGAACGCAGCATTACGACAGTCGCCGCGTGTGCTCATGGGTAGCTGAGTCCTAATGTCGCCGGTAATAGATTCTCCTCACAGTCCCTTTAAGTGCTTGTCTGTTGCATTTTGGGTTAACTACTCAAATGCAAAATATGCTGTATATGGTTTACCTGAGTGGACTCTGGGCTGATACTATAGAGGAATAATGTTTTAAAATTTGCCCCCATGGTCTGGGTGCTCTGTGACAGGACCTGCACTCTGCCTGCCTGTTAATAGATTCTTCACCCTTTCACAAACTACTTAGACATTATAAAGATTAGATTTTTATACAGTGGCAACAAAGGTGACATATGTACACTCATAATCAACAGTTTGTGATAATTCTGGTCTCAATGATTTGTTGGTGAAGTTAGAAAGAACAGTCTAAATAGTCACATGTCCAAATGTTTATTTTTATAACACTATATTGCTAATCTCCACAAAGAAGGGAGCCCACTGGCCATTAATTCAGACTTATTCAAGAACAATTTTTTCTTCCCTATCTGTTGTTGTTCAATTTGTATGGAATGTTTTCACTCGCTAAGAATGAAGCATATGTCATTAGGGCGAAACACCTTTAGAGCTCTATCATCACACTATTGAAGTTGCTCTTTCTATTTCCCCTGTTCATTTATGCAGGCCATTCTGCATACACTTCTCACTGTTCAGCTGCATTTTCAAACCTGCATGATTCACATTGACCCTGTACCTTTTCACTAGACTCAGGTTAGCAATGGTATGCTCCCTGGAGTAATTCAGAGTTTTTTTGTTTTTTTTTAAAGCCTAGCATCGTATTACTTGAAACCTCCAAATCAGTCATTTTCATATGAAGTCCAAACATTTTTCATTTTTCATGCACCAAAGCAAACAAAACCTGAGTTCATGACTGTTTCTAAGAGGCCATTACTTCATTGAGCCCATCTTATGCTTTTACAAGCTGTATCCTTCAGTGTTTTTTTCCCCCCTGATAGATCACCAGTGTGATCACCCATGCCTCTTTCATCAGCTTTATAAGCCCACCGACTCAGGCCGGCGTGCCCAGTGCAGAGCTTTGAAAATAGAAATTTCTTGCCGATATGAGGAAAGACAATCTACCATATCCACATTAACGATACTAATATTACGAAAGAAAGTGACCTATAATTTTCTGTAACTATTTCTGTCAAACTCTCTTCATGCATTTGTCGAAATAAAATAACATATCATTTGATAACTACAAAGTACTTTGTAACTTGCAAAAACAAAAGTCTCTTAAACTGGCTTGAAATCTGTATTTAGCTCATTAGATTAAGAAGTGTGAATTACATTAAAGTTTTAAGGAATTGATGTTGATAGTTATCTGTTAAGAAACTTTATATATATGTCCTTTCACTACCTTTTAAATCACAAATATCTGCCCTCTAGCATGACCTCACATGCCAGATGAACGACTTAATACATTTCACTGCTCCATCCAGAAAGAGCCCATAGAATGTGTTTCTTATATCCTAAACTCTAGAACAAACTCAAGGCAAAACATGACAGAAGTTGAGCAGATATGTTTTTGCTTTTGAGAAGTTTGTAGTGTTATTAATGTTTTATCTAATAAAGAAATGCATTCAGTATCAGATAAAACTGCTACTGAAGCTTATAGCGTCTATGCTATTCTCTGTCCAAATAGTCACTTACTGCTGTTGTCTTGCTTGTAGCTCCCAGCTCATCCTGCTCTGAAGGACTCTGATTGGGCTGTGCCACTTTAACCACTCAAAGTCGTTGCAGATTAGAGTTTTTCTGGATGCATTTTTCCCAATTCCAGACACTGAATCAGGCAGATACAGCTGCACAGCGGGGTTACTTTTGGCAATGAAGATAAATATAATAGCTAAGTCCAAAAAATATGACCAGAAATTGATGAAAGAGTTGGATAAATATGACTTCCATTAGGGAATTATCAACATTATTTTTTGCATATTTAAAGAGTTAAAGCTAGAGTTGGTGATCTGATTTAGAAACACTTTTTGTAATACTGGTTAAAATGATCTTTTTGACCCAGTGGCAATCAATTCATAATGTGTTCTTAAAACAGAGCGAAAAATATCCGCTATCTACAGCAGGAGTAAAACAGGGAAAACACCAACCAATAAAATCTTTGTAGCCAACATTTTAAACCAATCAAATCCCGTTGCCGTTCTGCCTGCCTCCTGCACGTACATTTCACTGGCAATACAAGTCTGCTGGAGAATGCTTACCTGTCAAGTTTTGGCTTTGAAAATAAGGGAAGCCCTCTACCACAACCCCAACCAAGCTCCAGTATCCCTCACATTTTAAGACAGGTGTGCAAGAAATCTAAAATAAACACTTTGTTTTTCTTGGTTTGTTCCGCTGTTGGCTCTAATCTCGCGACAGCTGCCACCCAGGCTACTGCAGGTGGACATTCTCGCAAGGCTTTTTCTTCTTCGGTTTCACAACGGTTGGCATCCATCATTTTGGAGCATTACCGCCCCATTCAGGCTAGTGACAGAGTTCAGTTTAGAGAGGCAGAGGAATGTTTTTTATTATATCCTCACACGGGAGATTTAAAGGGGAATAGTAATACAGGAGGATGTCGGGAAAGAGGATTAAATATGTTAAATACGGTAGTCTCATGGCCAAAACAGGAGACTTGACAGCTATGTGGAGAATGACAGAGGAACTACCTATACCTTGATCAACATCGGGTTGTGAGTACTAACTAACTTTCCATGTTTGTTTTTTAGCTTTACTATGTTAATGTTTTGGTGTTTTCTTAGAGCTGTCTGAGACATGACTTGTGTAGTGTAAAACATAAACAATGTGCTCGGGCCAGTTTGGAATTGAATCAGTCTTCTGGTTGTGAATCAGCGTCATTTGTCATTTTGGAGGAGGGGTGGGAGGGGTTAGGCGGAGCCCTCAGGAGATGCTACAATGAAATTCATGCTAGTTTTCCAAATTACCGACCCTAGCTTTAAGGTTTGCAAGCTGTGTTTCACATTAAAAGTAATCGGGAGGCAACAACAGTGAAGTGGCTCAAGCTGTATGAACAGAGAAATCTTGTGGACACCAATCCCACCTTGAATATACACAAAATCACACAGAGTTAGAGTCCCTGCTGGGCTTCATTTTTAAACATAAATCAGACTATAACCTACATTTTCTGTCATTAACATCCTCATAAATATCAAGGCCTTTTGATAATTCTTTAAAAATTTGTTTGTAGGCCTGTCACGATTTTCAGTAAATCAATTATCCGAATGATAAACCAAAACGTCCTCGATAAGTTTGCCAGCCTCGATAAACTGACACGGCCATGCCTGTTTGTTTTCCACCTCTCTCTCTACCAAAATGGCTGAATGAGAAGATAGCTCACTCTGTCCATCTTTCTTAACACCGGGGTGCATTGGTTATATAGCCGATTTAGCGGATTTATAGCAGAGTGAGCATCTGTCAGACATCCAATCTTTTGGGGGAGGCGGGGCCACTCGCGTGTACACACAGAGAGAGCTGAAGTGAGCGTCCTGAGGAGTAACAAGGAAAAAAATACCAATATGAATGATGGCACGAAAGATTTGGTTCTTAAGCCGACTGCCACAACCCCATGTGGGAATATTTTGGTTTTGAATAGAATGAACAAGGTGTGAGCCCATGAACACCGACGATATGTCGCATTTGTTTGAAAGTAGTGGCGACGGAAAAGATGTTTGGTCGGCAAAGGAAATACAAATAAAACAGCCTAATATGGTGCGCGCTCACAGACTGTGTCGTTCGCTACATTGCAAAGAAATGCAGCCCCTCAATATGGTTGAAAACCCGGCAATGTTACAAATGTTTGACAGACAGAACAAATTGACTGGAAGAAGGTACATGTCACAAACAATTCAGGAAATGTGTAAACTACATTTTATTTATTTTTATTTTTGTGTGTGTTTTTATTGGAGTTTCATTTTTTCTTTTCAGAGACAGGGTCTATTTTTTTATTGTTTTTGATTAGTATAATTTGATTTATTTACATGCAATTTTTCCTAAAAGAGAGTCCATTTCATTTTGATTTTCTTTTGTTAAATTTATTATATTGTTTGTTTAATTTATTTTATTTAAAAGATCATGACCATCCAGTTACAGTTAAGTTCTCTTAGGGAATTTTTAGTTTTAAAGTTTAAGTTTCTTGCTTTTGATATGGTGTACTCACTTTATTATGACTTATATTATAATTACATTAATGAAAATATGAAAAAAAAAATCAAAATAATATTGACAATAATATCGTTTATCGTCAATATAATTTTTTGGCAATTATCGTCCAGCAGAATTTGTTATCCTGACAGGCCTATTTGGTGTTTTTTTCTCACCAGAAATATGAATCACTAAATGTAACTTCCTGGCACTCAGCAGGTGGAATCGCTGGTGTGGCAGTCAAACTGTGACACCAGTACACACCCTTTATCCTCCATCATATGATGACTTTCAAATGTTCCGTCTGGAAACAAAAATTGAATCAATAAGTTTTCAAACATGTAGAAGGGATATTACAGTCTGGATTTTTTTTCAGTCCGTCATATAAAAAAGTAATACGACATCCAAATCTGTTCTGAAGTAACCAGTCAGTTGTTTGACAGCCTGCAGTGCAGCCAATTAAAGCAGCCAGCCAAGCAGGAATCAGTGGTCTGGCACGATGTGGCACAATTGAGTTTGTGGCTTTACAGGGTTTCTCTCTCTCTCTCTGCCATCCCTGCGAAAGGCACTGAAGGGCGTGATGGATCCTCAGTCAGCACGCTCGCTGTCAGAGACCCGGGGATTTGCATCACACCTTGAGCATTTTAAATGGCTGCACATATAATAATAAAAAAATGAAATAAATGAAATGAGTAAATCAGGTTTTATGAAATGAAATGACAGGCAGGTTGAAACAGCGGGTGAGTGTGTGTGTTTCTTGCCACCAGCGTCAACATTAAACACATCAGATTGAAGCCACCCTCCAGGGTAGCATCACTCAGCCAGGTGTGTGTGCGTGCAAATGTGTGCATGGTGAAGCCTTAAGTCTTTTATCTGCCTTTCCATTTCCTCTGGTTTTTTGTTTATCTACACATTTATTTATATATTTCTGCTCAGCACAGAACACACTCACACACACACACACACTCATTGATCTATCGATGTATTGATGTGTGAGTGGGTGTCAGTTTTTTTTTTTACTTCCCGTCTTCCCCCCAATTTTTTAATTATTTTCCCTGAGTATAGTCTCCTGCAAAGATTTTTTTTTTCACTTGAGTTAACTTGAGTGCTGTTTTCCTTTGCCAAAAGCAGTCAAATGCTGAAAGTTAGTTAGGTAAAAAAAAAGGAGAAAAAAAAGACGCTTTGACAGAACATCCTGATTCTCATTTGGGAAAGGTAGGAGCTTAACTTATTTCAAATTCAGACAGTATCCCTCAGTGTAGCTGTTCTAATTCAAAACTTTTCTCTGTTTAACAAAAGCGATAAGATATTAAAGCTTTGGAGACTGGAGGTTCATTATTGTTACATTATTATTTTCCTCATGGCTTTGCTTGTTTTTCTAACATCCAGCTGTTTTTTTCTAAAAGTCTCTTGGGTCCTCGCTTAACAAGTTCCTCTGCGCAAGGACAGTAGTGCCTCTACTTCTCCCCTCCTCTGCTTTTATTTTTCTCTTTCCCTCCCTCCCTCTCTCTCTCCTGCTTCCCTCTCAGGACAGGAGGAGGATATGTCTCTTTTTCTCCATATTGACTTTCCCGGGTCAGGCTCCTCTTCCCCTATTAGGCCAAGCTAACTGATCAATACGCAGGCCTGGTGGGCTGCTGTGTGGACACGCAGACAGGCATACACAGCGGGCTGTGCCCCGGCCAAGTGCCACGCTCATTAACACACACAGACACTTGGACACAAACATGGGTACAGGCAAACAAAATGCAGAGAATGACATTTCCTCTAGAGCTGGGTAATGTATGTTGAGTTATTAAGGCATGTTGATATATTTTCAAACAAGATAAAAGCTAGACAGCATTACTTATATCAGGTGGGGCAGAACTAGATATGAGTTTACCATCACATTTGCGAAGCTGGCATGCACATCACATGTTAGTCACCTGACCTGAAGCACACCATGTTGCCCACAGAATGGGACAGTAATGAGTCCCAAAACTATTTTTTTTTCCACTCTGTTGTTGAGACATGTACACAAACACAGGCTGAAATACACATGCAGCAATGGAGAGATGTCAGAGTGATGGCTTGCTGCTCCTGAAGAAGTGCTACGGAGCAGTTTGTGTTCAGTGCCTTGCTCAAGGGCAGCTCGGCAGTGCCCAGGAAGTCAGCTGGTGCCTCTCCAGCTATGTAGCAAACTTCCATTCATTATGTGATCAGGACTTGAACTGCCCACTCTGTAGTCCAGGGCTATTCAATTAGAAATTCAGTCGGACCAGATTTTCAGACTTAGGACATGAGCTGGGCCGAACGTTTTTGGCAGACAGTGAGCAAAGGTAACCACTTAAAAGAAACAAATAAACCTGTAGATAACAAACACACTGGATGTTTATTCATTTATTACCACATCCAAAATGGCATAAACTCAACTAGTAAACTAACCTTCTGCTGAAATACTGTTTCTTTAAATTTTACACTTCAAACAGGTAACTTCAACACGTTTTGACAGGTTAACACAAGCACATATTAAAGGTGCTTTGAGGAGAATCTATTTCTGGTGACATAAAGACTCTGCTACCCATGAGCATGCGCGGCGACTGTCGTAAAGATGTGAAAGCCAAAGCGTGCGTTTGTTGTGATGCTAATGAATGCAGCTTGGACCTTCCTCAGAACTCTGCATTGCTTTACAACTTCTTTTTTCCACAACTTACAGGATGCAAAGCGACGACGTAATGTATTTCTTTCTAGTTACGTAGCGGTAGTTTTTGATGTGTGACAACAAGCAATTTTTGGAAAACTTAGTATCATAGTTTTGTAGCCGGCTATATATATCGCTACTTATAGCCTGGTGGTAGCTGGGTCGCTCGCGGTGCTCTAATGCTGTGTTCACACTGCAAGCGACCCAGCTACCAAAATCGCGTTGGCCACTGATGTATCGTCGCGTGTCCATAAATACCTCATTTTGGTCACCGTTGCCGACGGCCGTCGCTCGGTGACGTCACGTCCGCTCGAGTTTCACAGCAATCATATCATATATCATATGGTAGGATGTATAAGCGGACATTATTCCGGCTGTATCCTTTTTATTCACTAATTAACTACAAAACACTGCAGCTGAAGCCCTGCAGCAGCATTATTTGTGAGTTTCCCGCGGTCTGTCTTGGTGGAACTAATGTCCTCACCGACTAATGTTTCCCACACGGATATAAATTGTTCCTCTGTAGTCCGGATAAAAAACTGTCTGTCATGGGCACCGTCACACATGCACATACCGCTGACTGGCTGTTGCTGCTATACACAACATCACCTGAAAAGATCAAGTTTTTTTTACTTTGACATCACATGACAAGCTACGTGGTAGTGTGAAAAGCGGCTGTCGCATCGTGGCAGGGTTAGCCCCTCCCCATCACGGCTGTATGTTGACTTTGCATGGAGAGTTATCGCCAAGGTAGTACAAGTAGCATGCGGTGTGAATGCAACATAAGACGTGTCCGAATAATATAAAATTTACTCTAGTTTTAATTGTCTTGTTCCCGAAGTTGAGCATCCAGGCCGGTCCAGCCCTGTCTGACCCAACCGCGAAGCTAAGGAATAGCAATTATAGATAAACTATTTTGATGCTATAAAACTCATCTTAAAGTGTGTATTTCAATCAGGCATATATCTAAAAGTGAGACTTTTTTGTAATTACTTAGAAACTCCTCATAGTATCTTTAAGGGGTGTATAAACATAAAAAAGTGCAGATTAAAAACATCTTTTGGTCACATTTGAAAGTAAATTAAAGTGACTTGCTAAATAGCAACCTTTTAGAATGTTGCATTCAATGTCTGTCAATAATGTTGGAATTTTTGTAAGACCTTGTCAATGTTTGTAAAAGTTTTTTTCTTTTTTTCTCGCCGGACCTAAATCCCAATCACTTTGATTCTCGAGGGTTGCTTTCGGGCCACATGTGGCCAGTGGGCTGCTAATTGAGTAGGGCTGCTGTAGTCCAAATCCCAAAATCCTTCAACTGGGGTAGTGCTGCTTATGTTTCCACACAGTTTGGACAGAGTGCATTAAGGTTCATTGTTTTGCTATTGTGACTAACATTTGTTATTCCTTAACAGAAACCTAATATTAAGATGAATTCTATGCATTACCTTTCAGCTAAGAGATCAACACATGATTTTTGGTGTATATTCCCCAACTTTCATACCCCCCCCATCACACACTTTCTTAAATATGTAGTAGTTTTCATGATGGTAGAACTCGCTATGTAAACTACTTTTAGCGCTCTGACAATCTGTGATGTAAAAAAAAGTCCCATTTTAACACATCTAATCCAATGACAAAATCAATCAGTCAATCATGCATAAATCTATAAATCCTTATCCACTTGGTAGGCTGTCAAAACCAAATGTCAAATATGGAGATGAAACTAACTCCTCCTCTCCTCTCAAATCTTCCTCTCTGCTCTCCTCCCCTACTGTTTCCCAGCTGGTGAGTTGTGACATCTGCAGCGCTGCGACATGGATAAGCAGCTGCCAGGGATCGGGGGTGGATGGGCGGGTGGGGGGAGTCATAGAAGACAATAGAGGAGAGAGGGGTAGAGGGGAGAAGGGGGGCGCTGGGCGAGCGAGGAATGAAGGGCGATGACAACCAGCAACAGTTAGGTGCAAGGCAGGGGAGACTGAGCATAAATGTGTATGTATGAATGAAACGTGTGCACATTTGTGTGTGTGTGTGTGTGTGTGGATGGCAGCGTGCCAGGCGGTGCCATCTGGCAGCTTGACAGAGCTCTTCTCATTAACAGGGAGGTTAATTGCTGTGGCAGCACCCAGGCTGTGTCAAACATCACCCTGGGGACTCGGAGGCAACGGATGATCTACATGTTTGCATGCGCACGAGCACAAACGTGTGTGTTTGTGTGTTTGAGCTTAAACATTAGAGGGCTTGGCAGCATTACCCACTTCTTAAAGGTCTAATACATATTTTCTAAGTAGATAAGATTAGAATCTTTTGATATTAAAGTCAAAATTTAATCAAGGAGCTATTATTAACGCTTTACAAAACTATGAAAACTTAGCAATTGAGATTAAAAGCTTACTGCGCCACATGACATGCTGATTTTTTTTCTTTTTTCCTTTACTGCTTTTAGCATTATATTAAGGTATTTTATTTTTACAATGTATTTCCTTTTAATGCCCAATTTCTAATGTTAAAAATGACTGTCTAAAACATTTAGTGTTCATGTTCAATGCAAGCAGATGGTACATGTTTTACAGCATAGTTAGCATTTGTTTCTATGATTTTTGCCATAGTTGAGCAGCCCTGCTTGATTTTATGTGATACATGTAATTTCTCACGGGTGCTGCTTTTCTGTATTCCAAAAAACACAGCCACATGCCTGTTTGTGCTTGTGTGCACACAAACCAGTGTGTGGTTGTATGTTTAAGCATTGAAGTGATGTTGGTCAAAAGAGCATGGCAACATATTCACTTCATTATTATCTAATTATGGTTACTACTGAGATGAAGGTAAAGGATAATATTTGTGTTGATGTTAAATGTAATATATTTTGTAATAGAATGTTATACATTTCATCTGACTATCTGATCAATAGTAAATTTAAACGTTAATGAACTCAAAAGCAATATTTCCTGGGCCTATTATGATCATAAAGAGCTATTGTTTAAAATTAAAATAACTAGTCGTAGTATGCTGATTGACTACATCATTATTTTATGTTGTTTGGTCTACATTGGAAATATTTTATTTATTGTTTTGATTTTGATGTAGATTTTTTATGTTGGCGTATATTGGTTCAATCATGGAAACAAATGCATAAACCAATACAAGACCTTAACTGCCGCCAACCTTTTCTAAGTAATTTGAACACTGCCCTTTTTCTATTCATTTAGTTTCTGCAACATTTGATACCATTATTTATTCTGATAAGCTTTATTTTAGAATTCATCATATCTGAGTAAATTGAAAGTAAAGATGCTCCTATTGCTGTATCGACAGTGTATAAATGGTTATGAAAAGGCATGAATGTGTTGGGTAATACTGATAAATGACCTTACATAGACACTCTAAAATTACAAGTTAGCAAATTGGTGTGAATGGAAGATGTGACCTGTGGTGTAAATCTGCTTTGAGTGGTCAAACACCAGAGAAGTGCTATATAAGGTCAAGAAGGACAACATCATGTAGAGATGCACCGAAATGAAAATTTGTTGCCGAAGCCGAATAATAAATAAATGCTGGGCTGAATACCGAATACCAAACCGAATATCCAATGCGGCGGCAAAGTAGTTCACTATATTTTTTGATAGTGCAATAATAGTTTAGAGTACATTTTTAGACATGTTTTTAAAAGAAAGTAATTGTTTATTAAATGTTATGACATTTTTTAATATTCCAGTAGCCTTTGCTTTTCAAAAGAAGCCCAACAAAGTTTTTTTTCATTTTAAGCCTTCAAACAAAACAAAACAAAACATGCATTAAAAAATATTAATGTACCCTGATGGATATATAGCAATAGACCAATAATACCAACAATACTGCTTTAAAGCTGTCACTTTATATTCAATATTTGAATAACCGATCAAATATGGGAATCAATATCCGTAATTGAATTGTAAATAAATATTTGAATGTAAAATATTGAGTGTGGCGACACATCAGGCCTGGAGCAGTGGACCGTTTCGTCCAACAGAGGGCACTGTGAGCGCAGCTTGACCCTCAGTCACATCCGGTGCTCTCTCGACCCAAAGAGTTTCCGCTCCGAGTGGAGCGGACGGAGCGGACGTAAGCAGCTCTAATTTGGGCTTTAACTGTTCTGTGGAGAGCTGTGTGGAAGTAGTTTTGGTTCTACACCGTTGATGGCAAACTTAAAGGAACACTACACCCAAACAACAATTTGGCCTCATTTTCTACTCACCCTCATGCTGAGCAACACTCTGGAGCACTTTTTTGATGTCTCAAATGCAGCCGGGGGTCCGGGGGGATTTTCGCTGTCAACAAACGTCCATCTAACAGGGGACGACGGCGCCCGTAAGAAAAAGGTCCATAAAAGTCCACAAAAACGTGCATATTTTCCTTCATACTGCTCGTCCGCTGTAATCCAAGTGTCCTGAGCGGGTAACGTCCATAATTAATTTGAAACGAGGTCATTTAGTACATTTTTCGAGCCTAAACAGTGCTATAGCGTACTTCCACAGTGCACGTCTACGCGTGCTCCCTGCACTATGTAATCCGTCTGGATTGGTCTGCCGCGGTCTGCCCCTGTCCTTTTATGGACCTTTTTCTTACGGGTGCCGTCGTCCCCTGTTAGATGGACGTTTGTTGACAGCGAAAATCCCCCTGGACCCCCGGCTGCATTTGAGACATCAAAAAAGTGCTCCAGAGTGTTGCTCAGCATGAGGGTGAGTAGAAAATGAGGCCAAATCGTTGTTTGGGTGTAGTGTTCCTTTAAATTCAAAGACCAGGCTGTGTGTTCCGTGAAATATAGTTTAGTCTTTCGTCCTCCACTTAATTGCGGGCTCAGCCATCAGCTTTTCATCCAAGCTATACGGCCGAGTGCAGCAGACCTTCGTCGAGAGTTTAACCCCGTGTGGCTGTGTTGTTTTCGGCAGGGTGGATAAGAGAGTGTCTGACCCTTACTGAGAGGGGGGTACTATTCAGCCTTGTTATTAGCTCACTCCACCGAAGGCTGAATATGGCTTTTTTTGCACTATTCGGCCACCGAATGTTCAGTGCACCCTTAACGTCATGTGATGTGATCAGTCATTTGATGTTCAAAGGAGGCTTTGGAAATGTTTTTGATGTCAGTCTGTAGATGCTGCCTTACACTGCTTTCACACTAAAATTAGTGGGTGAAAGCGGGTTTTTTTCAATGCGGGTTAACCCGCTAACAATTGGCAAGTGGCGCCTTTTCCACTGCCAGCTGACCTCATGGTCTCATCGGCCGCAGACAAGCTGCGTGGCTGTTTTGTTCCTCTGGTGTATCAAGCTGATGTCATCAGTGTGATGACATCATCCACACATCCGTGTAAACAATGGAAAGAAGCATGTAGGCTGTGGACACAGTGGTCAACGGTTTTACGTACTTTGTTCTTTTGTCCCTCTTTGTAAATGTACATACTTGGTGCAGAATGAACGACATTTGAGTGCCGATGATACAACGGCGGATGGAATTTTTTGCTGAGACGGCAAAGAATCATGGTAGTTACAAACAGAGTGGACGGGCGCAATGGTATGCTGTGGGCACGTTATACCGACGTCATCCGGAAATTAGCGGGATGACCTGGGTGTGATGTCCGAGGTGAGCTGATTAAAACCTGTGTCACTTGAAGGGTCGAAATGCCAATTAGACCCTTTCAAACTGTTGACAGGAGCCGATTGTTACTGCGTTTTAAGGAGTTTTTTGGCCAAATGAAAAGGGGAATATATATACATACAACTTAGAGTGAGCTTTTGATCATCACAGACAGAAGGGCCAAGTTGAGAAAGAACTTCAGGCATCTGACCTATGCCAACTCTTCATGGGCTTGTCAATTGTACCACAAATTTCCAAATCTTTAAATCCTTAATGGAATGAAGTTGAGTGCCATATAAGATATTGAGGCAACCTGTTTGTTGAACCAAGCAGTAACCATGTTTAATTAGGCTGTAAAAAATAAAAGACACCTTGCATGCAATCATAATACCTCCAGTGTCCCTGCAGCCAGGTACTTGCAGAACTACAGTTTTTGAGGCGGCAGTAGCTCAGTCCATAAGGACTTGGGGTTGGCGACCGAAGGATGGCCTTTAGAAGTCTCAACCAAACCATGTTTTGAAGTTGGTTTGGTAGCTGGGGAGGTGCCAGCTGCCTCCTGGGCACTGCCGAAGTGTCCTTGAGCAAGGCACTTAACTCTACAACTTCTTGTTAGGGCTTCTTCAGGAGCAGCGACCAATCACTTGATATCTCCATTAATACATGATTGCAGGAGCTGTTTGCATGTGCTTATGTATTTCAGCCTGTTTTTGTGTAACAAGTATCAACAACAGAGTGTAAAGAACTCCATGAGAGATGAATAAAGGATGTCTTTTTTTCGTTTTGGCACTTCCACAATTGTCAGTCCAGGAGGTTACCACTTGATTGGTGTTTTACAATGAAAAAAGGTTCTTTAGCTGGAGAGCCACTTGAGAAAGGCTTACTCGGCACAAAAGGGAGAGATTTTGGCATTTTTGCCTCTAAAATGTAGTCAATAGCACCTTAATGAAGCACTAAAATCCTGCTGTGATACATTTTTGAGGGTATTCAATGTGTTAGCATTGTCACTGGCTTTCCTTAGCCATTTCTATGTATTTCTCATAACTTTTCACATTCATCATTTTAAAATAAGCATAAATAATCAAGTCAAAGTAAGGTTATTTGTTGTCACATTTTCTTCATTGAGCCTGTGTTATCTGTCAACAATCTTCATACTTATATTTTAAACACAATTTTAGGTGTAAACACCAAAACAACTTATTTATTTAATTTTTTTTTGTGTGTGTGTATATGTAACCAAGCAGGGTGCTGGAAATACTTGACAATGGTGATGTGATAGTTGTTTGTTTGTCTTTACAGAAAAATATGTTGATTCATGAAACTCTACCCTTATCACTCTGCTCTGCTGGAACCCCAAAACCCCTCTCAACCTCGAAACACTTGAGAACCTGTGGTGATTGAGCATTTAGACTGAAAGAGGGCACTGAGGGGGAGCAGTGTGTGCACGTGTTAGTACGCCAGTCTACATGCATGTTTAGAATATTCTTATGAATTATGTCTTGTTGCTGTAATGATGTAGAAAGAATTGGGTTTACAGAGCCAATGCATATAGCCCTGAGGACAAACACCCATGCTCACACACACACAAACACACACACACACACATGCAACACACGCACACACAAGGTGGGGGGGAAGGGGGTGACAATTTGCATGTTATTACTGCATATTCATGACTAATTTTGTTAGCCTTGCCTAATAGACCTGAGTGACAGCTTGAGATATTGAGAGGCTGCTTTAATATCGCACACACTCACTGGGACACACACTCCTCCGTCACATTCACTCACCCTGTCCTGTCCATCCACACAGTAATCATAACAACACTTATGGCTCTAAATAGAAAATCCCCCATCATCTGTTGGTTTGATATAGTGTCATTTATTAAACACGGCTACAGTTACATATATAACAATGCAGTGAATTATGCAGCCTCGTATTTACCGGCATAATCAGAGTGTGATTTGTAAGCCCACACCCATAAAGTCAATGCAGAAACACCTTGAATTGAGTATTTATTTGGTTTCCGGACTTTTTGCACTATTTTCTTAATTTCAGAAACAGCCACTCGTGTAAAAAAGATACTGGTCGGATGTAAGGATCTCATTATAATTGCATTTGTTTAGCTTAAACACTTACTACAACGACTTAGCAGTATTAATTGAAACAAAACATTTTGTGATTTAAAGGGCCTGTGAGGAGTTTTCAAAAATTCCAACATTATTGACAGACATTGAATGCAACATTCTAAAAGGTTGCTATTTAGCAAGTTACTTTAATTTACTTTCAAATGTGACCAAAAGATGTTTTTAATCTGCACTTTTCATGTTTATGCGCACTTTAAAGACACTATGAGGAGTTTCTAAGTAATTGCAAAAAAGTCCCACTATTAGATATATGCCTGATCGAAATACACACTTATTGATGAGTTTTATAGCATCAAAATGGGTTATCTATAAATGCTATTCCTTAACTTCTTGGTCAGGTTGGACAGGACAGGGCTGGACTGGATACTCAACTTCGGGAACAAGACAATTAAAACTAGAGCAACTTTATATTATTCGGACACATCTTAGAGCATTGGGCTGTTGGTTGCGATATATAACCGGCTACAAAACTACGATACTAAAGTTTTCAAAACTTGCTTGTTGTCACACATCAAAAATTACTGCTACGTAACTAGAAAGAGATACATTACCTCGTTGCTTTGCATCCTGTAAGTTGTTAAAAAAAGAAGCTGTAAATCAATGCAGAGTTCTGAGGAAGGTCCGGGCTACAACACAACAAGCACACGCTTTGGCTTCGGTAAGTGTTGTGGTGCGTTCCAGTTGTAGTCAGAAGTAGGAATTTCCAAGTTCCGAGTAGGAAACAACTGGAACATCCCCCGAAGTCAGAATTTCCTACTGGGAACTCGGTGAAACCTCGTCACCCCCGAGTTGACAATCGAAGTTGGATGCCCCTAGTGTGAACAGTTATTTAGCTCCTGTATTAATCAGTTTATTTGCACTTCTGACTGGGGTGTGTCGCTCTAGATCAGCTGTATACATCATATTGTTAGACTTATATTTACAAATATGCTGCCATAGTGATAATCACATTCTTCATGTGATATTTGTGAACAACACAGGGCATGCTAACAATAGCCTGGTAGATCATGTTTTTTTCAGACTTCAACTGGAACGCTGATAAGTCGGAGATGATGTCACTCCCAGTTCTGAGGTTACTGGAACGCAGCATTACGACAGTCGCCGCACGTGCTCATGGGTAGCAGAGTCTTTATTTCGCCGTAATAGATTCTCCTCACAGTCCCTTTAAGGATACAAAATAAATTAATAGTAAGTAAGCGCAGTGAACATTTGGTCTTCTCTGTCTTAGGTTAATGATTTGCTAACTTGCTATTAAAAAACAAAGTAGGGGTGCTGGTTTGGCGGAGTGGTTAGCAACCAGGCACCCCATGTACTTGCTTCTGCCAGTCCAGGTTCGAGTCCCGCCTGTGACCAGTTTGCAGAGTGTCTTCCCCTACTCTCTCCCCCCCTTTCACAAGCCTATCCACTGTCTCTCTCCTATCATTAAAGGCATAAAATGCCCAAAAAATACATTTAAAAAAAAAAAAAAAGTATGTTTTTTTGGCAAAAATATGAAATTTATGTTGCCTGGAGTACACTTTTACTGGAGACAGGCGAAGTGAATGCTAAGTGTGCCACATTGAGCCAATGACTTGTGATAGGTGGGCCAGATTGTTAAGTCTTAGATACTCTTGATCTGTCACATATTTATTTTTTTCTAAAGGGATGGATGTGTTATTACATACAAATTTGGACAGGAAGTCATTTTTTATCTGGTTATATATTCTATCTATTGATAATAATGGTAGGATGAGAAAAACAAACAATGAACTTAATTTATTGTGCTTTTTTAATGTGATAAACACAAAATACTCCCCAGTTGCTAAATATTTCACTCAGGAACAGAAGTTGAAATATTCAGCCAGATAAGTATTTGTTTTATGCCCTAGTTTTCTCTTATTAACAGCGTATCAAGTGTTTTGATTGTACAGGTAGAGGAACAGATGCATAAGACATTGTATTGCCAAGTGGTTGACTCAAGGGCTCGTCAAACTCTTCAAGCGAATTCTTCCTCCACCTCCTCAGTCTCCTCCATGTCTGTGTCGTTGCAGGTGACAGAATGAAAATAGAGACAAGGCTTCTTGATGAAACTGATTTCAAGCTGCTTTGAACTGCAAAGCTAATGGGCTGTTAGGACGCTCACATGTGACTCCTTGTAGTTAGCATGTTTTTTTCGTCAGCCTTCTTGTATCTTATTTAGTGTTAAAAATAAAATTTAAATCCAAACCCCTTTGCTGACTAGTCTAAAGGTAGTAATGAACTCAGAAAAAGCCAATATGAGGCACTCTAGTTTTCACATGATCACAGTGTCAGCAGGTAAATGATTTGGACTTGGCTGGCTGAGCAGGGTGTAGCTAATGCTATTATAAACTGTGCTAGCACCGCTTTCCTTGGGTTCTCTCGGTTTAACATCTTTATTTCTGTGAGGATGAAGTTATTCACTGCCTTGCTGGAGTGGTTTCATTTGTGAGTGTAACCTGACACAGCTTTTGTACAAATTATTCTCAACGGTTTGATCAAAATTCTGTGAAACCATGTTGTTCCTGCAAGATGCTATCTGTTGGTTTCATAGTGTTTGTTTAACCCTCTTTTGTTAAGGGCACTGTGGAGGTAAGGCAGCATTCATTAAGCATTGCTACAATGTTTACTAGTTGGCTGTATTACAGTTTAGTCAAGCATTTTGCCTGATTCTTTTGACTTTGTTGATAAAAGATAGGAAGAAGTTGTTTAACCAGTTTGTAAATCCAAACCTGCAAATCAGTCCTCATTTTTGCTGTCCGTACTAATGCCTCCGTCATACTCTGGTAGCTGCTGTAAGTGGTGATTGTGGCTTTTACTGCTGCTTGAAAAGCACCATCAAACTCACTGAGACCATTTTATCCTACAAACTTAATTGGAGCATATCCTCAGTCAGGAGTTTGATTATTAGCAGGCTAATCAGCTCCACTCCAGTGTCATCTAACTGTGATGTGCTTAGCTAACAGAGCTCACAGTGATGTGAGATTCATGATTACCTATATGGATTCATGGTGGGTGTTGGATGTCTGCATTTGTATACATAGCCTATTTATATGTTTATTTTTGGGCGATTCCGCCAAAAGAGTGAAATTTCTGTCCCCAGCATATTATTGTATACTAAATTTATAAACACAATAATATATAACAAACTATATTTTTTATTATACTAAACACCATACACTTTAATCTTTGTAGAAATTACAGATATATAATTTTTTAAATATTTTAAAATGGCATCCAAAACACTTATACATAGCATTTCTTGCCTGTCTCCACAGCCAAACGCTACACTTTACTACAATTCATTATAGGAGACATATCATGCTTGTTTCTCCTTTTCACTATGCCAGACTAGGATGCCTGTAAAGCCATTTAGTTTCTTCATTGCCCCACAATAGCGTTCTCAAAATCCTCATTTTAGGCCATTATGAAGCTCTCGTTGAAACATGAGGATCTCAGGATGATCTAAAGTGACCTTGCAACGTCACAGCCCTCTATGCTCTGATTGGTCAGTTCTATCGGGGGTTGAGCCAGCCTGTCCTTCTTCTTCTACAGTATTTTCTGGCAGGCTCAAAGCAGCGATCGTGTATTGAGTCCCCCTACAGGCCAGAGCTGGTAATGAGTGAGTGTGAGCTAGGGATCTATATACTGCTGCTGGACGAATGTGTTCCTCTGTGATGGTTTTGTGGCTAACGGACATCACAGAGGAGGAAGTGTTTTATCAGATTACTCCAATAAAAAGAAAGGTACCTCGTGTCGTCACCACAAATTAAATCTCGCAATGACCTATTTTCAGAGGCATCAAATCTCGTTCTAAGATATCAGAAAAAATACAATATCTCATTTTTTGAAAATTAAGGGGGTGTAAGGTCTTGTTTTCAAATTTATTATATTATATGTAAGTATTAAATCATGCATCAGCATGATAGCCTATGTCTCCTTTATGAACAAAATCCTTCAAAAGCAAAATTTCTTTTACGTTTAAATGTGACTCCATATTCTATCTACACTTTTAAAACAAAAGTTTTACAAAAAAGTCATATTTTGGTTAAAATTCACATTTTAGTGCTGTCCCCAAGTTTTCATTCATTGCTGTTATGTTAACACATTCCCCCCTTTAAAATTTTGGAACATTTCACCAGTGACATGCTCTGCAGGAGGTGAAATCATTTAGGTCTTCTGCAAGTCATGGGAAGACCAAAAGTAAGTTATCTCTTTTATTTTTCCTTAAATTTAATGATAAATTAGCTGTTAGAGAGATGGTCAATCTAAAACTCAGTCCTGTTACCTAAGTTATCTCTAAGACAGCAGTTGTTGATATCAAAAGTAAAATATTCAGTGAAGTCTTAAGAATTTGCTCCATGTGCTCAACCTACTTGCGTAGATGCTAAGTGGCTAGTTTTCACACAGTTGCTAATTTTATGCTACAAACTCATTGCTGTTACCTTCATTGCTGTTACTCAAATAAAGAGTTACAGCAAAAAAAGTCATTTTTTGGTCATAAATTTTAGTATTTTCATCATGTAACCAACCATTTCTTCTAAATGAACTCTTTTTCTAAGGGGAAACATTGTATGTGGTTTAGAGCTGCAACTATCGAGTATTTTTGGAATCGAGTACTCTGTCAATTATTTCTCCGAGTACTCGAGTACTCTAAAAAAATATACTTTTTTGTTTTTAAACAAATAAATCAATTGTACACAATGCAACATGTTAGGGCTTTCAAATTGAGCAACCAAATGCCGTTTATTCCTCAGAAAAGGGTTTTTATTTAAACAACTTTCAAAGTTTAAACCAGTACTGGCTGAAAACAAAGCCAATACAATACTGATTTACAAAGCAGTAATATAATTCTGCAATTATATTTGTGAAGCGTGTTCTGGAGGGCATTGTGTAGTTTGGATTGAAATCCTTGATCATGTTCTTTAATCCTGTGTCCTCCACCATGGAAAGAGGACGCATGTCTGTGATGAGCATATTTAAAATGCTGTAATAGTAATAGTTGCAGCCCTAACGACGTGCTATCACGCTAAGCTACGTGCTAGGCTAACTCTGTTTGACATCAGACACTGCACTGTGTTTTCTTTTCGCCCTTCTTGTAGTGACCACACACTTGGGACACTCTCTGCCATTTCTTCTGTGGACTCTCTCCTTTCTGTCCCTCTCTTTTCTCTTCCTTCATGATTTTACAAGCAGCGCAGCAGCGGAGGTAGCAGGCGCGTTGTGGTACAGAAATGACCGTCCGTGTCAAACACCGTGCACTGTATAGTAGTCCAGATATATATTTATATGTCTAATTATATATTAAACGAGGCTTCGAGGCACACAATTTAATTCAAGGATATTCTGTAATCGAGTACTCGCGAATATTCGAGGAATTGTTTCAGCTCTAATGTGGTTGATATTCTTTTAAACATGGTTTTAAAATGAAACAGTTTTTAAAATTTGAGTTTTGGTAACGGCAGAGAAAAAATTACAATGATAATAAACTGTCAAAAGTTGCGATAAATTAAAGTTGCCTTAGATTGACTAGGACTCATTTTGAATGAGTAAATGCATATATTACTAAATTCTATCTTGAAATTGAATGAAAAATGAAGTTTATTTTTGTAGCGTTACAACAAGCAAATTGCACTCTTTTGGTGGAATGTCCCTTTTATGTATCTCTCTCTCTTTCTATCTATCTATATCTATCTAGCTACATATATATCATAGTCAACCTGTCTACAAGTTTCTTTCCTATGCCCAATCAGCAATTCCAAAAGTGGTATTTGGTGGTGATGTCAAATGATGCCATATTAATTTGTCAAACAGTGTGTTTTTAAATGACTTGCATTGTACTGTCAACAAACATTACTATACTGTTAGAAAAGTGTATGTGTGCTTACAATGGGATTATTTTGAGGTGGAGGGCAACATTATGGATGGGAAGGACACAACCCTGCACACTTGAAATTATCACTGGTGTTTGTTGTCATGTTTTCTTCATTTTTCCATTCATTGACATTTGAAATTGACGCATGAGCTACATTGAGTGAGAAGGCGGGCCAAACGTGGCCCCCTGGCTGCCTGTTGCCCACAACTGAATACACAAATACACCCCCTGCCCTGACACGCACGTACGTATAGAAGCAAATAGTGGCTGCCCCACTGTGCAGATAGAAATGGGTCTGAAATTGGCTGCAGTTACTATTCATTCAAAATTGTCTTTCCACTTTCAACTTGTTCCCATTTCAGTCATTCATCTACAAAGAATGTCTCCTGTATTTTGGTTGATTTAAGTATTTTTTCCACCAAAGTGACAAGAAAATAAGTTTTGAGAATGTTAATAAAAAGACCAACCTATTTCCCTCAGTCGTAAAAGGCCCCGAAAAAAGTTGAAGACTGAAATTTGTGCACATCTTTAGGGAAGGATTGTCTTTATCTACACGTTTATACACTTCTAAAGGTTTTCTCGGTGTATGCCTTGAATCTCAAGTTTTTGTACACTCTTTTAAAAGGTTTTCTCAGTGAAACATTCAGCAAAGTGATCATTCATGACAAAGACACACTGTGGTTAGAATTGAATTAATAGCAGAGCAACACTCTTCAGGAGACAGAAACCGACTATAATCTAAAGTCAGGGTTTTTTTCCCTCGCTCTCCTCTGTGGCTTTTACTCAATTTGACTGAAAAGTTCTGTTTTTTTTTTCTGAAGTGAAAGATTTAACTCTCAGCGCTCTCTATCCACTCACATGTCACTTTTGTCAAATCTCGCTTTTCCTTTCGCTGCTTGGTGGGAACGTGTAGACACGCTTGATCAAATGTGAGTTTAACATTTTTAATCTGTGCAAAGTTTCATCAGAATAACTCATCTCACGAGGCTGGTAAATACGAGATGTGTGTGTGTTCGTACGTGCCTGCGTTTGTGAAGAGTGCTGTGTGATCTGTTTTTTTTTTTTTTCCTCCTCTTCCATCTCGGGTGTGTGACAGCTGTCACTGGTGACTCAGAAAGGTGTCTGGGCAGAGTTAAAGTATTTTCACCGCTGGGACACACTCACTTACACACGTACACACTCTCACAACCTCATCTCAGCTCTAGTTTTCTGTCAACTAGCACAATTTTCACCAGGCTCAGCAACTCTTTGCTGCTTTATACTGTGGATCCCATATTATATTTTAAACACAATGCATGTATTTTATGTAGTCATTAGCTATGTGTTGTTTTGGCGTTAAATTAGGAAAAACAAGTTTAAATTTAAGCATCCTTTTAGATTTAGTCTTAATCTGAAGATCAAAATACAGTATGTGCCATTTCTAGTCACATTTCAGTCCTTTCTTTGCTCTAACATTTATTTCATAACTCCAGCTAAGTTGAGATGTTGTGTAAAAGTAAATAAAATCAGAAACAGTGAATTGCAATTGCTGACTACAAAAACAAGATATTTAATGTTCAAACAGATGAACATTTTAATTTTTCTATCTTGAATTGAATGCCTGCAACACATTTGAAAATGCTGGGACAGGGGCATGTTTTCCCGCAGTGTCACATCGCCTTCTTTTTAACAACACTCAATGAAGATTTGTAACTGAGGATATTAATTGTTGAACCTATTTAGGTGGAATTCTTTCCAGCCTTTCTTCGTGTAAGACTTAAGTTGCCCAACAGTTTTGGATTTCCATTGTGGTATTTGCACATTATAGTGCAACTCACATTTTCGATAAGAGACAGGTCTGGACTGCAGACAGACCAGTCCAGCACCTGCACTCTTTTACTCTGATGCCACGCTGTTGTAACACATGCAGAATGTGTCTTGGCATTGTCTTGGTGGAATAAGCCGGAATGTCACTGGAAAAAAATGTCACTTAGATTGCAGCTTGTTTTGCTCCAAAACCTGTATCTACCTTTCAGTATTAATGGTGCCTTCACAGATGTGCAAGTTACCCATGCAATGGGCTCTACCTCAACCCCAAACCACTACAGATGCTGGCTTTTAAACTTTATGTTAAAAAAAACTCTGATGGTTGTTTCCTTCTTTAGCCTTGAGGACATTTCTTGTTTTCCAAAAACAGTTTGATATGTGGAGTCAGTTCATGTGGTCAGTCCATTCCAGTTAGGCCTGTGCTTAAAATATTGATATGGCAAAATATCATCATGCACTTCTTGAGGATACATGTATTGATATAGATTCTACAGAATCTGTATGGCCTCAGTGTTTGGAAAGTTGTTGTAAATGCATTTTGGGTAATGTTAACAATGGCTCAGTTTAAAGTAGAAGCCAAGCTACGTGATAAAACACATGTTTCAAATTTAAACTTAGGTCTACCATCTTTGGGGACCTGAATTTTAAGTTCTTAAGTTGAAGAATTATTTAAAACTCATGCTTGTTCTTTTTCTTCTTTCAATAAAAAAAAAAGTTGCTGGGAATTCTCTTAAAAGAGTAGTCAATGTTCACGATTGATGTGTATCGGAATACATATCGTATAGTGGCCTCAGTATTGAGATACGTATTGTATCGTTGGGTTGCTGGAAACACCCAGCCCTAATTCCAGTTGAGCTTGAACCTGGAGAAGTAACGTGTTTGGGTGTTGTTGATATGAGCTTTAACTTTGCTTAATAAAGTTTTAACTTGAATTTGTAAATGTAAGAATAAACTATGTTAAATAACTAACATTTTTCCAAAGTGTTCCTGAGTCCACATGGTCATATTTTTGAACACTGATGTCCGTTTTTAAAGCGTTGCCGTCTGAGAGATCAAAAGTGACAGGAATTTAGATTTTTTTTTGTTTTTTTATTTTGTTGCTTACGTACAAAGATTTCTCCAGCATTCCCCAACTTTCTTTTTTACTTTGTAGTGTATTCAGTTAAATGTATGTTGAAAAGGATTTGCAAATAGATGTGTTCTGTTTTATTTACTTTTTATTCAGTGTCCAAACTTTGTTTGAATTGGTGTTTGTAGCTGGAAATTTAAGGGGAAAAAAAGTCCAAATAAAATATGACAAAGAGTGCATGTTTCAGTTACCTTTGGTCAAAATGATTCTCTTGTTCAGTGTCATTTTTCAAATTGTAAATATATCTGATGAAGCTTTACTCGTTTTTATTTTAATTTTTGATCCTGGACAATATTTTTAGTGATTGAAAATTGAGTGAAATACTGACAAACCCAAAATGGAGAACATTTACATGTAGTGTTGTTACATTTAACCTGATATAGCTTATTGGCTGGTTCAGTTATGCATGGGATAAATAAATTTAAAGTACATCTGATAAACATCCCCGAGAACGGACTGGGCAGAAACTTTCGAGAAAAATCAGGAAGTTGGCTAAACAAATACTTTGTCCATATTTTTATGAGCCAGTCAGAGACATTCAGCCACTTCTTGCTGTCGGTACAACTAACCCGCAGTTTTATTTTTTGTCCACTTAACTTTTATGAAGCCAGGTTAGTCCCACTGGGATTAGAGATCTCTTTCAAGGGAGACCTGACCAAGTCGGTTACATAGCTACAACAACAAACACTCCCACTCATACAAAGCATCTCAAGAACGAGAATCAGTCATAGTAAGTCATCACTTAAATAGTTGTACAGTTGTAGCGAGAACCTCGACAGGTAACTGATAAGGCTGGTCATTTTCTGAGTAAACACAGCTGGTTCAGCTTAAAGCTTTGGATCTGGTGAATTCACCTGCTTTGAATGAGTAACATCCCTGTAAATGCAGTTTCATTGAAATCAGTACAAATTTGAGTATGTTGTTTTGCTTTTCACAAAGATCCTTGTTTCCCTCACTTGACTGTTATCCCCTCTTTTTCTTTTTCAGCTCTTTCCCCATTCTCCAGATCGTTTCTCAGTTAGAAGACCTAAAAACGGAGCTGCGAACGAAGAACAAGATCATCTTAGATCTAGAGGGGGATCTACGAGTGAGTTCCCGGCTTAAGAAAAGGGTAATCATTTTATTTTTCTCTTCATAATTTTCAGCAGTGGTTGCTTTACAGCTACTTTTTGAACATACCTGTACATAAAGAGCAATTCAGCAATGACATATTTCTATTGGTTCTTGTCTTTTAATGGTTATTATCTCATTTTACGTTCTTATATATTATTTTTGTCTTTTCTTGTCATATGTTATATTTTTCAAGTGTCTTTGATTTGCTATAGAGTAACTTTCTGTTTCTGTTTTGTCATTTGTTGTGCCTTTATATAATTTTGTGTTATTTCAGTTAGTTTTAGTTGTGCTTTCGAATTAGTGTCTCCTTTTGTTAGTTTTTGTGTCTTTCATTTTGCTGTTATTGTTTGTGTTTTTGAATTTACTTTGTTATAGCTTCAGGGTAACCCTATGTTTTGATCTGTTTTTAAAAATAGAAACCCTGAAATGTAAAAAATCAAGTGTTTTAAACTCAGTTTATCATTACTGCTGCTGATTAAGCTGCTTGTTAAGGTGTTTTTTTGCAGCATGCTCCTGTTTGTTTAGCAGCTCGTCTGTGAGCTGAGAAGTCTTTTCTTTTTTTTTTTTTTTTTTTTTTTACGATATTGGTTTGGCAGCTGTGCTTGAAGCGCTCCATGTGCAGCCAGGTTTAACAGGAAACCAAGGCGTGTGTGATGAATTACCAGCATATCTCAGAGCCCTGGGTAACAAACATGGCGTCGCCAGCCGGGATTAAAAGGGAGAGTTTTTTACGGCCTTCCCACACCTCCTAACAGGGTGTCACTAAATTATACCCACTGCTGTTTTACTATCTTCTGTGGCTTACGGTTTACACACACAGGCCGGCAGAAATGCACACACATGCATGAAAACACACATTCATTTGCTCTTGTGGTAAACTCGGCTTGTTGGTTGTTTATGTGTGTGTTGGCTGGTTAATGTTTATTTATGCTGCTTGCGAGTGGACTCATTTGCACTGCTGCTAATTAGTGGTTTGTGTGATTATAGAGCCTAAGAGAAACAAGTGCAGTAACCAAAGCTTGTTCTGCTAATCATCTTTTCAACAAATGTTGATATATTTTTTTCTTCGGGCTTGTGTTTCTGTTTAACTGGAACGTCTGCAGCACAGATGCAGGGATAGATCTGTCTGCACGAAATCACATGCACACACAGGACTGATTAATATGATTGCCACAGAGCTTCATCTGCGTCTCATAACATTAAGTGATTTGTATAAACTAAATGTGTTCCAAGAATAAGACACTTTTGAGGACCAATTAAAACCTTCCTTTCCTTTGAATTTCAAGTTTTTTGATTGATTTTTTTAATAACAAACATTGTTGCAGTGTTCTCTCTGCATAACCCAATTTATCATCCATCTGCTTTGTATATTTGCTTTTGTTTTGCACTCTTCTACTTGACTACAGGTTACTCCTGCACAATATCAGAACTCCATAAATAAATTCAAATTAAATACATAAACCATCATTTAATCAAACAATGTGAATATTTAACATCCTATCATGATGCTAATTGAAACAGTTTGACTGTTTGTTTTACATATGATATCATATAATGCTGCTGTTTATTTAGTGCTTATGAACTACTGTTGAGAAAAGGTGTGACATTTGCATTACTTTTATGCAGATATTCTTTCCACCACTTTTGAAACAAACCAAAACATTATGATCATACAATATAAAAAATAACATATTTGCTTCAAATTCAAACTCTTAACTGCCTCACAGGAGCTGCAAACCAGTGAAAGGCTGGTTTACCTTCAGAGCGAGCTCTCCTGTCTGCAGCAGATCCACAATGACAAGGCAAAGGAGATGGCAGAAAAAGACGCCTGCATCAGTAAACTGAGAGCTGACACTGAGCTGCTGCAACAAAAGGGACTGGACACACAGGCTCAGGTAGGTTAAGACTCATAAGAGTGTCATACTCACATGTGCATTTAATGATAAAAATGACCACATTTAAAGGTGCCATTTTAACCTTCATTTGGAAACACCTTAAATTAAGTTTAAAACTCATACCATTTCAAGAACCCTTACAGCCTTTTGTTATGAGTTGGTTGGCAAAGTTGGAGCCATATCTGCAGTAAAAGTAAGAGTAAAAGCAGACTCTAGCACTGTTATCACATAAATAAGCATGAGGAACATCTAAATTAAATAACACAGTCTTATACAGCATTTTTAGGCTTTAACTGTATTACAAACCATTCATAATTGGGTGCAATGATACTCTTAATACTTGTGCCTGTTTTGAGAGGCAGTATCCGTGGCCCCCTCCTTAAGATCCAAAAAATTAAAACTACTACAAACCACTTTTGTGGTGAAATTCCTCCTTGACTAGTTTTTGATTATGTATGACATAAGGTTTACTATAGCAAAGACACTCTGCCACCTTTGCCCAAGTCATGGATAACTTTCCTATAATAACATGACAGAAGCTGTCAAAAGAGTGCTATGTTGAGCTTTGTTATAATTTTTATTTAGTTAATTCATTTTAATGTCTATTTCATTTATGACTGAAAGAAAGCACTTTTTCCCCTCTCCTCTCCTCCTGTCTCCTTTTCTGCAACCCCTAGGCGAGTCAGTGCTAGCACAACTGGTTGCCGCTGCTCTCTGGTATTTTTCTTGTTTTAATTTGTATAGCATCCTTGGGTGTCATGAAAGGTGCTTTAAAAATAAAGTGTATTGTTATTATTTTTATAAAAACTAAAGCCAAATCATACATGAAAAGATGCAGAAAGAATAGTAATCTTATATGAGCTGCCCTCCTTTTCTTTTTAAGACACTGAAGCAATAATACACATAAAAAAGTAAAAAACAGAAAACCCTTTTTAATCTGATTTGTCCCCTGTAATTAAAATTCATTCAGGATACAACTTTCCTTACAAACACCTTGCGAATTGGCTATTTTAGTCGAAAAGAGTCCTTACAGTCCTTTATGGCATTGGTTCTGAACATCTGGAAATTTGTGCAGGAGTAAAAGTCTTTTTTATGAT
This sequence comes from Scarus forsteni, assembly GCA_036419115.1. NCBI lineage: Eukaryota > Metazoa > Chordata > Actinopteri > Labriformes > Labridae > Scarus > Scarus forsteni. The sequence goes on from JAZDUH010000049.1 coordinate 4,487,928, forward strand.
GTCCTATTTACGAAAAAAAAACCACACAAGAGCTTATAACCTCAGATCTTGACATCTGAGTGCCAAAATCTAATTACTTCAAAACAAGTAATAAGCAGAGGTGTGATGATCCGTGCTGCATGTTCTTCTTCACTTATAAAATGTCACGTTGAGCAGGTACCTTGTTATCAAGAAATATGTGTGGGTAGATGTGCAGAATCACTCACTGAAGTCCAGTGGCCCTTGGTAAAATGTTGGTAAGAAACTGCCCTTTGCAACAAATTAAAGCTGGAGTATGTAACTTGGATGAGACGGCACTTGAAACAACTTTACTTCCCCCTTCTTCTCTATGTTTGTGCTCCTAGCAACGCCTCTTCCCTAATATGTAATCAATCCACTACATTAGTGTGCCTTCATCAAAATCAGAAATACTTTAATTCCCAAGAGGAAATAATTTAGCTGCCATTAGTGTCATACAAGTGTGTTTGCAGCCTCTAAAGTTCAACGAATGACAAGTGCCTTCATAAAATTTATCTGAACAAACAACCAAAAGCTCATTGATTTTTGGTTGTTTTGACAATCACATATACCGTAATAGAGCATCCTATAGGACCCCCTGTCACTGAACTGAGCCCTGATAGGCTAAACAGTTGGTGTCCCGTGCTAGATTTTCTAAAGTCTTAATACATGATCCAGGACAGGGTGCAAATGTGCAATGGTCTCTTGGGTGGCTTCAGCATTAAGATCATGATAATCATCATATTTTTAGGCCCAGTGACACAAACAATAAACTACGTACTACAGAACAATGCCAAAGATTAACTCTGAAATTTGTTCTGATTTGAGCATCAGTTCTTACCTTCCGCCTTGAAATATTAAAAACAGCTATTAAAAAAAAACAAAAAAAAAAACAGGAACACGTGGAACTTCATTTAAAAAAACAAAGTAGTAAAAAAGTTAAATTGTATCTGCTCAGTGGACAAGTTAAAAACAACCTTTACCTCAGTCAGTTTATAAAAAAATCATTCAGATTAGGTGTTCAAAGGAGCAGTAGTGTCCTTTTTTCTGTTACTATGAAAGCAGGGAAACACTTCTGTAATACCCCTTTCCAACTTGCACAAAAAAAAATGTTTAAACACGGTAACAACCGGCTTCTGTTGGCAGCGGGAAAGGCTCTAATCAGCATCTAGACCCAGGTCAATTGACCCTGCAAGCAACTCTGGTCTTTATCAGCTCAGATCGGCTCCCAGTGGGAAAATCACACCCAGGTAAATGCGCTAATATATTGGATGACATTGACGTTACATGCCTGTGGCATAATATTGTGCACATCTTCTCAGTCTGTAACTTCTGCAACTCTTTGCCATTTCAGCAACAAATTCAATCCGCCCTCATGTCATCAGCCCTTGAATGTCGTTCAGTCTGCGCTGCGTTTGTATATTTAAAAAGTGAACTCACACCATTGTGTTCATGGCTTCAGTGCTTCCTTTCCATTGTTTACTTGGTTTTGGCACACTGATGATGTCACAGCCACGCTGTTTGTCTGCCGTTTAGACCTGGGTCTGCTGGTGATGGGAAAGGAGTCATTTGCCAGTTGTTAGCGGATAAACCTGCATTGAAAAAAAAACTGCGGTTACCCACTAATTTTAATGGGAAGCAACAGAGCATGCAGCTGCTGCCCTGATATGGCTTTTCTATGGAGCACCTAAAGTGACAAAGAAGCTCAAAATCAGTGTCATAAAATACATCAACTGGTACATTTTGGAACTTTATTTATGTACTATTATTGCATTATGGCTAGCAGCCATGATTTTTGAAAACTGTTGAACAGAATTGCTTTTTAACCTGAGCCACATGGGAAGTTATAGCAGGAAACTTCTTTGGTAAAACTGCACAAAAATCATTGACCTCTGAAAAACTGTCATTAATGGGTTCATATCAAAAGACTGTGCACAAAAATACAAGCTGGGATTCCAGTTATTTAATATGAGTTTTAAATGAATGCAAGTTATGCACACTACTTAAAAAAAAAGAAATTTACTTATCGCCTGTCAATCATTTGCTTTTTAACCTCATTCACCAAAGTTTTTCTCACAACATACTTCCCTGCAATGGCTCCCTTGATGTTCGGATTAGTTTTTCAAATTAAGTGACTGGTACCTCATTTGTTTAACAGAGTGCTGAGATGCGTCTTTCTGCATATTTCTCCTATTTTTCCTGTTTTACTTCAGTTCTACAAGCTGAGTGTGAGAGCGAGGGAGCTTCAGGAGGAGTTGAAGAGAAAAGAGGAAGTTTGTAGTCAAAAAGAAGATGAACAGAGAGCGATGTACGAAAAGGAGCTTCAGAAAGTGGAGGAGAGGAGAATGCAAGAGCTGAGGAAGAGGGGGAGGAGAGGGTGAAGAGAGCAGAGGAGGAAAAGAAGAGGAGGAAGAGAGGAGGGGAGAGAGAGAGGAGGAGAGAAAGGCCCATGCTAAAGCTGTAAACACTTGTGCTGAGAAGACAGCTAGCTTCAATGCTGAGGTCAGTCATTTACTGTAGGAGCTGGTCTTTTTAGTTTGAACATTCTATTTAACAATTAGAAATGAAAAAGAAAAACAATACTTGGGCTGTTAATTATATTTTATAATCACAGAATTTAGAAAGTTATGCCACATGTTGCGGCTTTATGGGTGGACATTAATGACCTGGACCCACAAATCTGAAGAGATGGCCCAACCAACATGATTGGGGGATAGCCACCCTTTCTTGCCCATGCTTTCATTGATACAGTTTTAGTATATAAATAAGGGATGCACAAATTAATTGGTACAATATAAACTGACATTCCAGATGGACTGATCAATATATTTTACTAGTGCATCTGGGAAAGATACCATAGCAAGTGTTAGAGAAAGAACAGAACCTTGCAGAACATATCAGGCAGTAGGTTGGACTATTGTTTTGTTAATCCCATTAATTACGAACCAGTTCATAATGTAGTAACTGCCTTGGTGTTATGGACAGGAAATGAGCCACTTGGTAAAACAAACACTTGGCAAAACATGTCTGAAGTGCAGCAACGATGTTACCACCATTGAAAAGTGCTACAAGTGTTGTGTGTTTGTTATGGAATAATGAAGTATCTGTGATATCTGATAAAACTGGGACTAAAGTTGTAAGCGTCTATGCTAATCTCTGTGGGAGAAGTCACTTCCTGCTGTCATCTCACTCGTAGCTCCCACCTCTTCCTGCTCCAATAGATGCTGACTGGACCGTGCGGCTTTAGTCTGCTCACAGTCGTAGCTTGGAGTATGGCAAGATGACAAGAATCAGACTGATCCATCTACACTCCAAGTTTAGAACTAAATATAAAGCCATACATATTGGCCATATTATACAGTATATAATATCACTTGGGTCAGCTGTAATGTTGGCATAATACACCAATGTACCATAATGCTTCACTTTATTGTCACCACATGGCTACATTTTTAGATGCTGTTTTATTTTTTGAAGAGTTGAATGTTTTTGTTTTTTTTTTTTAATACAAATAGACTGTCACATTACAAGCAACAAGTCAAAATGTATACCACTTAGTATTGTTTCACAAGTGACCGGGCTGACTAATGACCCATGGCTGCTTGAGTCCCTGGTTGCCATGGTTACAACCATTATTGAAACCAACAATAATAATAACAAAAGATTTTGATCAAGATTATTAGGTATGTCTTGAATTAAGATATAAATAAAAACATGTACACTCAATTAGCATGTTCTCATTAGTTAACACAAACATAAGCTAAGCCGTACCACTAGTCAAACTTCAGACTGAAACAGGTTTGCTTTTGCATATAAATTGGGAAAAAGAGGCAGATCACACATATCATTACAAGGTTGTTTAACAGAATATGTTAAACAGTATATGTGCTTTTCCATATTATGTGGACAAAGATGGTTTTAAAACTACGTGTGTGGACATGATTGTTGTTCAAAAACAGAAGAAAAGACTACATTTTCATAAATATACTTCTACATGTGGACATAGCCTTAAAGGATAAGTTCGGTTCCTACAGCTTTCACATTGTTTATAGAATGAAGTAGAACAATATACTCACCCAGAAAGCTTTCCTGATCCAAACAGTGCTTTGGGAGATATTTAGATTCAAAATCGAGCGGCGGACATCCGCATAATGGTAGCACATGGGGCATGTATAGCCCCGCTCCTAAAACTGCATTAATCGTCCAAAAACGCATTAGTTTCACCAATATTTCATCATGGTCCGCTCGCGCTACTCCTCCAAGACAGTCCGGGGTCGCTCCACCCATGTTTTGTGACTGTGCTGACGTCTGAACTGAGGACTTTGTTTACGTTTGCCTCCGCAAGTTTTTGGACGATTAATGCAGTTTTAGGAGCGGCGCTATACATGCCCTGTGTGCTAACATTATACGGGTGTCTGCCGCTCGATTTTGGATCTAAATATCTCCCGAAGCACTGTTTGGATCAGGAAAGCCTTCTGGGGGAGTATATTGTTCTACTTAATTCTATAAACAATGTAAAAGCTGTAGAAACCGAACTTATCCTTTGAACAGTTTAAAAGGGCATCAGTTGACCCTGTGCCTTCAGAAGACGAGGAAATGTGAAGCTACTTTAACAAAGATTTACATTTAACAGACTGCTAAAGTTAATAATTGCAACAATTATGACTTATTTAGTGAAACTCCTCTTCTTACCCTGAGATCTTGAGGTATTATCTTGATTTATCTATTTTTGTTAGTAACTTTTATGACAGTGTTTTCTTAATTGAGTGGTTTCTTCTTGTTAAAACAGGGCAGTTCAAAAGACATCACAATTACCTGCAAACATATGTCAGTGCAATCTCATAGACTTGTGAAAAAAACAACAAAACACTTCACCTTAATTCAGACCTCAGACACTCTCCTCCCCTCACCCCCCCACACCCACTCCTTCCTTCCATCCTGCCATCTCGCCACAACCGCTCCAAATTAATCTGCAAAATATTGATTTGAGGAGCAAGGAGGTGGGGGGAGCGGGGGCACACGATTGCGGCCGCATATTAATACGAACGGGCCGCTCTTCGTCTCTCCTCTATACTTTAAGATCCTCATATCTTCATAATTGATTAATGTTCCTTTGTGAAGTGGGGATGAATAATACATTAGTGGGCCTGCTGCACCCTCAGGCTGATGAGAAAATGTTTAATTTCAGTAAATGTAGCGCTCCCGCTCTCTTTCTCTCTCTTTCATTTTCCCTCTCTGGTTATTTGTGAGTGTTGGAGTGTTTGTGAGTTTTCACTTGTGAGCTGAAGACTAGAGGAGTGCTGTTGATTTGCCTTTTCTTTTTTTTTTTACGTGTTTACTGTCGGCTTGAAGCGCATGTTAAGCATCACAAACAAAAGGCAGCATCTGCATTTGCAAACATGAATGTATAAATTGGAGGGAATGAGCGTGGTATTGTTCTATTAACTGGTACAACTGCAGGAGCTGTGTCACTTTACAAAAAGAGAAATCAGCCCCTTGGACATTTATGTACACATTAAATCCAGATAGGGCTGGAAAAAATGGACAAATAATCATATCTTAGTATTTCATTGCTGGATATTAATACTCAACATATATTTCAGTATTGTTCTCTGGAAAGATAAAACATTTGGTCATCGCATTACCAGAATTATTTTATACAAAACTGCTCTGTGTAACAACATGAGAAGACTAGTCTCAGACACCCAACAGCTGACGCCCATTTAATGCTTTTCTGAATTTTATGTGCTCTTTAGTGTTTGCATGCCTTTCCCATGTGAGAGATATGTGAATATGATTCACTGCTATAGTGACCATCACCAGCCCTCCCTGTAGGCTACTCCATCAAATCAAGTTTTATTTAACCCCTGATGAGAGCTGAAGGGGAGGGCCGTGCCACACCACAGTGTGAAAGAAGGGGAAACAGTGACAGACAGGACAAGACAACTGGGAGAAGGACAAACAGGTATTGTAGTTAGTTTAAGATAGTAGTACAAGTGCTGTGCTGATCTAAGTCCATACAGGTAGTAAAGGCTGTAAGAAACCAGGGACACCAGAGATGTGGGGTCTTGATAAAAGAGGATGATGTCATATCATTGTTATGTCACCAGTTCAAGCCCTTTGTCTAAGGGTGTCAAGCCAAGTTTAGAGCAGAAAATTGACCATTTGCTAACAGAATAAACCTGCCAACCATTTAAAGTGTTCTAGGCCTTAGTGGTTAATGAATTCTTAAAAGGGCAGCAGCCCTAACAGAGCATCTCAGATGGACTGAGAATACTGGTGGATCAGGGGCACTAAGGCCTGGACCACACGTATAGATATTTTTTTGACTGGATATCTTTGTCCTCATTTAAAAAAAAAAATCTCTGTCCACACCACAGAAATCTCTCTGTCCATACGAAGAGGCAAAACTGAAAACGATCGCCTCTGAAGCCTGCAATGCCATGCCTGGCTGATAAGTGGCAGGTTAACAAAATGTGACAACCATGGAAGAAGAACGTTTTGAGCATGCGCAGTCAAAAACAGGACGAAGAAGCAGTCAACCCAGTAAGAGGATGGCGAAGAAAACAAATAAAATTGGGTCGTTTGTGTGGACGGATGATGAGGTGGACTTGTTACTTTGTGTAACATTGGATTACAAAAACAAAAAGGCCCAAGAAAATGTTGACCGGGAGTCTTGTTTCACGAAATATCCTGACAACCTGTTGGCAACCGTTGCTACAGTGACTAGGCGCTTGACATCATCGCGTCAGCACCAGCTCCGTTTAACACCACTACACGGATCCACTCAATTGTATATTTTTTATTTCATCACTTTTTTATCTGTTTTAAAAAATCTCTCTATGTGGGTGAAATTGCCGTGTTTGTGTTGTTGAGAGGCCCAATTGGACAGAAAAATGTGCGTTTAGGAATATATCCATATTCGTGTGGTCCAGGCCTCAAGATATTACATTTTTTTCAACATTTGTCTCGGTGAACGTATGATACGAACCGTAATTAAGGCAAAAGTTTGGCTTTTTGGAATCTTACGACATTGTAAGCTAACTCCTGTGTTCTAAGTTGCGCAAATTTTGAGAATTACACTGACAAGGAGCAATTGAAAAGTATTTGTGCAATTTAGTCAGTATTCTCTTTTTAGTTAGAGAAATGAGTGAAGGTCATTGAATGTCACCACAGTTGAACACCACCGGTTAAAAAGGGAATATTCAAGAGTATTTGTATATATATATATGTTTCTGAGTAGTTTAAACTATGAGCAGGAGTTTGTTATTTTAGGTTGTTACAAACTAACTTTTACATAGGTGTGGTTTCAGTTTTTTTTTTTTTTTTGCTGCGGTGTTACAATTTTCTAATAATGCTTTATATGCTGTTCGTTGAGTGACGTGATAGTTGCGCACTGCCCATGTGTTACATCCACAGTGGCCAACAGTTAAAATTCATTTACAAGTTTGGGTCTCACTGGGACATCAAAAACCACCAGCAACATTCCTGCTGCTTTATATATGTTGAGCTACGATGAACACAGCAAAATGAACCCTGGGAGTGTACTTTGACTGAAATTCTAATGTTTTCTGAACATTGGTCAGTATCAGCTATTATATGCTGAAGTGTGACTGGGCCTTTGGGCAGAGAAATGTGATTCCTTTCACAGTTTTTTGTAGAAGACAGAATACGTAATTATTGAAATTACTTACCGATGGAAGAATATTAAGCAGCAACTAAGTTAGCTCAAAGTGACAGTTTATTTTAAAAGTAATTTAATATTATATTTGGTAATAAAATAAAAACATTTTTATGACTTAGTTGTATTTTCCTTTTATTTATTATCCATCTGTCAACTACCGTTACATTTCCTGGTTTGGTTCTTCTTTTAATGAAACAATTACAACTTTTTTTATGATTAAGGAGTCAAACAGTGTATGTAAGTATGAGAAGTATAATAAATACTGAATTTATATATTCAGGTGCTGGGAATGCTGAAAAAATATTTTTATTGTGCCTGGAAAAATATTGTTAATTTTTGCGTTTTAAAATGTTTAACGACAACATTTTACGTATTACCCAACCCTATGCCAGAATGAGCCGGGAGTATCAGCTGCTCCTTTTCCCATCAGCAATCAGTGAAAACATGCAAATGTGCCATAAAACCACCTGATGGGGACAAGTGGCCTCTTCAGCTGCACAGAAAGGTGCCGGGAGGGTGACATATGTCGGTAGCTGTGACTGGCACGACCCGGCTCGACTCAGCTCATCTGGTTAACAATGCTAATTATGCTAAACAGACGCCTAATGACGATGATTAGGGATTTAAGAGCTGCAGCATGGGAAGCTTGGCGCATGTGTGTATGTGCGGTTGGAACAGAGGGTGACGGGCGGGGTGTCTGAAACCTGATGGCAAGCATCTGTGTGTGTGTAGAACAGATAAATGATGAAGTGAATACACACAGGCGTACGCACACAACCTCAGGTCTTACTTCATGCCTACTTAGCTGTGCTTCATTTTCATTTGAACTAGTGCCAGTGAAGAGGGGGATCTAAACACACACAGCTTCTTACATACACAGAGCGCTAATTGAATAAATAACACTTATCTGTTAATAAGCATTCTAATTAGTTATGCTAATCAGCCTAGATAACACAATTAACCTCATGGAGAGAGGCACACAGGGCTTGTCTTTGTGGGTTTTATACGTGGGTGTGGATTTATATGCCTGAGAGCGTATCACACACGTACTTAAGAAAACACATTTGCCTAATTAGTTCTCAATGACAAAGACAAGCATTTGTGTTTTTCTCTTGTCCTTATTGTTCTACATCTGAAAAAGGAGCTTCGCACGCCAGATAAATCCATCATATTCACAAATGCAGAGTATTTAAACTTCACCACCAGGGGGATCCTGTTATTGTAAACCTACAATATGGCATATGAGACTATTAGCTAAAGAAAATGTTGAATAAATAGTTAAATTAACTTCCGCCATTATAGCAACAGACAGAAAGGGAGCTGAAGTGAGCCTTGAAGTTTGGCTGTATCAGGTAGTCGTCAAGCGTCAGTGAAGTAACTTGAAGGACTCCCAGCAGCGCTGTACTTTTGAGAAGAGCAAGCTCAGACTACTTTTGAGGTTCAGTTGTTTTTGCGATTATCTATATTGCGTATATTATATCAATATTGGATCCACAATTTTAAACAAGGATTTCATAACCTTGTTTAAAATTGTGATGGTTGTTGAACATTTAGAACAGGAACAAGGACTTTAAAACAGAATTCATCTATAAAGACAAATATTTAAGCCTGCTCACTGGACTTCTCTGATAGGTAAGAAATCAATCAAGGATAACATTCAACCATTGAAACAATTCATGGTTCAGGAATGCAAGAACATAACTGTTATTTGACATCTTTATCAAGGAATAATGTGCTGTACAATTTGTTTTTGTAAAACAAATGTTGAAATTCATGCATGATGTTAATACTAGGGATGCATTGAAATGAAAATTTGTTGCCGAAGCGGAATAAAATATAAACGCTTGGCTGAATACCAAATACCGAATATCCAATGCAGAGGCTAAGCAGTTCACTATATTTTTTGATAGGGCATAAATAGCATAGAATACATTTGTAGACATGTTTTTAAAAGAAAGTAATTGTTTAATATTATGAATTTTTTCATCTTCCAGTAGCCTTTGCTTTGCAACAAAAGCACAACAAAGTTTTTTATTTATATTGTGCTGCGTTCCAGGCAATCCGTAACTCATGTTTTTCCCACCAGTAACTCGTGAAAGTGGACTGGAACGGCAGTCGAACTTGTAACTTCCGACCCATGAACTTGTACCAGATCGATATACTCCAAGTTGCGACTTGTGAAGTCACATCATTGTCTGACCAATATGGTAGCCTCTTAATAATGACAAATGCTGTAAAGTATAAGTTTATGTTACATTATGCGCCATTTCCCCACTTCTGTTTCACTTAAATGAGATAGTTGATAAAGCATAAATCTTGTGATCCCTGCCATGTCGGTTAATTTACTTACCAGAATTCCTTGCGCTCAAACCGAACTCGTAATTTGCCTGGAACGCTTTTGGGTTGGAACTTGGAGATTTCAACTGGGAAATATCCGAGTTACGTGTCCCCTGGAACACAGCATTAGGCCTTCAAACAAAACCATACATGCATAAAAAAAACTAAAGTGCATTAAAGTGGATAAACCCGCAACAAATGAATTATTGTCCTTTTGACACAAGTCTGCTTAGCCACAGTCACACGCAATGACGTATTTGATTTCGTCATTGCGTCACACGGTACTATTCGGCCTTGCTATTACCTCACTCCACCGAAGGCTGAATATGGCTTTTTTTGCAATATCCGTTGAATATTCGGTGCGTCCTTAGTTAATACTTAGATTTTAGCATTAGAAATATCATTTCTGCCCCAGAGCTTTTACGTACTGCTGTATTAACCTTTGCAGAACCTCAAAACAGTGATTTTGGTGATTACAAAATGCTGTTTATCTAGGGCAGCTATCGTATAAACCTTACGTTGGGTAGTGGCTTGTTTTTATCAGCTTGGTTGCCTAATGTGCCCACACTTGTTTCCACAGCAGTGATAATTACGTTGTGTCTGTCATGGTGCCTTGGTTATGACGTTGAAGCGAACAGGACACATTTCTCTGGCTTTGTAAACAGTTAAGAATATCAGAGGTGATTTAAGTACCCAACCAAAAAAAGTATTAATAATAAAGTAAGATTACTCATGAGTTTAAAGTGAAAAAACATCTACATCTTTTACCTTTGAAGTGGTATAAGATAGGGATATTCATTTCTGTGAGCTGCTGTCTGCCCTCTGCCAGCCTGTCTGAGTTAGATCCACATGGACGTGTATATTTTTACAACTATAATGGTTGTTTAAACAGAGTGTGTATTTGCTCAGAGAATGTCTGCCTGTTCCATTAGTTTATGTCCTTGGAAATACAATTTGGCCTCAAGTTCTCTCCGTTTATTTAAAACCTTCAGTCAGCGTTCCCATCCTAATAGTGAGCCGTGTTTCCTCTCGTTTAGCTTCGCCACTCATTATCTGGGCCATGTGGAGGAGACAGTGTTTAGAGAGGAGTGAGGGAGAGAGAGCCAGAGAGGGAGAAAAATGAGTAAAAGTGGAACCAAACCAGAAAAAGGAGAAAGACAGCAAGAATAAATGAGTGACTGAAAGAGAGAGAATGTAGATTTTCTTTGAACCTGACCACAGCTTCTTGTGCCTCTAATGAATGGCAAAGAGAGAGAAGGGAGGGAGACACGCAGACAAGACCGTCTTTGTTGTGCCTATGAGAGAGGGAGAGGGAGAGAGAGGACTCAACAGATTTATGTCTTACAGGAAGTCTCTCAGATTTGTGGTGTCACAGACCGCCCTCCTCCAGTCAACTTCATGCTCCGGCTTTTAATTAATAGTCAGTTGAAGTTTCTGTGTGGATGTATTGACTATTCATGTTTGTGTTTATCTGTTTTTCCTTCCGTCTGCCTCTGCATGTGCCCGACATGCTGTTTATTATGAGTTTGTAGATGTGAATTAGATTTGACAGAGGAGTACTCATCTGCTCTTTTGGTTTTGCTTTTATGGCTGACAGTGGAAGAGCTTCAATTAAAAGACAGCGTCAGAGATATTGGACGTTTATAGTTACAGTGTGTGTTGGAGCTCAGTCAAAAGACTGCTGCAACTGGTATTTTATTCTTGTTTTAGGTACGCAACCACCTGTCAGCTACATTTTATTCGTAAATTAGTCATTCTGTTCAAATAATTTGCGTTTATACACCACCAAACAACAATAATGATAATGAAATCACTTAAAGGAGACATATCATGCTGATGCATGATTTAATACTTACATATAATAGAATAAATTTGAAAACAAGACCTTACACCCCCTTAATTTTCAAAAAATGAGATATTGTATTTTTTCTGATATCCTAGAACGAGATTTGATGCCTCTGAAAATAGGTCATTGCGAGATGTCCGCGAGATTTAAATCGTCGTGACGACACGAGGTACCTTTCTTTTTATTGGAGTAATCTGATAAAACAGCTCCTCCTCTGTGATGTCCGTTAGCCACAAACCCTCACCGAGGAACACATCCACCAGGCAGCAGTATATAGCTCCCTAGCTCACACTCACTCATTACCAGCTCTGGCCTGTAGGGGGACTCAATACGCGGTCGCTGCTTTGAGCCTGTCGGAAAATACTGTAGAAGAAGAAGGACAGGCTGGCTCAAGCTCTGATAGAACTGACCAATCAGAGCACAAAGGGCTGTGACGTTGCGAGGTTACTGTAGGTCAGCCTGAGAACCGAGCATTTCAACAAGCGCTTCATAATGGCCTAAAATGAGAATTTTGAGAACGCTATTGTGGGGCAATGAAGGAACTAAATGACTTGTACTGAGGGCAGAAATGCTTTACAGGCATCCTAGTCTGGCATAGTGAAAAGGAGAAACAAGCATGATATGTCTCCTTTAACAGAAAAGCAAGCTCAGGCCAAGTCTGTTGTTAAATCTTAAATTAACCCTTTAACTCCCAGCTCAACTGTTTGGCAGAGGTCAATAAATTCAGCAATATCTAATATATTAAAAAATAAATAAATTTGAATTTGAAGTTATTGAAGGATAGCCCCTTGAGATGCAGCATCTCATTTCCAAGGGGGTCCCTGAACAAACATATACAGAAAACTCAAGCCACACTACAACACATTCATATATAAACATACAACAGCAGAACACACAACAGATACAGACATCTTACTCGCCCTACTCCCATACACAACCCCAACTAACATACGCCTAAAATGCAGAATAGACAAAAATTAATAACACAGATGAAAAATGTGAACATAAAGGAAAAAAAAATAGAAGAAAAATAAATTAGAAGCATGAGCAGTTTGTTTTGAGATGGACATGTAGAGACATTCTGAAACAATAAAAAGAAGTAGTAGAACGCAAAGGAAGAGGGAGATTATTCTAATCTGATGGGGCTTTGTACTGAAATGATCTTTTCCCAACTTCTTTTAAAATTCTAGGAAAAAAGAAAAATGGGTAGTTCATATGCCTAAGGGTGTATGGAGAGTTGTATGGAATCACGAGTGCTTTTAAATATGGAGGGCAATGGAAATAAACACATTTAAAAAGGAAGTGAAGCCAGTGATATTGCCGTCTTGATTTGGGTTGTAGCCAGTTCAATGAATCAAACATAAAACAGTGATGAGTTCTGAAAGGACATCTCAAAACAAATCTACAAATAGAGTTAAATAATACATTCATTGTCATTTTCAGGATACAGAAAAAAACTGCAAACAAACCAAAAGAACTGATTTTCTCCTTGTGTGGGATTCAAAGGTTTAAAAAGTTTTTATTAGAATTACCATTATTATTTTAAACACTGAAAAACTTACTGATATGATGATTTGTTTCTATAAATTATGTTATTCATCAAAAAAAAATTGTGTGTCGAACACAGTATCATCCATTTTTTATTGCTACTATATGCCTTTTCTGATGGACTTAATCCCAAATATGTGTGCATTTTATGTCATCACAGTATCAAACATTAACTGTTTAAACCTTTAAATCCCTCATCAAAAAATTCTGGTGTCTGGCTTGTTTGTAGTTTTCTCTGTAGTTTTCTCAGAATCATATCAATGATTTGATTTGTGCTATTTTTTAAAACATTTGATGTCCTTGAATTTATTGATGACCTCTACTGAACAGTTGAGCTGCTAGTTAGAGGGTTAAATTTAGACATGTTAAATCTTAAATGATTGAAACACAGTTTGAAAAACTTTATAACCAGTTAACAATCATTTCAGTAATTTTGGAGGCATTGCATTTTGCTTTTCAATAGGGTTGTAAATCACCAGTACCAGCAACAAAAAGATACAAAATCAATTTTCTGGACAATGATGTGATATTTTCACATGTTACACAGTTCAGCTGCTTGACTAAAGCAAAAATCACAGTTGAGATTATTTCATTAGATATTGCAAAAAGGAAAATGAAACACTATTACTTATTATTTTTAAAACCCGGACCTACATGCTTTCATTGACCATACCCTCTTTCGACTTATCAACCTAAACACTAAAGGAGGGGCAATACATAGAAATATGTGAAAATACAAATACTCAAATTCAACATGTCACGTAGCATGGTAATCTTTTAATATTCTAAGAAACTGAAATGAGATAAAAACCTGATTAATTGCCCTGCTCTATAACAAAGCCCGGCATGATATAATATTGTTACAATATATGACAATACTATGCTCAAATTCAACACAGTTACATTTATAATAAGACAAATGTTTTATTAAACTTTTTAGGCATTTTAATTGTTTCAGTTTAATGAGACGACAGATCAACTGTCTTTTGAACATAATGGCATTATTTTTTATGTTTGCATCTTAGTACCTTCTAACTGTAGTTTTAATATAAAGTGGGTGCAAATTGTCTAAAAAAGCCTGATTCGAGTAGAAATGCGAATGTAGTGCATTTTGAGAAGAAGCCACCAAATACGTTTTAATTTGCTGTACTGTTGACACTGTGATGAAGAAGGCCACACGTTAACTGCTTCGGTCCCTGTCTGCATGAATGATTACTGAACTTACCTTATTTGAAAAGGAATCCAGAACTTGGTGGAAGGTATCAATAATGATTAGAATAGAAACGTCATGTTAAGATTATATGAGATCAGAAAGCATGACTTTATTTGGGATAAAATGTAAATTAAACCTATTCATCTTTTAGTGGGAACTGAGAGTTTCTTTGGACTGCAGCTTTTTGTTTAAAAGTTTCATGTTTTATTTTGTACATTGTTAACTAGTGTCTCCTAAATAGGGGTAGAACATGTAAGATTTATTTCTGCTTCTTTTACTTCATTATATTTTCCTTTACTGAAGTACTTATTTTATTAGTAAATGAAAACTACATAAATACAGTATTTAATGAAATGTAATGATGGGGAAGTTTACATAAGACATAAGAGGCATATTATATTAATTATTTTAGCTATTTATGAATCCTCGTTTGAAATAGGTTTTTGATCCCCATCCCTGGCTTGTACAAGTTGTTTGTTAAGATATTTCTGTCCTCTTTGGCTGCAGCTGGTTGTAGAGTAGGGCATCAGAGCTCCCACTAACATTAGCATTAGGTCGTGGCACCTTTGCTAATGGACTAATGGAATCCTGGTGTTGAGAAGTCCGCACTTCTGTAATGGGATGACCAAAAAGTGGAAGCTACTCTGCTCAGTGCAGGGCTTAAATAGAGGTGAGATGCTAATATTAGCCCACGCTCATATCGGCTGAGTCATCTCCTCTGTGTCCTTGGCTTATTAACTGATTTAAGACTGATTAGATCAGTCCTATGCGAACACACACTGACATGCCTACGCACCAAATTTGAATATCAAAATGGAATTGCTTGATCAGTGAAAACTAGATTAATGTAAAATTGTTGCATCAAGGTGTAGCTAAAACTGATGACGGTGCATATTTTTAATGCACCTTGCAGCATTTAAAGCCATTTATGACATTATCCGAAGCTCATGTTATGCAAACTCATTTTGCGAGTCAAAGCCACTTATGTTGAGAATAGTTGATGCTCCTTTTTCTTTCCATCGCCTTGATTTGACTTCATGGGATCATCAACATATTGATTTTTCACTCCATTTGTTTCAGATTAGATTTTTTTTTTCTCTCATAATAACATGCTACAGTAACAAAATAATAATGTTGAGCTCTGCCACTCTACCACTGTAATGCTTTCTTCATCAAAAACCACACTTTGACACAGTTTTTCTGCACTGATAGAGGTTAGGCAAGAGATAAAAAGACTGTCTTATGCACACAGTGTTCACCTATTTACAACGGTGCTGTTATTTCAGCAACGTTACCTGTTAAAGTGTCTCTTCATCTGGCTTTTTCAAGGTTATGTAAACAGATTGGCCATTGCTCTGCTCCTAACAAATGCCACAAATAGCTTTTCTTCTCTCTAGTCTCCAGGAACTGTCAAGAGATTGCACTGCTGCTACCAGGTCAAACCTCCTGACAGCTTATAACAGCACGGTGGGTGATGTAAGTTTGGCCTAGAAACCTCCCACATCCTCATTCTTCTCTTGGAAAAAAAAAAAGCATCTATTGTGTCACTGTTGAGGAAGATGTGAGAACCCATCGCACTCTTGTTTCTTCCTATTTGAATGGGCTGCTCAGTTGTACTGTGAGCTATTTGATCAGCTCAGAACACCATGTTAACAATTTGAGATTGTTGCTCTGGTAAACAAGAGAAAGTTGTTTTGCTGTCTGTTAGGGTTTGAAAGTGGGGTGTCAATTTCACTTAGTACTTTTCATGTCAGATGTGCGGTAGTGAAGAGTGCTCCAGCAATTTGAAATGCGTGCATCTGTGTGTTTTTTTTGGCTTCACAGTATTGAGTGTTTTCTCCCGCTCTTCACGTGTGTGTGTCTGTGACAGTTTCCTCTCAAGATGTTAATTCCTCCCCACCCCGTTGTTGTCATGCTCACAGCGCCAGCATCTGCACCGCCAAGACGAAGACATATTGGTGTTAATGAAAAGCCCTCCCAAACTCTCCTCCCCGCATGAATGTTTAAACATGCTTGTCATAACATTCATTCGCTCACACATGACAGCAAGCATCTGCAGCTGCTGTGCTCGCCCTCAATATTTTATCATACCATCTCCCCTAACCCCACACTAGCACAATGGCTGTGTGTTAGCAAACTGAATTATAATGACTCAAAACAGGCCCTGTTCAGACTCACTGCCAGCACAGGACATGCATAATAGATTTAGTGACACCATAGGTCTCATGATGGCACAATTAGTCAGTCTTAAATATGAAAGAGAGAGAAATGTCAAGTTTCAGGAAATGTTGTAAATTTGGATCAGGGGCTATGAAATGAGTCTCTTTGCTCAGCATGGTGGGTTAGGGTAGTTGTCACAAACTGATTTTTTTCTGTTGCTAAACATATAGTTCTGCTTGTTTCATACCATGAAGGTACAAATTAGGACCTTGGGACTCAATTTCTGGCATGTTTTCGTTCTTAATGAACAAAAATCCTAGACAAATCTTAGTAATTTGCATCTTTCCTGGCCTCATGTCACATCAACCCACTCTACAAGATGTTGCCAACATATATGTGAAATCAAAAAGGTCCCATGTCCTGCAAATTCAGTCTTCTTTGCTTTTAATGTTTGTTAAAAGGGGGCATGGGGACCAAAGGAACATGACGTCTTCTTCTAAGCTGAGATAGAAAAGGGTGCTGATTCTTTAAAGAAAATGCCCCTTAAAATGCTCTGTTTTTTACTTGCTTGGTTTTATGATGTAACTGCTTTACAGCCTCCACCTACACGTGTTTTCTGCTCATCACAGGCAGATGCCATAACTGTTTTGAAAGTCTGCTCCACTTCCTGTAACACCTCCTATTAGACATTGTTTGACAGCCAAGAAACATGAAGCTGTTTGTCATTGCCTCCCATGGCCACCCTACCCGCTCAGATCTAAGTGTTTCTAAAGGGGAGGGAAAAGAGCTTCTGGCTTCTTCCCATCGACCAAAAACATGCTCACTGGGTGAATTGGTTGCTTCAAATTGCCCTTAGGTATGAATGTGGGCATGAATGGTTGTCTGTCTCTTTATGTGGCATGGGGACTGGTTCAGGGTGTAGCCTGAAAGGAACAAGTGGTAAGATAATGATGGATGGGTAATGGATATTCAACTTAAATCAAATCCTTGCTAAATAGTCACTGAAGGTATGATGCAAAAGGCCAAATACAACTGGATATGGGACCTTAAAATATTTTCTCTCTTTTGGTTAAAAGCAAGTAAGCTAATGATTTTGATTTTTGGCCTTGTTTTTAACCAAAAGGGACCTAACTAACCTAACTTTTTGATAAAACAGTTATGAAAATCACACAAATCAGGACCACTTTGTCATTAAAAACACTAGAGCAGTTATTTTGATAAGCCTTTTCGCATTTATTTGAATATTCTGAATTTGCCGTAATGGCTCTGATGGTAACAACCCCTACCTTTCCATATGCAGAAAGTGGAAGTCCGAGGCAGGAATAGCATATGTTAGTGCCCTCTTTGCAGCTCGCAAAGACAGAATGACATAGGGAGAGAAGCAGCAAAGAGAATAATAATTGGAGAATAGTAAAAGAAAGGAGAGGCTGGGATGGAGGGTGGTTGCAAAGCAGCTTGCAGCAGAAGCAGTAAAGAGTAGGCAGGCTGGAGTAGCTTAAATTAAGTCTGAGTGCATATAGCCAATGGCAGCAGAGGCAATTGGCTGGCTGTCAGCAGTGGTGGGCCAGCTTTGTATTGGCTGTTTGCATGTTAGCAATCTTGACTCTGTCCTGATAAAACTAAAGCTATGCTCTATTTTTATGTAGTTTTGTCATGTTGAAACAAGGTATAAGAAGTGCATAAAACTCTAGTCCATGATAAGAGTATAATTAGTACCTTTTGACCTCTCATGTTCTGCAGTAAACATAGAGGATGGTTACATATTTAACTTGTAAAGCACCCAGAGAGCGCAGACCTCCGCCAGCACCATAGTCCTCACTCATATTGTGATTACCAATAAACGCTGATCAAAGAGGTGTAGGCTGAAGCTCAAGCTTATTATACTCACCCCTTTCACAACAAAAACAGATGAACACACCCTCTTCATTATAAAGTTGATGAACTTTCTGGGTATAACGTTTAATGTACTTATAATTAGCATGGGTGAAAGTTTGGTTCATGAATTTTTAGTGTAGCTGATCTTCATACTTGTTTATCACTTTGTCTTACAATCACCTACAGAAAATTCTTAGAAAATTTGAACATCTACCAACTTTAGCCTCGGCTTAAATAAAACAATCTTGTGGTCAATAAGAATTATACTGTAAGTATTTCTTAATGAAAGTGCTTTTATCCTAAGTTAGGCCTTCCTTCTTTTTTTACCAACATTAATCCAGACCTAATTTGATTAAAAATCAATTTATAAGTGGAAAAAGTGGTACATTGCCAAGCTGTATTTTACAGAAAAAGAGAAAATGATAAAGATTAAATAAAAGTAGAAAAAAATCCAGAAAGAAACAGGAAAAGCTGTTGAGGGACATACAGAAATTATGGTGTTAGGAAATAAAGAAGCAGAACAAAAAGCCAATGAAAGAAAGAGAAAAACCCTCATATCAGCATACAGTCTGCTATTCAGAAGTCCCCTAACAGTGCAGGTCAGCAGTTGTGACCTTGGTGGTTTTGACAGAAGTGGTTCACCATGGTAACGGCCGGTCTGCAACCCTCGGAACACCCCCGCACCCCTCACCACTCTCCCACCAACCTTCCTTACCGCCTCCCTGCCAATTTGATTGGACGCACAATTGAAATGTCATGCCTCAGCAACACACACGCACCCCATCAACCAAAGTGAAACAGTAGAATGAAAGGCGCGTTGGAACCAGTCAAATGAGAGATACAAAAGTTAACCACTAAATAGGGTAGCGGGGTTTTAGTTGAGCTTTATCTCTCCGTAGTGTTTCAGATAGTAGGAAAAAGTGAGGTTAACATTGTGTGGTGGACGTGCAGACCCAGGCACAGAGCATCAAAGCAGAAAGGCTTGTCATAGCCACTGAATACTGAATCAAATGAATATTAATGCGGAACCAATTACCTCAGGGAAATGTTGTCTGTAGGTTAGCTTTAGTAACGCATGTGTCTCACCTTTAGCAAAGTGGAAGCAGTGGGGGGGAAACGCCTGGAGGGTGGACAGCACTGATGTATTCGTTTTCCTCCTAACAAGCTTGTCTACCCCGGCTAAAATAGAATTGTCCAGCGTACAGCTCAGCCCCTCCCCTTGCCTTATTTCACCTAGATGCAAACTGAATTTTTAATGAAGGCAGAAGAGAATATATGATACAAATCCTTAGCAGTGCCGATGGCTAAGAGGGAGTTAATATTGGCCACAGTCCTAGCATTGTCTTTTGTTTGCAGGGATTTGATTAGCAGCACATATACTGTATATAAATGTATTGATGCAAGAACAGCTGATTGTATTTTTCTTTATAAACCGTGGCTCAATAATTGCTTTGCATTATCCCATGAACAACAACAGGCTTTCAAAGTCCTTCAGAAGGCTATACTCACTCGCTTCAAGAGCTTGGATGTACAGAGTTTTCTAGATTTGATATTTCATTGTCAAACAACATATAGGGTATTATACTGTTCATAAACATATAGTATACTTTGCATGTTTCTGCAGTCAATGAGTGCAGTGTTGAATGAATGGCTGTTATAGAAAAAATGATAGTTTATGACTGTATCTTTATGGTCATTTAATATTTCCTTTTTAAACCACAAAAGAGTAAATCAAACACTCATGTCTTCAATGGTCATAGGGTAGAGTGCCTATTTCACATTTTTTGTTCTATAAAAGGTTATAATATTAGTTATTACTTAACTCAAGCTCAAGTTTATTTATATAGCACTTTTCATACACATATGCATGCAGCCCAGTGCTTTACATAGCAGCAGAACCTAGACATGACATCATTATGTGAGAAGAGTAAAAGTAAACAAAAGTCAGACAAACTCAATGCAGAAAAATCAGTAAAATTTTAAAAGAACGCTTAAAAGCAAAATAAAATACATTAAAAAGTTAGTAAAAATAAAGTGCTTTCCTTAAAATAATAAAATGAAATAAAAATAAATAGATAAAAATGAAAAAGGATAAAAATCAAAATAAATAAGTATAAAAAAAACAATATAAAAACACAAAACCCATAAAAACAGAGATTAAAAAGTTGTGATAAAAGCAATAATGATGTTAATTTCAATAATAATGGTAATAATGCATTCCGGATCATGTACAAGATAAATCCAAATTAAAAGCTAGATTGAAAAGATAAGTTTTGAGTTTGCTTTTAAAAACACCTAGATAGGCCTCTGATCTCAAGTCCGGGGGGAGAGAGTTCCAAAGTTTTGCAGCATAAAAACAGAAAGCTGAAAACGCATTCTGTTGATTGTCATGTAATTGGGCTCAATTTTGTCAATTATATCACAAATCTGATTTCACTAAGTTTTGACAGGGTGAGCTAGTTTCATATTAGTTTTTGGTCCTGCCATCTTAACAGGAGAGGTTCATGTGCTGCTGTTGAACTTCTGTGACTTTTCTCCTGAAGTGTACACACAGGGAAGCAGTTGGGAAGTTTTCGCATCATCATATTATACAAGCATCCCACAGTTAACGAGAATCTTGTGCTAAGGTAAATAGTCAATAAAAATATCACAGGCTAGAGAGCATGGAGCAGAGAATGAATGATGCACAGTGGGCTGAGTGAGAGGAGCTTCAGAAACTGTTTTTTCTTTTACTTTTTAACCAGGCCATCTTTTGTTTTGGGCTTGATTTTTTTGTTACCTCCACTAAGGAGGTAATTCTTTATGCCAGTGTGAGTCTCTTTGGATTGTTGGATTGTTGGTTAGTCAGTCTTTTGGCAAGATAAGTCCTAAAGATCTCTTTAGATTTAGATGCATTTTCCAGGAATGTTGGTTGAACAAAGAAGAAGTGATTTGACTTTGGTAATGATCCGGATAAAGATCCAGATTTTTTCCATCAGGATAACTTTGTGACATAACAGTTTTCTTCTATCTGCTTGTGTCTGAAACAGAGGTGAAACAAGAAACATTTTTATTCTTCAACAAAATGTACTTTTGATTAATCAGGAGGATAATCAGTAACAATGAGGTAAACCATTATGGCGGGTTTTTACATTAAGCCAATATTACAGCCAATATATGATATACAGCTTATATACAGTAAGTAAAGCTAAAAATGTTCTGCTATAAATACCAGCCAACATTTTGATTTCTGTTGAGAATGGATAATCAACTTTTTAGACCAAAATCTGGTCAATATCTTGCTACTGTTGCACCTTAGAATGTAAGAAAGGCCTTTGCAGAGCTTTACGCTCTTAAAGGACTTCTGGTTTCCAATGCAGGGCTCCAGGTATCGATGCACGAGACCCTTTGGTGTCAGATAAGTGAACCAATTCATTTTGATTAAACTTAATACCACCAGTACTTATGCAGTCGCAACATATACAGTTTGATTAAACGATAGGCCTGTCACGATAATCAATAAATCAATTAACTGCACGATATATAAAAACATCCTCAGTAAGTTTGCAAGCCTCAATAAATTGGCACATGCATGCACGTTTGTTTTCCTTCTCTCGTTTTACCAAAAAGGCTGGATGAGAAGATGACGCACTCTGTGCAGCAGTCTTAACACCAGGGTGCGTTGGTTTTATAGTGGATTTAGCAGATTTTTAGTTAAGTAAGCATCTGTCAGCCATTCAATCTTTTGGGGGGAGAGGGCGGGGCCACTCGGGTGTACACACACTGAGAGATGAAGTGAGGGTCATAAGGAGTAACAAGGAAACAAACACAAATATGAATGACTGCATGAAGCTACGGTTCCTTAGCCAAATGCCACAGTCCCAGCGTCGGAATATTTTGGTTTTAAACAGAATGAACAAGGTGTTAGCCCATGAACACGGACGAGCCTATATGTCAAATTTGTTTGAAAATAGTGGCGACAAAGAAAGGGAGGTGCAGCGGAGCCTTCTTCATGACAGCCAACACGTACTGAGGAGTTTGGTTGGCAAAGTAAATAAATAAAAAGCGCAAAATGGTGCACGCTCACAGACAGTGTCATTCCCTACATTGCAAAAGAGATACAGCCCTTCAATATGGTCCAAAAGCCAACAGTTCAAGAAATGTTGCAAACGTTTGACAGACTACAAATTGACTGGGAGAATGTACATGCCACAAACAGTTCCTAAACTGTATAAACTCCATTTTATTTATTGTTTTTTGTGTTTTTATTTAGAGTATTGTTTTTTTTCTTTACAGAGACAGGGCCTAATTTTTTTTGTTTTTGATTAGTATTGTGATTTTTAATTACATGCAATTTTTTCCCGAAAGAGTCCATTTCATTTTCAATGGGTCTTTTTTTCTCTTTTTTTGTTTATTTTATTTAAAAGCTCCCAACCTTCCAATTACAGTTAAATAATTTTAAGAAATTAAAGTTGATTGCTTTTGATACGGTGTGCCCACTTTATTATGACATGTTGTAATTACATTAATGAAAAAATGTTGTTTCAAACTAATATCGACAATATCGTTTATTGGGAACAATTTTTTGGACAATTGTCATCCAGCAAAATTTGTTGTTGTGACAGGACTATTTAATGATTAATCAAATTGATTATTTCCATCCTGTCATATGTAAAACAGTCTGCTGCTTTTGATTGTACAGGATTTTGTACCTCTATGTTTTTTGCCATCTTTATAATTAAACAGATGGACATATGTCAATGTTCAGTTCTCATACACAATTAAATGCTGCTATGAAGAGAATATCCCAACATAATTATTTTTAATTATTACAGTTTGTCTTCTTTCATCCAGTACCTCTGACACTCATCCTGCTCAGGGTTGCTTTAACTGGATCATATCCAAGCTATAGGCAAGAGGCAGGATACACTCTGGACTGGTTACCACCAAAACGGTGTATCTATAGCTTGTGGAAGCTATTTTTTCTTATTTTGACAGACAAAAAAGATCAAAATATCCTCACCATCGCCATTAATCCTAAATATATAGAGATATTATTTTGGGTTTATATTTCAAACCCTAATAACCTCTTCTAAAATGACATTATCCACCATCATCTTCCTTCATGTGCAGCAGTTTTACTCTGTCCCACTGACATGTATACTATCTTGTTATATGAGCAGCTTATCACCTCACAGCGCTGATCTGTGCAGGTCTCTAGCTGCTGCTGATCTGCATAAGTGACTGTGGCACACTTAAAGCCGCTGGCTCCTTAAAGCCCTTCTAAATCAGTGTTAAAGCCTTGATAATAGACCTCACTGACCAATTGATTGGCCTTCATATGTTTACAGCTCACTTTAATTGCCTCAAAAATACCATTTATCAGCCATGTGTGTCCATGTATGCATGCATGTGTGTGTGTGCATGTGCAAGCGTGCCTGTCCATCGACAAAAAGGCCTATTGATTTATCAGCATCAGGATTTGTCCCGTTCACCGTACATAAAACCCCTGCATATGTGCTGTTCAAAATGGGAAATGGCCCCATCGATTCCCTTAAGTTGGAGCCCAAATGCTAAAGATTTTTGGATAAGCTTTCTCATTATTTAAGCTGAAATCAATAGGGGAGAGCATGGGTCTAATGAATGAACGGGCCACAGATCAGATGGGGTGTGCTCATCCCTGGCCTGTCCTGGTCGATCCTGTGTGGGTGCGCATGAATGTGTGCTTGTGTGTGAGAGAGAGGGAGACAGACAGTAAAAAAAAAAAGAGGGCAGAATCAAGACAGACAGAGTAGGAGAGGCTGACGTTTTGTCTATTGCAAACATGTTGTCGGTTAAAAAATAAAAAAATAAATCACACCACTGGCCTTTCTAGTGCTGGGAATTAGTCTGAGGGTTGAAGATGAAGTTAATTTAGTCAATATTTTTTCATATAAGATGTAAAAAAACAGGGAAGGGGGAAGGTTGAAAAAAGAATATCTGTAGTAAGAACCAATATCACTTACATGGTTGGTGGCTTGAAGATAAGCCTCACCTCTTACATTTGTTTTGATGATGTAAACAGCTGATGTAAGAGGACAACAGGTCATTCACCTGTTACATGTTTTAAAAGATCCATCATTTTAAGCTTTCAACATACATCACAACCTACTGTAGTTTTTTCTTCATTCTTACTCTTAGGCCAACGTTTAAAAAGAATTAAAGTAATCATAAATGAGTAAGAGTTAATCAAAAGGCAAGCTAATTTCAATTCTTTCAAATGGGTGGGAGGCCAGCAACATTTTCTCCAACCCAGTCTAAGTTATTAGGACGTTGGTGCTTGATGGAAGCTCTCCTCCTATAAAGGGCAGAGCTTGATTAAGAATCAGTTTGTCCAATCAATTGAAGATTTTTGAAAAAAAAACTTTGGAGTCCCTCATATTAGTACAGAGTAAAGCCTGGACATCGCTGTCTTACCATTATTCCGTTTATTGAGAGAGAAATGTGTTTAAACTTTTGAAATCCATAATGAGTCGAAAACAGCTTTGAGCCTATTTCCACTGGCAGATGAATATAAAGACACTGACAACATGCAGTGTAATAGCTAACAATAAGATAAAGGTTAACTGATTACAATTTTGTTCTTGCTTTTAATTATATTGACAGTGACTTTAAATTAGATTTGATTTTTTAGTTTTTAAATGTATTAATGATCTTGCCCCTGATCCCTTATCCGAATTTATTCAAAGACAGAACAGCAGCAGAGTAACAAGATGCAAGGTGAATGGAAACTGTAGCATACAAAAATGTAAGTCAACAATTGGAAAGTCAGTTTTCTCTTTTAAAGGCTCTAAACTCTGGAATTCATCACCAACCAAAATTAAATTAACTACAGATTTAAAACCTTTCTACACAAAGGTCAAGTGCTATTGCTAACCATTCTTAGTTTGCCATTTTTTTTTAACCAATTTTAACTGGTTTGTATAATTGTTTTTATGTGAACATGTATTTTACTGTTTTGTACTTTTTTTAATTTTATGCTGTTAAATATTGTAAATTTTCTGACTTGTATATTTAAAGGCTCAACTAGGCACAAGAGTTGTAAATTAGCATTTGCTATAAAGCCTCTGTGCAGCACATCAGATTCATGCTCAGTGATGGAACTATGTTAAACTGCATCGCCCCTATCTAATAAATCAATTCAATCTATCAATCAATTTGATAGTACTTTGTTGATCCCTTGGAAATACTTCCTCTGGGGAATTGGGATTCAGTAGTAGATCAGTATTACAGATTGAAAAAGATAGATAAAAATATAGATCTGAAACAAATTCAAACAAAATATATCTAATTTGATTCAACAATCTCAGCTGGTGCAACCCCCCACCACAGGAACTTCAGTGTAAACCAGGCTACGTTTGAACTTACACACAGGTTTTGTTTTTTCTTACACAAAGCCATATAAAAATATATCTTGTGTACAGCTATTTGAACTAAGTGTATGAGGTTATAATCTTCAGTCCAGATTGCCCAGCCTTAGGTAACCTGTGTCTTTATTCTGTCTTTTCTCTTTATAAATCACTAATACTTAAACTCATTCATTTTTGTTCACAATCCACATGTGAATAAAATGTGACAAAGAATGCAGCACATTGAGTTCAGCATAACTGTACAGTTAGTAAATGCAACCACACTGCGCTTAATTAGCTTCAAAGCTCTCTATCGAGGAATTATTGCGTTTTTTTCAGTGTTATTGAGCTGTTTCCTGTCACATTGTCTGTTTTTTTTCTGTAGTTGAAGGTCAGCAGGAGGCAGGGTGAGCGACAGAACAAGGAGCTGTCACTGCTCCACCAGAAGGAGGAGACGCTTCTCTCTGAGGTATAGAAAGCACGAGGAAAAAAAACAACATCCTCTGTGTTCGTGTGTCACTGTTGTCCTTGCAATCACTTGGCTGTTTTCCTCTCTCGCCCTCAGTTTGGAAAAAAAAAATGTTCGCTGCTCAAGAAATTAAGCATGCAGCGAAAATTCATCCACTGGCCTCATCTGGCCTCATAAGGCGTAATTCCCCCTGAGGGTCAGGGGAGTTTGATCTTATCTTTGTGCTTATCCCGCATCCAAGGAGAAATGAATTAAAGATATCAACATATACAACTGCACATACACCAAGGAGCGGCTATTTAACAAAAATACTCCTCATTCTCAATGCCTACAAATAACATCCAGATTAAACACAATTCTCCATGTGAGTTTGATATGCATTGCATGTGGCTCAGCCTGTCCGTGTCAGCGGGTAAAACCACAAATTCCCCCAAAGATAAATACACACACACACACACACACACACACTCTAACGTGCAGAATCAACAGCCCCTCAAAAGCACAAGCCCCTTTGGATCACGCTTTTCTTTTTTTCACCTCAAATTCTTTCCATACTTTTGATTTATCAAAATGACTCTGAACAATGTTTCCATAGGAAATGGTCTTTGGCTGAGCATCCAGACAAAGCTCTTTAGAGAACATTTAGCAGACAAGAGCCAGAGACTTGGACTTTTTGCCAACACATGGGATTGACAACAGTAGTAAGCCACAGATGATGATTCAGACAGTGGAGCTGGATAACGTTTCTGGTTTGAAGATAGATTGATGTGTCCTCAAACGAAACATAAGGCATTTTGACTTTTATTGATGTAGTTTATTTTGATTTAAAAATGGATGCCAGCCTCAACATCCCATGGAGAGACTAACCACCAACAGTAACATGCAGGGCCTGTGCTCAAAATATCGATACAGCAAAATATCGCCACACACTCCTTGGGGATACGTGTATTGATACGAATTTTACAGAATCGATACGGCCTCAACGTTTCAACAGTTGTTGTCAGTACACTTTGACTAATGTTTACAATGCACGGTTCATAGTCGAAACCAAACTACATGATGAAGCACATCTCTCATATTTGAACTTAGGTCTACCATCTTTGAGACCAATATTTTTTTCTTAAGTTGCAGAATCATTTTAAACTCATGGTTGTTCTTTTTCTTCTTGTAATGAAGAACAAATCTTGTCGAGAATTTTGTTAAAACATAGTCAATGTTTATGTGTATCTTTACGTGTATTGAGATACTTATCATGGCCTCAGTATCGGGATACGTATTGTATCGTATGGTATTGCATCGTATGGTATTGTATCGTATCGCATCGCATCGCATCGCATCGCATCGTATTGTACCGTACCGTACCGTATCGTATCGTATCGTGAGGTTGCTGGAAATACCCAGCCCTGTTACATGCTTACTAAACACAATATAATCCATGTAATATATTTAGTTTGAGTGAGTTAGTTACAAGGAGGTGATGTTATTTACAGAGTCTGTTTGTTCGTTTAAAAAGTTTCAAACTTTTCAAGGAACATAAGTCATGGCACAAGGAAGAAGTCGATGATTTTTTAACACTGCGTCGTGGGGCAGTTTTCCACATTTTTGCTAATAACTCTAAGTTCTCAACAGATTTTGCTAACATTTTCAAGGGATGTTTGTCATGGCACAAGGTAGAGACGATTAGATTTTGGTGGTGATCCAAATCCAGATGTTGATCCAGGAATATTTAAAACACTTTGCAAATAAAGCAGTTTTCCACATTAAATGTAACAATGTCACATGGGTATTTTTGCTCTCAAAACACTTGTAGTTAATCTTGTTAGTTTAGTGTTTCATGACAAGTTGAATCAAATTGATTTGACATTAAGAAATTTCAGCCTCTTGACAGGCCGTCTTTTTAACATATGTGCAATTTAGGAAGTGCTAGGGCTATAATGTGGCCAAAAAATAAGATCTCTGACATCAAATTAAAGCTACAGTTTAATAATTTTAATGACATTCTCTTTCTTATTAGAAAAAATACATAAATAAAACACTTAGAAAATAAATTAAGTTATACTTTTATTTTACCATAATCAGTCACTGAAAGTCAACAGAATTTCCATTTTTGCAGTCTAATTGTAAACTTTGAAGTCTTTAAAACAAAGTGCATGTACTTTTAAGGGGGAGGGGTTTCTAAATGACCACAGAGGGTATTTTGAAGATTCCCCTCTTAGAACCGGTGATAACCAACCCATTATTATCTAACAGCTCTAAAGATTGTCCTGCCAGATGCTCTGGTGGTTTAAATTTTTGCTAAGAATAAATTTACCCTTCTTTATCTGCTCAAAAGACGATTGGGACACCTCTGTCTAGCTGAAATTTAAATCTGTTATCAACAAATTTAAAATATTACTGAATCATCTCTCCATCTCTTCCCTATGACAAAAGTTTTCAAGAACTTACAACAAAAGTGCATACAAATGTAGTTTTCAAAGATTCTTTGCGTAGTGAGTAAATCTCAGCAGTAAGTTTTTATTTCAGATTGGTCTGATTTTGTGGCACCACATTTCTTAACATACTTGGAAAATTAAAAGAGTCTTGAAGAAATAAGAGTTCCAGCAGCACTTCTTGTTCAAGAAACAACTTTATTAGACCTATGCTTTTCAGCTTGTTACTTTAATTGGGGTCATCAGTTTGAGAACACTGATTAAACATGAGAAGAGGGGAAGTTTGTAAAAAATAAAATGTACAATTTTATATATGGGGTCATCTGACAGCAGAAAATGAAAGTGTCAGTAGTTTTGATTTTTTAACTACAGTAGAATTCAAGAAAATAAAATCATTGAATGTTTAAAAAACGCCTTTTGGACCTTCCATCCAGGCCTGAAGAGTGAACATTCTCCCTTTGGTAACAAAAATATGGCTGCAGAACATTTTCTTCACCTTCTATACCACAACACAAAACATATTATAAATCTGATTTCATCATATTTAACACATACTTGTATGTCAGAGTATATACATTTTTGAGAACCTTAATGTAAATAAGCATTTCCCTTTCTTATTTACAGTTTAATGGAGGTTGTATGCGAACATTGAGGATAAATAAAAAAAGTCAATTGTTAGTTGTTTAGAACTTTTATTTTTAATGCAAGGGTTGTTTGATTTGTACTTGAATCATAAAAAGTTTATTACCACTATTACCATTTACATTGAATATATTAATATTCTAATGCCATTATCAATTTTTGTTTATTGATCAGGTTCTTCTATGTCAAAAATGTCAAACACTTGGCACTCTTTATTTATTTACATACAGTAGATGAATTCTTCTCTATGTTACTGGTGTTTCCACTCTTCTTTAAAATGACTCAGACACTGGACACAGACACCATCTCTGTAAAATGGAGCTATGACCACTTTTGCCTTCTGTCTGCTGTGATTACATTTTAAAATTCTTTATTATTATTCCTGATATAGGTGTTAAAGGCCTTGCAGAACAAGTGGAAGGAGTTGATGAGAGAATTGTTAAGCATTAGCACAAACGATAAGGGTCTTTTAGCTTGTCTGTGATTACCCACTCCTAGCATGCAGTTGTTTGTAGAGCTTGGGCACTGACACTTGCTGGCTGAGTTTAGTAACCTGCAGACTCTTTAAGGAAAACAAAACAAAACAAAACCAGTGCTTTATTTGCAGTGGTGTGATGATAGACTTTTGAAGGATTTTTCTTGGGCAAGAATCCAAAATAGCAACAAAAGAAAGTAATTTTACATCAACATTATCATCATAAAACAAGACAATGGAGGGCAAGTCTCACTAAGCAGCCCAATTTCCAAACAGTAAACTCCCCGTCCCCTCCCCACGCTCCTCTAGAAGGTGTCCCATCTTTTCAACTCATAAATATGGAAGGCAAAAAGATGATGAGATTCACGGACAAGAAAGGAATCAAAATCTATTGTTGCGTGTCCTTTTCCCCGTGTAAAGTTTGGATTAAATGTCACACATTAGCATGTGAACTTTTAAATGAGCTTGTTTGCTCTCTGCGGTGTGGGGCATGTAAATACCCATCCTGAGGATGGAATGAGGATTGCTTAGTGGGAGTTGGGGGGGGCTTTGCGAGAATTGGGAAAGTGTAGGACATATTTGAGTGTTGCACTGGCAATTAGGCCGCAGCGAGGGACCGGAGTACCAAACAGCTCTATTGACTGGTGGCATCTGGCTGTTGTTCCACACCTGAAGTGGAAGATAGTGGCAGAAGGGAACGCTCCCTGATGGTTATGACTTCTGGTGATTTGAGGGGAGGTGATGATTGACGTGCAGTGTCAGAATGAATCTACTCAAGAGCAGAGTCAGGTGTGAGTGGGTGGAAATATATGTACGTGAATGTGCATGGATATGGGTAAATTCAAGTGCAACCTTGGTGAGATGTTGCTTAAGGGTATTGAGAGTTACTAACTTCAGTGTATTTCTCTTTAAGCTCTTTGTTCTATTCTGTATTTATTGTAATGTAATACATACAATATGTCAGCTTTTGTTTCTTTGCTCACATTGTGCCATTATAATGTGCATATGCGTGTGCTTGTATGACTGTGAACAATATCTGATGGTAACCAAACAGTAGATTTGCGTGCTTTTTTTCATAGACTATGATTCCCTTTGTTTTAAAATGTGTGGCAGCTTATTTATTGACATAATTTCCTCTCAGTGAAGGGCTTGTGTCTGTAAAACACATTAAAATCATAATGCAATCTTTGCTAACCCAGGAGCAACGTTATTGTTCTATTATACTCAGCGAACAACGGCTTCCCAGCCCTGTTTATCAATCCAATATCTCATAATGTGCTCTCTGCCTGGTCATTTTGAATATAAAAAGATCTCATGCTGTTATTGTACCATATTTCCTATATTTAGTATTAATCTCTTGTTCTGACATGAATCTGGCACATCCAATATGATATTTGATTAGTTATTGTTGTTGTTTTTTCATAGTCTCCAGGTGATATTGGATACATGTGCAGGGCTGGTATTATGTTGGCTGTTTCATCTGGGTATAAAAATGATTTAGTGTGTACTCAGCACACGGTGTCATTGACTAGCTTTAATTTCACTGCAAGGGTGGGCTTTATTACTCTGCTACCCTCCCAATGTGAGTGTGAGTGTGTGTCTGTCGGTGTGTGTGTGACTGGAAGAGAATGAATGTTTCCATGTACATAAATTTGTGTGTTTTCAGGCAACATTTCTCACCTGTGAACACATATGCACTTCAACATATGCCTTTATGTCTTTTCATGCATGTATTAGGGGTGGGCTGACGTACAGATTTGGCAGTAAATTGTTGTGCCAACACATGATACAGTGATTCCAATTGTGGTGTGTAATATTCGTACAATTTTCCCATTTTTCTATATTTCCTGTATAGAAAAGAAGATGTATTGCACTTGTAGGAGATTTCCTTGGCAATTTGACTCTCTATGACACTTTATGGTGTGACTAAAGTTGTTTTCTGGCAGAGAATTTCATATCTGGTGAAAGAGTAATCAACCCCCAAACCAATTTCAAATTAGTCTCCATAAATACAATTTAGTTTTTTTTTGTACAGGCAAGTTATCTTAAGACAAATGATGTGTGGTAGGACTTAGCCTGCCAGCTGGTGAAGGTCAAATAAGCACCAGATAAAGAAGTTAATTGAACTTATTCTCCTTTTTTAAGAACACAGGCCCAAAATCCCAGTCAGCTACTCCCTCAACTTTCATACAGCTACCTAACATTTCTGATCTCTGTAGCTTTGCTCACTAACTGCTGCTTTCCTGTCAAAATGCTGTGTAAATGAAGGACTTGAATGAACAGTGTGAAACAAACCACTGAGTTGGCAGCATCTAGTACAAACATTTGATGTAAAGAAGGAGATTAAGTTTAATGAAAGCTGTAGCAGTTGGTACTGAATGAAGCAATTGGTGGACACATTCAGCACAAAAGTTTAATGTTACAACAAAAAGCCAGTGGGGCTAGAACTACAAATTATGAGTCGAACTCCACTCTGCAGACCAACTTCACCTGACAGTGCTGTAATCTTGTAATTTTGCTGTATTAATCAACTTGATTCAATGTCTGTAATCAAGCAGGTGCAGAACAGGAAGAGGCGGGAGCTACAGGCCAGACAACAGTAGGAAATGACTACTTAGACAGCGATTAGCATATAAGCTAACAGCTTCAGATGCAGTTTTATCAGATCTTGACATCATTTCTTTATTTAAATAAACACAAATAACACTACAAACTCCTCTATAAAAGGATATTATCAGTCCACCTCTGACATGTTTTAATGAGAGTTTGTTTTATGACGTGACTCATGCTCTATCCTTGACACTGGGGCAGTAGCTCTCACTTGCTACTGTACGTGATTGACCTGAAATGAATGCGGTTGACAGAACCATCATCCAATCAACTGCTGGATATGCCTTGAAAGATTATGCTCATTCCAAAACACATTCCCAAACACATATTTCTTTGTCATTTTAACTTTAGACTAGTTGTCCATCTTTTATCTTTAATGACAAGAAGCAGGAGGAGAAAAAGCTAGAAGCTAGATAGCTAAACATAACTAAATGTAATTATGAATAAGGACAGCTGTCAGCCTGTACTGCCGGGATTCCTATAGAGTAGACACACAGCCTGGGTACCTATGCTGTCCACTTACATGCAGTCTTTTTCAAAGAGATATCACAGTACACGTAATTTCACTTTTCACAACATACATTGTTTTATTTGAATGCAGGATAATGTTTCTAGTCAGCTCTGTGCTTTCTTGCACATTTTGGACAGCAGTTTCTCTCCTTGGACTAAGCTACAGTGACTGGAGGCAAACTTTAAAAAGCGTTTAATGTGTGACAGTGGCTGCTGCATTTGCGGTCATGAAGATGTTTATCTTAGCATTTTATTCTGGTATTTTGGTTCCATGGATTTGTGAGCTGTGGCCAACTTTTTAGATGGAAAAATGGGAATTTAAAATATGGCATATAATCTGGAGTTTAGTTACTGTCTTTAGTTGAATAAAGTGTAAAACATTTTGTTGTGTATCATATTATTTATATATATTTTATAGCAGATTTGATCAACATTGAGCTAAAGCCAGTTTACACAGAATTAAAGTCAATTTTAACTTCTTAAGTGCAACAAAACATGACTGTCAACCATTTTAAAGTACAAATATTTTACCTCTGCCATTTTCTAGGGATGTCCTGATACAACTTTTTCACCTCTGATACCATACTGATATTGCAGCCTTAAGTATTGGCTGATACCAATATTGATCCAGTACCATATCAGCAGGAATTACACATACTTTTATAACTTATTTTGTATAATGGACTGTAAGAAAAGGCTTGATCAGGTGAGATTACTCAAACAGTTGCCATCATTAGTACGTATGAGAAAACTGACCCATTTGTTATTACCTTCGCCAAGGACGTTATGTTTTCGGGAGAGTTTGTCTGTCTGTGAACAAAATAACTCAAAGTAAAGGATGGATTTTAATGAAATTTTCAGGAAATGTTCAGCATGGAAAAAGGAAGAACTGTTTCAATTTTGGTGTTGATCCGGATCACCGTCATGACGTCATGATGAAAAATGCGATTTTCGTGACTAACTACTGAACTAAAATAGATATCATTATGAAACCAATTGCTAATGGTATGTTTTCATGGTCAAGGAATCTAAATATTTACATGAAATAAAGGTAGGACTAATATTTATGGTAAAAATCACAATATGGGAGAGGACTGTGGTACTGGCGGAGGTCAGCGCTCTGTGAGTGCTTTTCTAGTTTACCAATGGGTTAAATGAATTTTAACCTTAAACATAAGAATATAATACAATTAAATAAAATAATCTAAAAGCAATTAGAAGATCCTGAAAAGTAACCTCAATAAATCTGATAAAAACAAAAACATGTATTTTTAACTAGCATAATAACCACTGTGTTAAACTTAAGAATGAGCATATTCTACAACTGAATAAAATTAAAAAATAAATTAGAATGGACTGCTTATATCTCAGTGCTTATATCGGAGATTTTAGATGGGCCGATATAATACAATATTTGTTTTTTACTGATATCAGACTGATATCCAATATCAATATCGGATTGGGACACCTCTACCATTTTCTTATTACATTATCAACTGATATTTAAGATTATATTCTATTGATTCATTAAAAAGGTTAGGTGAAATATTACTTACAAAAACAAAACATTTTCTATGCTTGTTTACATGGTAATATTTCTGTTAAATAACCCAATTTGTGTCTGATTGTTTTTTTTAGGCTGAGTCATTTTTTGTGGACTCTACCATGTTTTCTTCATGTCTCAACAATTTGTTGAGTTTAGAGGGAACTGGCAGGCCGCGTATAGTGATGTGAAAGGCTGCATGTTTTCCCCAGGCCAGTTGCCCTACCCTATTTATATACCCTAGCATTTTCCACCTACATCCTGCAACATAAACTCCATCTTCAGCATGTTATTACCGCTTGATGAGAAAAGAACTAAACCAACTTGTGACAGAGCTCTAACGCCACAGTGGGTCGAACCTACGGCCCGGTCCAAGAGACAGAGGAGGCTCCGGTTTTGCCATGACAAACCTTACTTCTGATCAAATGCTACAGAGCCATAATCATGTTTGTGCCACTGAATTCTTTAACCTTTCCATGACCCCGCTGAATGCCAGCGGCCCAATCATAGAACCTAATTGAATCTGCTCGGCGGCGCCCCCCCGACTGATGAAAAAATAAAATTGGAGGTGAAAAATGAATACAGCAGCAGGGAGAGGGAGAGAAGGCGGGAGGTGACGGCGGTGGCGTTTGGGGAGGGGGGCTCACTCTGCAGTTTTATAAATACACAGATGTGCTCACAAACACACAACCAGACACGTACACACAGTCACACCTTTTTCAATCCCGCCACAAGAATAGGGAGAGGAAAATGACGGCGAGAGAGGGAGAGGAGTAGAGAGAGAACGAGGGAGACAGGTTGGGCGCAGGTTTCTCATTACCCCCTCGGCCCATTCGGAGGATATTCCTATAAGATAATCTGATTTATTTGCAATTTTCCTTTAAGCGGCTTAGTGTTTACCTCCAAGATTAATATTTTTCTCTGTTATTAATATCAGACTGTAATTAGGAGTGATGTGTCTCGCGCTGCACAGTTCCGTGGCCGCTAGGCAGCTCTCTGGATGAAACTCTTGTTGCGAATCTGTGATCCTTTTTCACAAAACAAAAAAAGGAGAAAGAAGTTTTAAAAGCGGGAAAGAGGCTGCAGGGCGTGAAACTGGAATGACAATTGCGGTGCACCTGTCTTTGTGTCTGCCGGCGTGTGTGTTTGTGTGTGCAGGACCATACAAATTCATGCGCTTGTGTGTTTCTTTAGTTTATGTGCGCATGTGTGACAGTGTGATGGTCCCCTCTGATTGATAAGGTGTCTGTGGCGGCCGCAGATTGCTCTTGCTGATTGCTTCTGAGAGCTCCAGCTGATTTATAATCAGAGCAGGATGAAGGATTGAGCCGCGGATTGCTTATCTGTTTAGCCCCCTCACAACATAAACTGACAAATTATCATGTTGAACACACACACATACACACACACACACACACACGCGCGCACACACATGTGAAGGGGGAAAAAAAGTAATAACGCGGACCTCCTTATTGAACACACACACTCATATAAATGTAATATTGCAGACACAATCTGGTCACACAGAACATAAACGGGTTTATTCATCAGCACAGGCACATTTTACATGATTACCCAAAAGAGTGCAATCAGACCCATTTGTTTACATGTCACTATCTGTTATGAGGAAGTGAAGTCAAGCTGCAATTAACTTGTTTTGCGCAACAAGAGTTTTGATTGCCTACATGCTGAAAAATTATTTAGGTTACACGCCAACATTGATCAAAGGAGGGGAGTTTAGCTCTTTGTATCTTTGCTTTTGTCTTTTTGGAGATCTTTATGCTGTTGTTTTAACATCCCAATTCCAGTGACGGTGTAAAATGGAAATAAAAACAGATTACACTGATTTATAAATACTTAGGTTTTACCTGTATTTCCAATTGAATACATACAAAGACAAAGTGTGTAATGTTCAAACTGATACTGTAGCTTCTCTCTCTTTTTTTTCTTTGGTTGCAAATACTCACTTATTCTGAATCGATGCTTGCACCATCTTCCAAACAAGCTGGGACAAAGGGCATGCTTGCCACTGTGTAACATCACTTTTCCTTCCAACAAAACTTTATAAGCATGTGGGGACTGGGGACATAAATTGTTGATGCTTCCTAGTAGGGCTGGGAAATTAATTGAAAAATAATCAGAACCAACATTTAGACCTTCCAATCGAAGTAATTTTACTCATGTCAATTATTATGATTATATTCCCTGTGTAAGTCATGAGACTGCGCCACCTCCATACAGTCTGCATTCACTTCAGCCAAGAGCGAAAGATGCACCTCCAACATGGAGGAGACAAGCGCCAATCTATCAGAGGACCTAGTGGCCAAGAAAAAATGCTCTCTCTATTGTTTGGGCACATTTTGAATTCTTTGCAGAGGACATCGAGCAGAAAGAAGTTAAGTGTAAATACTGCTGGAAGACCGTGTCCACAACCGTCGCTATAACCACTAATTTGTTCCAGCATAGTTTAAAATAATCGTTCATTAATCGTAATCGAGGTAAGACATTCAATCAATCATGATATTGAGATTAGCAAATATCGCCCAGCCGCCATGGAATTAATTCACGCTCTTGATGTGCTCTTGATGTGGGTCTCTGTTGTCGTATTTTGCACTTCATGATGCGCCACACATTTTCAGTTCAGTAGCTGAACTCTTTTACTTTGAAGCCACACTGTTGTAACAAGTACAGAATTGATGTTGTCTTGTTGAGATAAGCAGGGACATCCCTCAAAGGCAGGGTTGGTCATAGATTTAGATACACTTTTTGTTATTCTGGTTTAAATTATTATTTCTCAATGGCAATCAATGCATGGTGTTTTCTTAAAAGAGACCGTAAATTAGCTGCTGTCTACAGCAGGAGTAAAGCAGGAAAAACACCAGCCAATCACAGGGATTAGGAACAAATTTGTTACAACCAATCAAATCTCATACTGCTGTTCTGCTCACCTTCTGCTTCTACATTCTGCCAGCATGCACAGAACCTAATTCAATGTGCATAGCCTAGCTAAGAGAGATCCAAGTACGCTGTTGAATGGCAGAGAATCTACCTATACCCCATTTACTGGTAACTGTTCCTCCTGCTAAACAGAACAAGAAATGAAAGATGAATGTGGAGAAGGCTGAAACAAAAAAGAACTTGGACAAAGCCAGGGCAAAAACAAGAGTCAACATCAGTTCTGAGTACTAACTAACTAGCCGTGTTTTTGTTTTTTAACTTCACTATGATAACGTTTTGTTGTTTTCTTACCACTGAGTGAGACATGACTTGGAGTAGTGCAAAAAAAACAACAACAGAAAAAACAACTCCACCTTTTAAAACAAACGTTTTAATGACAGCATATGTTTCTCCAAAACATGAATCTGCCTTTGTAGATAAATGGTGCCTTTACTGAGATACAAGTTACCCATGCCATGGGCACTTACACACCCCCATACCATCACAGATGCTGGTTGTTGGACTTTGTGTTCATTCCAATCTGGATGGTCTTTTCCTCTTTAGCCCGGGGGAAATTTCATCCATGATTTCTAACAACAGTTTGACAGGTGGACTCATCAGACCCACAGCACAGGCTTACTTTGTGTCGGATGAGAATATGGTGGCATTACTGATGTTGATGTTTGGCTTTTTTCTATGTATAGTAGACTTTACCTTACACTTGTACACGTGGTGACAGAATACTTTAACTGACAACATTTTTTTTAAAGTGTTCTTGAGCCTATGTGGTGATAGTTGTTGCAGACTAATGATGGTTTTAAGTGCCACCCTCAAGGGTCACAGGCATCCTGTGCTGCTTTTCAGTGTTTATGTGTAGAAATTTCTGGATTCTCTAAGTACTTTGAAGATATTATAGACTGCAGAGGATGATATCCCTATGGTCATTGCAATTGTAGATTGAGAAATGTTGTTTTTGTATTGTTGGACTATTATGGATTATATATATGAACTATATTTCGCTCACATAGTTGTTCACAAAGTGGGGAATCACGTCCCATCCTTGCTTGTGGACCACTGAGGCTTCTGGGGGATGTGTCTTTTGTACTTAATCATGACAATCATCAGATCCCAATTAACCCTTTACCTGTTGAATGTTTCAAACAGGTGATCTTGTCCTTGTCTCAACGTTTTTGAAACGTATTGCAGAAATTACATTTAAATAGGGAATGTTTGCAAATAACATTGAAGTTCTTCAGTCTGAACATTAAACAACTGGTCTTTGCGGTGCTTCAGTTGGCTATAGGTCGTACAGGATCTGCAAATCGTATTATTTTTAATTTGTTGTACACAGTGGAACTTTATTGGAATGGAGTTTATAAAAAGAATGTTTGATTTTCTTTGAGTATAAATCTTAGGTATGTGTTTGTTGTTCTTTATCAAGATGCTGATGTTTTATGTGAGACTAATTCCACTTGGCAAGCCAGAGTACAAGCCAGCAGGTTTAAATGCTGACAAGTTTAGTATGCCCTATGGCACTGTGACAGTTGTTTCTGAGAGTGTGTGCGCTCCTGTCTCTGCTCCTTTTCTGTCTTCCTCTCCTTCTTCTTACCTGTCTGTCTGATTAGCTTTTACTTCCCTTCTCTTCACAACAGTTGTTTGTAAATGCACATTGACAGAATCACGAAAGAGGCACAAAAACACAAAGTACAGGAGCACTTGGCACACACACACACACACACACACACACACACACACACATACACACTGACGAATGGCAGCAATTAGATGGGGAAACCAAGCATGTGAGGACAGAGGAGCGCTGAGGGGCTGCAACTGCTGTATGGAACGTGTGTGTGCCAGTGTTGTAGATGTTTGTGTGCTTTTGGAAGGTTTTTATCCTTCCTATGCACCATTCATCTGTCTAGATATCAACACTGTTTCGTATGTCTGCGGACGGCGGCTTCATAGGGTGCAATCAAGAAAAGGGAGGGGGCTGCAGCATTATCTCTTTGCAACATATTAAACTGAATATGAAAGAAAGAAATCTCAATCTTACAGCAGCTAGATATGAAATATTTAAATCATCTGAACATAGAAATTCTTACTTTACTCCCATGTTTTGATTTCATAACAACCTTCTGTGCTTTTTAAACCTTTGACACAGAGATCTTGAGTTTTCTTAGCTTTCCTTCGCTCTTCTCATCAGACGAATGACCTTCAACTTAGGGCAGAGCAACAGTGTGAAGAATTTTCTCTTATGAAATGCCACAGAGCATCTATCCCTCTACATCAATGACATCTTCATCTATT
Organism: Scarus forsteni; assembly: GCA_036419115.1. Classification (NCBI taxonomy): domain Eukaryota; kingdom Metazoa; phylum Chordata; class Actinopteri; order Labriformes; family Labridae; genus Scarus; species Scarus forsteni. The sequence continues at coordinate 4,527,880 of JAZDUH010000049.1, forward strand.
ACAGATGCTTTGTGATGAATAAATCTGTTTCTGACCAATACACTTTACCTACATTAAGTCTGTTTTCATAATCTCTGAACAAGATGTCAAGTACTGGTAACGACTTTATGAAAAATACATGTAAGGATTAATGGTAAACATTTTTTTGACGACTTTGATGATTCTACTTTGGGTCAACAAAACATAAAAAAGGTGATATGCGAGTGACAGTTATTATTTTCTAGTAACGCTGACCTGTTTGTCCTGACATTAACCTATTTACTTTGACTTACTGTCAGTATTGGGCCCCAAAAAAACACGAACACAAAAAATGTATCATTAAATACGTTGAAATGTATACACAATGAGCATTTTAAGAGCAAAAAGTGAGGAAACCCTACCCCCTGAAAATAAACATAGTAATGTTGATATCTTTTACAAAATGCCTGTGTTTCCTAATCAAACCTTCCTTGTTGATTATTACAGGACACAATAACATCTGTTGTTGTAGTTTTTTATCCATTGAAAATGCTAAGAAAACTGAAATATAATCTGATGTTTAAAAAAATTTATTCATGCCCCAGTGTAAGGTAAATTGTTTTTTTTTTCTTGCCAAGTTCATGTCAATTTATTGAATTCCCACTCTGTCAAGGATTTTGTAAGAGTGTAAGTTAAACCTATGAATATGCATGAGGAAGCCAAAATCAAATAAAATGGAGGAAAAAATAATATATATATATATGTATGTACATTTGATACACAAATGAGCAACGTTCACTACTTTTTTTATTGCCCTATCCTTTCAGTTATTTTATCAACTGGGGTGAAATAAAATAGTGATATAGTATGTCATATTTTGCACTGTAGTAACATTTCACAACACAAGCAGAAAATCAGAAAATTATTTGTCAACATGTCTTTGCATTGGACTTCAGTCTCTGGCTGCAAGTTGCCAGCTGACATTTAGACATTTGACTCGCGCTCTCTACCGCATTTATTATGATTTTTGAGACTTGAACACACAACAACATCAATGTAGAAGCCAACATTATGGTCCCCTCAGGAAAATTTGCTTTGCAGCCAGGTAAAACAACATTAAAACACAGTCGCACCAACTTGGTCGCAAAAACAAAACCATTGGAATATATATAAACCATAGCATATGTGAGCCATCACCACAAATAACAATCAAACGATTGTTGTGCTATTCATCTCTCCTGACACAATACTGCTTCACGACCTTGCATTTGAATTCTACAGTCTAGTCTGGGATGGCCTTTTTCCAGGCCTCTGGTTAGAGGCCTGCTGAGAGGGACAAGGTTGCACCGGCCTGAGCACCTGGTGGAAGGCCAAAAAATGGGCCCGTGGATTTATCGTGGATAAGGAGTTGGCCAGCTGCTTTGTACAGTATGACACACTTCCTGTACTTTTTATTTATTTTGAGTGATAAAATCCAAAATGCTTGTAAAGAGTGTATTTATCAGTCCGGTTGCTGATGTTCAGAGAGAAACAGGTGGTCGCTTTGCGTTTGGAGTGCCCTCTGTTGGTTCAGGCGATTCACTGCTCCAAGCTTCCAAATGTGTTGCTGAACTGTATATTCTCAGTTTGAATGTATATTTACAGTTGATGTATGTATTTTAACCCCATGTTTGAACATGTATTCAAATACTGGGTTGAAGATAAGAGCCCTAGACCAAAAAATCACAAAAGATCCTGTGTATTTTTAATGTGATGTCAACATATTGTGTCAATATTTGATTCCTAAGATAAGATTAATGTGGAATTTTAATGTTCTCATCCACTTCAAACCACAGGCTAACATATAATGATTGACTTCCAGTTTACATCATCTTCTGCTACTTTTCTTTAGTACCATACTTGTTTATACAACCCTGCAATGGTTCTGGGTTAGATTGCAGTCCCAAATTGCAACATTATATACAGTTGAGATGTTTCCAAGTAAAAATATTGCTCACCTGGATAAGACTTTTTAGAGTTATTTTAGATATGTCACTATCATTCTACCTAATAAATAAATTAAAATGAAATAAAACCTTGAGAGCAATATTGACTACATTTAACACAAGTCATGCAAAAATATATATGTCCTGCTCCAAGCATCAGGCTTTTCTAAACACAACCATGTGTCTGTCATTTTTCCCCCTAGCATGAGTGAAAGGTGTGATAAGCACATTCATGTGGTTGTTGTTATAACGGTTTTGCGGTCATGCCAACTTTGTGCTGATTTATCCCCTCGTCTGTGGGAATCGTGCAAATTTTAAAAGCAGGTGCATGCATGCGTGCATGTATAGATTTGTATTTATGACCGGCAGAGATGTGTGCTAGACACTGCCACTGATGAATTACCACACTTCTGATTGCTTACATCACAAATCATCCCCACATTATAACCCTTCTCATGCAAATAAGCAGCAGCGCATAAGTGTGTGCATGTGACAGCATATGAGGAGAGGGGGGGCATGAATACATGCGTCGGCAAAATAATGCAAGCTGTTATTTACATATAAACTACACGTAAATTGTGAGTTCATATATGTGTGCGGTATCTGTGTGTGCTATGAATGAGTGAGTAAGCGTGTGTGGTAACCCTGTATCGCTGGCGAGCTCATTCCTCTCAGAAATCAAAGTTAAATGGGTCATCTATCATGAGAATATGTGACTGGGACACTTGTCTCTGCCACGTGTAAGTGTGTGTGTGAAAATATGCACACAAATGTAAGGTGTGTGGTGCAAGGGCAGGGTGTGCTTCTGCAGCTGTGTGCACCCTCCTGCGCGTGTGTGCACATGTCTGCGTTTGTGCGTGTGTGTATGTGGCGGCCGCTTGTCTCTCCCCGCGCTATGATTAATGGTTTACATTGGGCTGTTCAGCCATGCATGTTTCTTGGTTTATCGTTTTATGCTGTCTCCAATTAAAGCTCCATAACTTGAGTGATGGCTTCACGCCAGTGTCCATCAATAGAGGCCATCAGCGGCCTTATGCATTCAGGATATGGAAGCCACACACTAACTAATATCCTCTTGTGTCAGGGCCAGTGGGCAGTCTGCTTGTGTGTGAATGCAGATTTTTATGTGTGCATGTCGAGTGAATCAATTTCTGATGATCTAACCAATAACCCTTTCAGGTAAATCTGGTTTCACAAGTTAGAATCCCATTTTACAATCTTCATCTTTTAAACTGTCACAAGGCAAAATGCTGTTTCTTTTTAGATCAATATTAATCTTTAGTTCAGTCAATTAATCATCCTAAACAAATTCAGTTCTCATTTCAAAGTTATATCATACAGAGAATTTGGTAACAGTTTTTATATACTTCTAGTGACTTATACTGAGCATGAACCTAAAAGAAAATACAACTATCTGTTTGGTTTTATAAACAGATTATAACATTTTTATATGATATATGATGTGTTTAAAATGCTGTATCAGCACTTATTTATAATGCTTCATGCTAGCAATTATGAGTTTATTTAATGCTGTTGTATGTCTTGAGCTGTTTATATACTTCTAGTGAGTTATACTGAGCATGAACCTAAAATAAAATACAACTATCTGTTTGGTTTTATAACATTAAATTTCACACAAGGTAAATCATTTCATTATAATTTGCATTTTTGCAGCATACTGTTTAGGATTCAGGTTTATTTCGAACTAGGTTTTTGTCAGTGATCCATTTGTTTATGTAGCTATTATTGTCTTTTGTAAAATAATAATGGATTCTAATAATGTTTATGTGTTATAAACTGTCTGCAATATATTTCAATAACAAAAATTACAAACTTGAATAAACTGAAGACAATGACCTTCATGTTATTATTACCTATTATTGTGATTACTAATAATTCCTGATAGATATATGAAAAATATAATGCAGTAAGTATGTTATTATACTGCTGTTCAAATGAGTTATGATAACTGAAGTATTATAAATTATTAAAAGTGATTATACAGCATCATAAGTCAGTATAAAACATTAATGCATTATAACTGCATATGAAGTGGTTATAATGATCTATAAAGAGGGACTCCATTGAAAGTGTTCCAGAAAAATCTGACTCTTCAACATCTAGATGGTGCCTAGATTAGGCTATTTGCAGCAGAGACTGATCACTGATAGCCTGTTAGCGTGATCAGCCAAAACCATACTGATAATGTTTCAGTATACTGATCATTTTATGTTTGGCTCAACACAGCAGCACAACAGGCCCTTGAGTTGTAATGCAATAAATGTCCCACTGTTAGGGCAACTAACATACATATTTAAGGATTTATTAATGACCTGTTCATTTACAGGTCGATAATAAACAAATGAATTAAACAGAATGCAGACTGAAGTCTTTGTAGTTGGTTGATGCAGTGTTTCTCAATATCTCTTTGTCCAGGCACCCTTAAAAAGTTGGGGAACAATCTTCATCCCTATCACCCTCAAATTACAGACATAAGAAGCTGTCAGGAGACATATTTGATCACAGTTCATTACTGTACATCACCATAGCCATGATATCATTGTAGCCATAAGGTAGCCAAATGCACTTTACTCATTACTTGCTCTTGTCATTGTTGTTGACTTTTTAAATCAATAAAATCATCATTTAATCTTCTGTCACTGCTGGATTATCCCTGGGCGATGACACTGATGCTCTGACTAGGAGTTATGAAAACACAAGTTTGTTTGCAGTAGCTTTTTAAGTTTATCGTGAAAACTGAAAAACCTGCCACTTGAAACATATGACGCTGCTTTTGCTATTTATATAATAATCATGATTAAAGCCAAACTAAGAGAATAGAGCTATGGTCTCAGGAGGTTGTTCAAATTTGACAATTTTGTTTTAGAGCATATGATATAATTGAAATAATCCCTTCAACGCTTGTTTAATTTTTATATATTTCAGAGGCACCCAGAGTGCCGTGGCTGAGAGAGCCAGTGTTAAACAGTGCTAGAATTGTAATAAATTAGCATTCATTTTCAAAACAGTAGCTAAATTGCAATGTTAAACACATGTAATTGTTTCATAAGCTCATCCCTGAACAAAATTGTTCACTTACGTTGTTGGCCATAACCTAAAATTTCCTTATCCTAAAATTACACTTAGTTCATCTAAGTGCACTTATAGGATTTTTTAAGCCAACATAAACACACCTTATTGTTTCAGAATGGACCTCAAATGCATCACAGCCCACAACATGCAAGTGTGTAGCTTATTAAGCTAGCTGCCTTCTTATATCCCTGCATAGATTTCAACACTATCTTACAAACAAGAATGAAAGCAAAGATTTCAGGATTCTCTGCGGTACGGTTCAGACCAACGTCACAGAAGCCCAGTTATCTGGTGGTCGAAGAGATTACTGTACTTGATTGTCCTGTGGTGTGAGGGTGGTAAAAGTCTTTTTATCCTCTAGAACTGTCTGTGTGAACTGAGTGTGTCCTCTATGTGAGGTCAAATGGACGTGAACACAACCATCCAGAACGGAAGATGGCTGAAGCAAAAAGACAACCTAGACGACCAGAATCGTTTATAATGGTAAAAGCTTTTATATTCTCAAGTCAGGCAATTCCAGGTCTGTTTCATGTTGTAAAAAATGATCTCATATACATCCATCCACCCTGAACATTAGCACAGACCTTGATCACAAACAAATGACTGACTTGCTCCATAGACTTGAATGTCTTCATTTAACCATGGGTTAACTGTGCTGTTGTACTCGTACTGTCCCTGCATACAGAGTCTTGATACGTGTGTACTGAGGCCTGTCTGTGCTAGAGAACCGCTACATGATATATACATCTAGACGACAAAGCTCGTTCATGTGTGCACCGCACAGGCATGTGCGCACCATGCAATATCATTTCACGCAATATTATTTCTCATATGGCTGTAATGACATTAGGCCGATATGTTGATTATACTGTCGGCAAACAGCAGCCTGCTGATTGGGTTAGCATATTACCTTATATCACATCTCTCCATTCATCCCTGTGCTTTTTTTTATTGCCCTCATTTTTCCAAATCACTTCCCACTTCCTCAGCTTCCTGGGCGAGGTTTCAGGCTATGCAAGCAGGTGAGGTGGTGTAATATGATGATTGGAAGGCACAACGCAAGAGGAGGGAAAGCCAAAATTAGAGAGCAGCTGTTGTTTTGTTTTTTGCAGAACAAAGCCAAGTGTCAGGATGGTAAAGTGTTAACTTTGTGTGTAAATACAAGGGTTAATAAATATTTAATCGCACTCGCAAAAAACCCAAATGAGCACATTCTGGTTGTGTGTTTGATGGTTTTACTGTCAGCATGTGTCTTGTATAACAGATAAATTCGAGGGTGTGCAGATTGGTAGAAAAAAAAAAGTGTGATTTAGTGGAGACCCAGGAAAAGGTGGAGTGGGGGTGTTGATAGGGAGACAGGAGTCAGGGAGATATTTCAGAGTGGGCCACTCAAATTGTTAGACAGAATGAGATTTCATTTGCAGCTGGGACATTGAATGATGACACCCAAGCTGTGTGTCTGTCTCTCTGTTATTGTGTCCACATGCATGCGCACATTAATGGCTGAGCAGGTATTCGCACATTACATACACACAGTGTTATTCCTCTCTGTATGTCTGCTGTATGGTTATGTATATTTTGTACAGACTCCAGGATTGCTGTCAGGGAGGCTTGTGTTTTTCTTCTTTGAATGTCAGTTTCCTCTTCAACATCTGTCTCTAAGTACTCAGGCTCTATGCTAACTATCTAAATTGCTTGAAAATAGTACAGCTGTATGATTCACCTTCTGTTTTTCTATCCCCTGGCCAGCATCAGCATACAAACAACATATGCACTCAAACACAACACAAAGAGGAAGCACACAACACAAAATGCCACAAGCAATATTTATGTTGGCCAAACAGACTTTAAGTGATGTTTTGCTCTTAAAACAGCAACAACAACATGTCCAACTGTCAGGGACTTTCACAGCAAATTACTAATGCTGTTGTTCAATATTTGTCCCACATGTGCAGGTAATGATTTAGCCATGCGTAGTGACCATTTGGGACACACAGGCAGTAAATGGAAGAAAGATAACAATAACAATAACTCACATCAGCCGTCCTTAATATATAGGCAGCTACACCACGCCATGCTATATGACACTGGAGAAAAATGAACTGTGGTTATCTAGAAATTAAAAAAGGGACTGATTTAATATTCAGCAGAGGCTGGAGGGGCTGGGGGAAGGGAAAGAGGCGGACCCTTTGGATGGGGGAGGAGGCGGGGGCAATGAAGATGGAGGAAATTAATCAGCGGTATCATCTCCATGGGAGTTTAGCTAACCACCGACCTCAGCGCTTTATCAGCCTACGAGGGGTCCTCTGCTGCCATAACAAACCAAACCCACCAAATCACCATGCATATCTGCACAAAGTGGGGACACGCTCATATACACACTGTGACACTGAGATTACATATTTTAATTTATAAGCCAACTGATTAAACTCTACCATCAATAAGGAACACAGGTTCTGCTCTTTGTGCACATTTTTTGAGGTTTTTTTTGTGCATTTAACCTTCACTTTATGTTTAAAAAGTGTAATCAGAGATTAAACGGGAAACCTTAGCAGTGAAAAATAATGCCAGTGTTGAAGTACATAAAAACAGATGAAAAATAAAGCAGCAGTTCCTTGATTGTCCACTTGAGGTTGTCTTTAAAGCCTTGAATGTCTCTTTAACCACGTTTACTGCAGAACTACATGTTTTAAGACCAGCAACGCGAATGCAGGTGGATATCAAATGCAAACTTCTTTTTGGTGTCCATAGTTTTGGCAGATAAACTCTGTACTTACCTTTTTGGATTGCATAGTTGTACAGTTGTATTCTAATAGTGCATCCCATTTGATCTCTGAGATTACGTCTCTTGGAACACCGCCTTTGGCCTGCATTGCCCACTGGGATGTCAGACGATCTTTTGTACCACAGCTTGACCAGCTCCAAGCTGGAATGTAGTCCAGATCTGATCAAACTTCTACTGAAAGTGTTTAAATCAATGCTGATCTCTGTGCAAGCAGCCACCTTCTGTTGTCGTCTCGGTTGTAGACTCCCAACTCTTCCCCCTCTTAAGGACTCTGGTTGGGCTGTCCTGCTTTGGTCCACTCACAGTCCTTGTATATTGGAGCTTTGCGAGATGGATCTCTGATAACAGACGATAGATCAAGCTGATCCATCTGCACTGCAATGCTATATTTCTAGACTAAATATCAGGCCACCCCTTTATTAAATTTAATATCAACGCAAGAGTTAGTTGCTTCACAGTCTCACAAGAAGGCCATTTATATAAACAGACTAATGAATAAACCATAGAATGGTCAACCCTACCTCCCTAATACGGCATTGCTGAGAAGTACTTATCAGCAATGCAATATTACTTTTAATTGAACACATTTTAAGTCAACATTTAAATGACAAAACAATCTCAAAATATACCTGTGTGTGTGTGTGTGTGTGTTTTGTTGGAGAGTTGGTAAAAGGTTAAGCAGGAGCCTATATCACAGCTGTTTAATGAGAAATAGGGTACATTCTGAACTGGTCGCCAGCTAGTAACAGGATACACACAAATGGGAATCACAAATCAACCAGCAATCATGTTCTTGGTCTGCTGGAGGAAACTGGTGAATCTACATAAAGGCACCATCAGACCAAGGAGTTGATCAATCAACCTTCTTGCTAAAGGACAAAAACACTACCTGCTGCACCGCCATGCAACCGGTGTCCGAAATGTCTCTTTCAGAGTTTAAACTTGTCATAGGTTTTTGTAAAAATGACAAAAAGAGAATCTTCTGTGGACAAACTTTAGTGTTTTGTTCACATAAAGGTGTTGGTAGGCTGACAGGAACAGCTAATACAAGGAGCAAGTCAAGCTCAAATAAGCCACAAACCCCATAAAAGCAGCCTATAACTGATATCTGTGAGCAACTTTAGAGAAGAACAAGCCTGAAGTTACTTTAATAAGCAAACTTGGCAACACAGTTCCGAATTAATTTATATCAATATGATTGACAGTAACTTACTGGGTAAGGAAAATATACCAGCATGCCTTTAAAAATTAATCAATAGCTTGGATCTTATTTATGCAGTTAGGTGCAAGTTAAACTTCTTTACAAACAATTAACTCAGTATGCATGTAGGTTGTAAAGTATTTAATAGTTCTCTGTCCAGAATAAAATACATTTCACCAATCACACAAGGGCACACACCAATGTATGATATCAAAATCTTTGGAGCAAATTAAAAACTGTTTGGCATTGTAAAGCTTTGGCTAACATTATTGCTTGACCCCTGGGGCTCTAATTTAGCTTTATCATAGAGCCTCTATCATTTTTCCACCCACTGATTTTGTACCCTTTGAGTCGTACAGATTACCAATACTGCGCGAGCCCATTGAGCCGCACTTTTGATTCAAAGGCACAGCAGCCCATTGAGGCACAAGCACCGCTAGAAATGCACACACTAAACACACAAGTACACACCACTTGATCTGCATATCATTATGCTTTTGATAGAATGCCAAGGTTTCACTGAGAAAGACATCAGAGTCAAATGGAGCGCACATGTACACAACACCTGTAGGATTTTCCTCTGTGTGTGTGTGAGAGAGGCAGCTGTGAAATCTGCACCTGTTTAATTGAATTAGCTTCGTTAATGTATTCACACAGGCTGCCAAAAAAGCGTGCCTTTAACGAGCTCGTTAGACCAATTAGTTAATTAATTGTCTGTACAGCGGCGGCTTCCCAAAGAGCTGCGTCTTCATTATCTGATGGCTGCTGCCTGTTGGATCATTGAAAGAAAGCTGATAATGCAGTGCTGTCATACTGCACTCATGGCTGTGTTAGGGCTGGGCAGAATATTAAGTCTTAAGAAACATATTTGGATATTTTCAAATAAGATAAAGGGTAAAAAACTGATTGTATATACAAATCTGAGTGATTTGGCTTTGGAAATGGGTTTTTATCTATCTTTATCTTGCCATAAATGAGTACAATATGAAATGAAATAATTTCGGGATAAAAATTATGCCAGACCTCATTCCCAGTAAAACACAGTTTACATAAAGAACCACTTATATTGTGACATGCTCACTGACTGTATTACTGTGTCCTCGAAATGTTAAGTTCAAAAGGTTTCACAGCAGCTCAACCTTTTAAAATCACAAAACTTTGAACTGGAAAAAACAAATTCCTATTCTGTTATGGTTAGGGATTATGCCCTGTTTTTAATACATTCTAAAAATTTTGTTAAAGTTATTTTCATTACACAGAAATATCGATGTTTGTTTTACGATCACAACCACGAACAGTGATATACAGTTTACCACGAAATAACCTCTTTAAGACATGTGGCGTTTATGGGGGATCATTGTTTCAGAAATTAAAAATGTATTCAGGTCCTTAACATATTTTTACTAAACATCAATAGACATTCAGTGTTGCAGCAGCAGGAAATTGTTGCCTCACAGTAAAATGGTTGCCGGGTCAGCGTTGTGATTGGATGAGGCTTTTCTGTGTTACAGTTGCATGTTCTCCCTGTGCTTGCATTGGTTACTCAATCACTCTAAATTGCCCGCAAGTGTTAGTGCATGCCTACTTGCCTGTCTTTTTGTCTGCCCTGTTATTGTTTTGAGACTTGTCCAGGATTGACCCTGTCTTTTGCATGTCAGCTGTCCTGTTAGCTTAAGCCCCCTGCAACCATGGAAGGCATAAAGCTGTACAGACAATTAATTGATAGGTGGGGAGTACTGGTTATTTACTGTTTCTCATTACTGCAAACTGCCTAAATTGTATAAATAGGCTGGCTACATCAGGAGTTTTCTACACAGTGATCACCACAGGAAAATCACCAGCTAAGATGGTGATAGTATCTATTAAAATACTCCTCCCTGCACATTTTAAACACTTCAGAGGCATGTGTACCATTATGGATGCATTTACTGAGACATCAGGGTCTAAATGTTCCCATTTGTTGGTTATTGGAACATGTGTTGTGCATGTAAATTTTAATTTATAGCTGGGTTGGACCAGAAGCTCTTTAAGTCGAAAGATAATTCTTATTTACATTTGTATTTTTAACTTTTAAGCCAACTATGAGTTTTACTGACTCTTTTAAACTGCCAATATTTTTGTAGGCTACTATTCATATTGTGCTAAATTTTTTTGGGGTCAAAAATGTGACTGTAGATCATTAGGTTCCTGTGCTTTGACACCACAGACTGTAAAAGTGTTTTAGATATTGTTCACTTTAAGATACATACCCAAGAATGTTCAAAAAAATAGTGTTGAAAATCACAGTATATGAAGATGTTGCCAATCCTTTAGTTCAATTAAAACAGCATGTGAAGGTTGTTTTTGTGCAGTTTTAAAAAAATATTTGTTTTCATTCTTTCTGTATCAACAACCAGCGGTTATTCTGTACGTAATGATTTAATCTGAACAGGGAAGAAACAGTTGTGACTAGGGATGTGCGCGACTAGTCGTTTAATCGGTTAACCGCCTACTTATTTATTAATCGTTTAGTATTTTACTAGTCGGTTAAACGCTACATTAAGCATCATGCATCTTGTTCTTCATGCCTCTGCGCAGAGCTGTCAAGTCTCCCGTTTTGGCCGGGAAACTAGCGTATTTTACCCCTCTTTCCCGCCGTCCTCCCGTATATATATTTTCCCGTAATTCTCCCGTATTAAAAAAAACATTCCTCTGCCTCTGCTACTAACTGAACACTGTCACTCGTCTGGCGAGAAATGCCACCTGCAGTATCCTGCATGTTTGTTTTCCTCCTCTTTTACTACCAAAGAGGCTGAATGACAAGATGCCTCACTACGTCTATCTTTCTTAACACCGGGGTGCATTGGTTCTATAGCGGATTTATAGCCGAGTGAGCATCTGTCAAACGTGCGATCTTCGGGGTGAAGACGGGGCCGCTCGCGCGGACACACGGAGAGAGCTGAGGTGAGCGTCCTGAGGAGTAACGGGGAAACAAACGCTAATATGAATGATGGCACAAAAGATACGGTTCTTAAGCCGGCTGCCCCAGTGTGAGAATGTGTTGGTTTTAAACAGGATGAACAAGGTGTGAGCTCATGAACACCTACGAGCTGATGTGTCACATTTGTTTGAAAGTAGTGGCGACGAAGATGTGCAGGTGCAGCGGAGCCTTCGTCCTGACAGTCAACACTTACTGAGGTGTTTGGTCTGCAAAGAACATATAGATAAAAGCCCAAAATGAAGCGCTCACCGACAGTGTCGTTCGCTACATGGCGAGAAGTGCAGCCCTTCAATACAGCTGAAAAGCCAGCAGTTAAAAACGTTTGACAGATAGTACGAATTGACTGGGAGAAAGTAGGCCTACATGTCACAATTCCTGAACTGTATAAACTCCATTTCATTTAGGCCATAGTTTTTATTGTTGTGTGAGTTTTGTTTTTTCTTTACAGAGACAGGGTCTATTTTTCTTTTTTGTTTTTGACTAGTATAATTATTTTTATTTACATGCAATTTTGCTAAAAGATAGGCCATTTCATTTTCATTGCTTTTTTTTCTCTTTTTTGTTTGTTAAATTTACAATATTTTTTGTTCAATTTATTTTATTTAAAATATCCTGACCTTCCAATTACAGTTAAATATTCTTAAGAAATGAAAGTTTCTTGAATTGTGCACTAGTCTTAAGTGCCAGAGATTTCAGGGAAATTCTATTCTGGCTACTATGTTGTACGTTTGGAATTGTCATGCTGCTGCATCTAAGTTTCATACCAAAGCAGTATTCATAATAAATGCCATGCATTGCATTGGCAAACGTATCAGAAATGTATTTCTCTTTAAATTGTTCAACTTTATTCAGTCAGTTGTTGTTACATCAATAGAATTTAAATTAACAGTTTGTCCTGAATGTTTGGGCTAAAATAGTTCCTAAATACACATTTGCATGTTAAACTTTTAACTTAATATGTGTATTAAATTGCGAGTTTTCTTGCTTATAGACTAGTCGACTAGTCACAAATAAAATTTGAGACTAGTCGACGGGGAAATTAGTCGAAATTCCCATCCCTAGTTGTGACAAAGTTTGATATGGATCAATATTGGAAAACTGCAGTGATCACACTTTGTGTCATATCCCTCTTTCCAGTTCTGTGTGTAAAGTGGCACAATAAGCAAAGGAATCAAATTATTCAGCCAGAATCTGAACCAAACATTTATATTTGCCTTTTAAATAACAAAACCAGTCGGCAAGCATTGCCACACACTTTTAGACAGTGTGATTCTCTCTGCTTTTTAAGTCTGTAATACTGTATTGGCTGCTACCTTGGCCAGGTCTCTCTTGTAAAAGAGATTTTTAATCTCAATAGGACTTCCTGGTTAAATTAAAGGTGTAGTCAGTGATCTTCTAATCTTCTAATCTAATGCAGTATTTGTCAAATTCACCGTATTTCTCCTCTCCATCCACAAGATGTCACCACTGCCACCATGTTGGAAAAAAAAGTCCGGTTTCAATACACAGCCTTGGCTCCGAATTTCAGCAGGTAAATACTGTGGCTCAGGCCGAGTTACCAAAACAGGGTACACCCCCCCACATCCAGGGGGCGATCATACTCATGTTCAGATCAGACAGGGGGGGAGGGGGAGTAGTAGGTTGCGTAGCGTGCGCAGTTAGCGTAAGAGAGAGATACAATATGTGCAGTAGCAATGGCTGAAAAACAGCCCAAAAGAAAAAGGTCAGAGGAGCAGAAAGTGAAAAAGAAGGGCTATGACCATGAAAGAGCGAAGACCTGGGTCAACATTGGTGTTGCTTTCCGACGGTGGAGGGAACTCCGCCAATTGAAAGACCTGAAAACGGACATGGATGTAGCCGTCTTTCTGCTGGACAGGTAAGCAACATTAGCTTTGTGGTGCTGCACATAACAGAAACAGCTGTCGGACATTCATCTTATTGTCTAATCTGCCAGAATGAACTGTTGTCGTGATGTTATCAATATTGTCAGTCTAGTTGTCTGACGAGTCGGGGTTACCTTAGCTATGTTGGTCAGCTACGCAGTTTCTATAGCCGTTTCCATGACGATGCACGTCCATCAGCTTTCGGGAGTGGAGCCAGGGGTGAGGAATGAAGGGAGAGGCGGGTCTAAATTCGTTTATAAACAACCTCTCCCACATCGCTGACTACACCTTTAAGGTAAAATAAAAATAAATAAATAAAGTAGGACCTTAATTGGTTGTTTCTCACTTTTCATGTAATCAGATACCACATCATTTATGTAGTAACAATAATATAATAAAGATTAGAATTCTGTTGACATCTTGCAGTACTGAAAATATGGCCATATATTCACACCCATATTACCCAGCTCTAGACTGTGTGGGGGTGCTTGTGTGTCAACTCAAATGTCACATGCTTCTACATATGGGTGTGTGTATATAGATGGTAAACCTTGTGTGTGTGTGGTTCTTTTGGAGCAGAGACACGTACATACATGAATGCCTGTGTAAATGCATTCACCAGTCTGTGTGTGATATACAGAGAGGACGGTGGCCAATATCAGTGTGCATATTGCAGTGAAAGGTTATGTGGGGGCCGTCACTCCCACAGGTAAAGACAGAGCAGTCCTCCTAGCCACTTTCTAATCTCTCTTTTATTAGAAGTTAATATCTCGCCCGCTCTTTCTCACTCCACACTCCCACCTGCTTAGAAATGGCTTCGCTCCATCTTTTTAATTCAATTATATTAACCACCCTCTCCTTCTCTCTCTCTCACTCTCTGTGCCCATAACTCTGCAACTCACATCTCACTCTCACACTCAATCTCTACGTCTTTTTTTCCCCCCTCTCTCTCTCTCCCTCTTTACCATCTCCCCCCCCCCCCACCTTCCTTTGTCCTCAAATGTTCCATTTCTCTTCGTAATCCTAGATGGAGGATAGACTTTGGCCAATCAAGGATTTGCACAAGCCGCTCCGTTTCTCTGTTAAAAACATATGATTGGCGCGAAGGAGAGAAGAAAAGGGAAGGAGATGGGAGGAAAAAAGCAGGGGGCTGGTGTGAAGGGGCGAGGGACCCCAGGGGTGAAACTTTAATTGCTAAAGTAATGAGACTTGATCAGATTGAGGTCTCCCTCTCAATGGGGACTCTGCTAATATGAAAGTCCAAGGCTTAAGCTCTAATTTGAAATAAAATCTCAAATCTGATACATTCTCTCTTCAGGACTTCGGTAAAGGTCCCGCACTGCCTCGCTGGAGAGTAAATACTTTACACCGACCACGGGGGAACCTTTAATCATCTCTGATGGTGGCAGATTTTACGAGGAGAAAAATCACTGTGATGTATTAATTATGTAACAATATTATGGAGTCCTGAAAGTCTGGGCTGTAAAGACCTTGGGCTATAGGAGGGACTTTGACTAACATTGTAATCTTTCATCAGCTGCTTCATGGACAGGGACTGCACTGTGAGTAGTCACGGAAAATACAGTCTGATGTTTTAATATTTGAGTAGGCTAATAAGAAAGTAGAACTGATTAAATGAGAGAAGACATTTTTTTCTTTTTATCTGTAAACATAGGGCTGAGATACTCTTTGTATTAATCTTTGCCAATGCATATGTATGTGCGATGAGAACTCTTGTAAATATACTTGCCAAAATATGATCTATATTACTTGAGGATAGTGTTTCCTCACTCAAAGATGATTCTCATCAGGGGTTTGAACCATTTTCACCATATTTAATCATCATCTGCAAAATAGTAAGTGAGAGATAGAGAACAAACACAAAGCAAGGCAAGGCAAGTTTATTTATATAGCACTTTTCCTACAACATACATAACTCAAAGTGCTTACAGCAGAGAAACAATAGGAAGGGAGGAGTAAAAAAGCAATTCCAAACTAGGCACCTATCAGAGGAGCACAGTGTAGGATTGGAAAAAAAACACCTTAACACATGATACAACAAACACAGAGACGAGCACATGGGGTGGGGTGGGGTGGGGAGACAGCTGGGGCGTTGATTCGAAAAAGGAGTCCAGTGACCTTGTCCTAGCTCAGACCTCACAAAGACTCTATTGTCCAAACAATTCATGCAGAACAGAGATCAGTAAATATCCGATTATATTCAACAATCAGTTAAAGGTACTTCAATTTTACCAGCATTTGAAAAATAATGACCCCTGTTTGTTTCTATTACATCATCCTGAGCTGAACCCAGGAAAAGCCCCTAAACCTGCTGGCTCGGGCTGTGTGATATTACCTCATCTCAACGATTCGATTAATTGAAGCTCTTACCTAGTTTACGATTAATGAACAATTATTTTATGCTATGCCGGAACAAATTAGTGGTGATACCGATGGTCATCGACACAGTCTTCCTGCAGTATTTAGACTTAACTTCTTTCTGCTCGGTGTCCTCTGCACAGAATCCAACATGTGCCTAAACAATGGAGACGTTTTTTTTCTTGGCTACTAGGTCCTCTGATAGATTGGGGCTTGTCATCTCCATGTTGGTGGCGCATCCTTCACTCTTGGCAAAAGCAAACGTAGACTATATGAAGGGAACGTGGTCACCTGATTTACGCAGGGAAAATAATCATAATTATTGTCATAAGTAAAATTACTTTGATAAGAAGGTCTAAATGTCAATTTTGATTATTTCTCGATTAATTGCCCAGACCTACTTCTGGTTCAAAGGCCTACCAAATCACATGACCAGGACCACAACAACCCCTGAAAACAACCGAATCAAACATAAGACCACAGCAACCCTCAAACTAGATCAAGTGAAGCGACCAGTAAATCAACAAAATGTACCATTCTGGGAAATATAAAAAACAATATAACAAACATAAAATATGAATATGCAGAGTGTCTGGGCTCTGTAGAAGATCCTTCACTGAGACAAATACTGACACGGTACAAACTCAGTTCCACAGATTAGCGATTCAGACATGCCGTCACTAAAAGAGCTGGCGCCCAGAAGTGGAACGACCCTGCCCTCAATGTGACACCCAACAGATGGAGATGGAACCTGACTTCCTGACATCCTGTGCTAAATTTGAGGCGATGAGAGAGAAATAATCCCTAAATTAGACTCACACATCCAGAGTTTGAACACCGATACTCATAAAATCTTACTTTTTCAAAACAGCAAGATATACATAACTGGAACATACACAGGCTCAGTGCACACAATCAATTTTAATCAATCACTCTGTCAATTAATCAGTCAGCTTTATTTGCATTGTGCCAAATTATAACAAATGCTACCTCAAGACATTACAAGAGTTGGTCAGATTACATTTACACAAATACTTTAAATGTGCACAACAACACATACACAAACATAAAAAATACTTTATAAAGAGAAAAATAGAACTTTTATCAGATTTTTTGCAAACGTCTAATTGCATATTATTGAAAACATTCACATAGTTTTTTTACTTTTACTTTAACGACCAATTTATGTCACAAAAATAAACTATCCCCTTATATTAATTACATTTATTATTTTCTTTATTTTTAGTTAAATGCTTTAGCTGTAATACCATACAACAGTCATGCCAATGAAGCTGTTTTAAAGGAACTGAATTGAGAGCGACACTATCTACCTGCCTGCAGCTCAGACCTGTCTCAAATTAAACATGTGTGGTGCGTGTGATGCACTAGATACACCATAACCCCTGAGCTTTTGAGCAACGGATATTGCTCGACAGTCCAAAGCTTCTACAGTTAGTGTCCGCAGTTCCCAAACACTTTTTCAGTGCTGTTTAAGGTATGATCATTTTAACATTATAGTGCAGATGGACCTGCCTGATTTATTTTCCGAAATCACACAGATCCATTTTGCTCCAGTCTCCTTGAACTTCAAGACCAAAAGCCAGACGGCCAATCAGGAAAAAACTGAAGACATGACGACAGCAGGAAGTGACTGCATGTTTGAAAACAATGGGGGCTTCTGAAATGGCCTCTGTGGATGTAGGAATACCTGTGGTTTTATAAGAAATGGACTCAATTTCTTCTTTAAAAGAGGAGTAAAGAATGCCACTCAAAGCTTTTCTAATCTAATCTGGATGTGCATCAAGGAGTTTGTTTGAATAGAATGTTTGAACACTGTGAGAGATAGGGTATTTTCCCAGATTTTAACCATTACCTCAGCCAAGAATGTCAAAAATGCCTTGGCAGAGGTTTGGACTCTTTGAGCTCTTCTAGTATCAAATATGTTCCTCTACATTTGCCTTGATTGTCATGCCGCTCTTCCCTTTTTCTGGTGACCATGTTTACCTGTAACTTTCAATTTCTATGATTCTCATGGTTAAGAAAATTCTGAAGATTGAGGGCTTTCTTGAAAATGCCTCAGTGCTTGAATTTCATGAAGGTTGAGTGTAAGGAGGGGCTATGCGTGGTGCAGCAGGTGGTGCTGGTGCCTCACAGCAAGAGCTTGATGTTGCCTTGCCAGTTGGCTGGAGCCTCACTTCATGTTCTCACTGTGCCTGCATGGGTTTCTTCTGGGTACTCTGGTTTGACTGTAAATTTCCCAGAGGTATGAGTGACCATGTCAAAATGTTTATACCTCTCAATGTTAGCTCTGTCATTTGCCTTTTGCAAAGAATGTCAAACAAAACTATGTTGGGCCAATGTACAATGGGGCAAGGAATTTCACAGTGCTGAATTATTCCTCCAGGAATTCTCTCAGTTTGGCATAATTTATGATGCAGCACATGGCTATGTGCTCTCTGGCCGGTATACATTAAATCCGCCAAACTGCTGTTTGACTCTATGGACTCAAGAAGACATAGCAACAGCAGAGGAACCTATATTCAAGCCAATATGAATAACCCTGACTCAAGTGACATTTTTCTCTGGGTATGCAGAAGGTTATCTATATGAACAAGAGTATATAGAAAAGGAATTCTTCAGAATGAGATTCAGCGTAAGGAATCAATGTGCAATGGAAGAAAACCGCCTTCTGCTGTTTTGTAAAGTAGTTTCAAACACAGAGACTTCATTAAGGAAAATAAATCACTCTGAAATGATTTGCTTGATCGTACATTCGAGCTGACATACTCATGTCAATCTAACATGCAAAATAACCGTACCTGCCAACAGCAGTGTACCATGCCAGTAGTCTTAGCTCATTCTCCTTCAAGGTACAGGGCTGCTGGGAGCCCTTTCAGCCGCTTCAACGACTTTGTCTTGTACCTGATATAACCTAACTAAGGAAATACTGAAATATCCATTTAACGCATGCATTATTACAAAAAAATACAAAATAATAGATAAAATAATCAATAAACAGGGCTTAAAATACTAGAAAATGACTTGGAGTTGCAAGAGTTACCTCCATTTGGGATACCATGTTCATAGGCAAAGGATAAGCATGAGGCTGAATGACCATGACCTTTTTTGTATTTCCAAGATCAAGTCATGAGTAATGTCCTGCAATGTGAATATCAAATATGCCCACCTCACGTGAATAAATGTAGCTATAAATTCAAACAGCTCTGCTTAAGCCAGCCTGTGACATCTTATCTTCCTCTAGGTAACTTCAGCACAGTAATGTTTACCTGGGATAAAGTTTAACAGGCCCTGGAATAGAATATCTGCAATGCCCGCACATAAACTCATATATGTACAACAGTATTCTTTTGTGTTTTAGGATAAGTTAGAGTCAAAAGTTAGTATAGTAGAAAAGTTTAAGTTGCAAGTTTTTTGGTTGTACTGTTTCTCTGATATTCTTAAACATCTGGTGTAGAAATATTTAAAATGCATGGGAATGTCCTCTTTTTCCTCATAATCATTTTTCATCGGAATCCCTCCTGTGCTATAGATGAATTAACACAAAAAGACAAACTTTAGACCCCTTATACATCATGTTGAACTTGGCCAGAGCACTTCAGTTCAGCCATAATTGCCTCCATTTTTAAATACCTGTTTTATTTCCCAGTAGTCGCACTAAAATTGTTGAAATATCCAGATAAAGGAGTAATTTTAATTCAGTGTGGCAGTACTGGCTGCTCCATTGCTTATAATTGTTATCATCCATTAACTGTGGTGCAGATGAGTTAACAACATTAAAGACTATCATGGCTACATTATGTTGGGTGATACATGCTCTCCAGAGTCTATAGAGTTCAATAAGGGAGGCGGAGGTGGGCTGTGACAGTCTTAAGATGAAAAACCACACGAGAAAAAAAAAAAGTTAGAACTATAGGCTGTACTATACTGCTGTATATGCTTGAGTCTGTACATGTTTTTTTCTTCTGCCCGTGGATTTCCAGCTTCACAAACCGTTAACCGTCCTGCCTGAATTGTAAAGCTGTGTAATTATGTGCACATGTGCATTAAAAAGTGTGTGCAATCGTGTAAATGTAAATTCATTTGTGAGTGTGTGTTGACTGTCTGCCGAGCCTCCTCACTAATCTAACGCAGGGCTCAATAAACACTGTGCTAATGAATAGGGGCTTTGATTTGGCTCTGGGTTCTGAACTGGCGGCCCACACACACTCACAATCATGCACGGGGTGAGGAGTTCAGCCACTGTCTGCTTCCTTGGAAATAAGTAGTCTCTTTTCTTCAATTATAACTCAAGCACTGCAGTACTGCATGTACCAAAACAGTCATTTGGTTTCGTTGATAAACAAGATTAAACTTTGAGCATTTTCACAAATGTTTCATAAAATAATAGTTGGACTTTGAATGATAGGGTACATTTTAAATGCAAAGGCTAACACTAAGTTTAAAAAGTCATGTAAGATGGGACTTTAAAGTTCCATTGATGTTTTAATGTTTTGTTTTAAAATCTGCAGATTTGTGCAGTTAAGACAACTGCTTGGCATTAAGGTGGTGTTGATCCTATAACCAATATTTTTATGATACAGAATGAATTTTTGCTAGTATTTTTGGGGGGTTTACAAAAAAAAAATCAGGGCCGATGGAAGTACGGTTGTTTAAAATAATAATCATTTAGCCTTTACTGATGTTTTTTCTCATGTCCTCTTTTGCCATGTTTTTCCCACAGTACAAATATTTCCCTCATTTTTTACAATAAAAGCAGATCACAATTTGTCCAACATGCCATTTCCACTCCCCTTAGATAGGAGCCTCTCTAATTCTGCAGCCATGTGTGCCAGATATCAGCTTTAAATTGATATGACATAACATGTCCATGGATGGCCTATGTTTGTATTAATGGCTGATACTGGCCTATACTGATGTTCAGTTGATCCTGATGTGAATTCCTACCCACCCCCTTAGAGTCCTGCTCAAGGCCAATTTTTCCAGCGTGCACCCGCCTTCACCTGTCCGTCTTGAAACCACAACCTGATGCACCATCCTCAAATGTCTAAACCTCAAATCTACAACTAACCGGACCTTCATACATTACGCCAATGACCCGACCCACAATCTGTCATTACACACAATGGCCACACAGTCACTTATCTAAAGGCAACACTGAACATTCAATGACATCCTCACGTGCCCTCTACCAACATTGGCAGAAGCATTCTTGACAATTTATGCCCCCATAGCTGAGCTGTCTTGTATTTGGACCAATAGCACCATAAGTGCTTCTTACCTGCAGCGCTAATGGAGAGCAGGTGGTATTTATCAGGATGGATAAGCCTCCACGTAAGTCCAATCATAAATTACGGATTTTGTTTTTTTCTCAGCATAATATGCTTTTAACCGGATATCCGACTTCGCACCAGTACTGTATTTGCCAACATTGAAAAAAAGCTTTCAAAATGTTAACATTCAGGTTCCTTCCAAAGAGGTGGGGCACACCCCTGTGACCATGAGAGGCTGGGGGACAGACATGTGCAGTGCTAGGACAGCAGTGTAAGATTTTTTTTTTAGCTTCAAAATGGTTATAGGATATTTAAATGTTAGAAACTCTAAAAAAATGTATTTCTCATCTAATATTTTCCTCTATCCCTCTACTCTGTCACCCACCTCCCTAATCCACATTTGTTTTGTTCTGTTATTTTTTTTTCACAAAAATGGTACCCACAATCATGTTTTTTTACCCACACCTGCAATTTTGCAGAAATTGGGTCCTGGTGGGTACCTGACCCTGTGCAGGACTCTACTTCACATTGGCTGGTGAGTCAAATAGTTAATTTTGGACGCTGCTTGCAAAAGTTTTCCAAAACAGATGGTTTGAGTAAGGAATATGTCACTCTCAGTCCAGAGCAGGGGTCAGCAAATAGCAGCTCCTGTGCCAAAACTAGCCTGCCAGTGATTTCCGATCTGGAAAATATTTTTACCTCCACCAAGAGGTGATGTGATTGCTGGCGTCTGTTTGTTTCTTTGTTAGTTAGTTAGTGTGTTTCGAGATAACTCGAAAAGTTTAGGACGGATTTTGCTGAAATATTCAGGAAATGACCGGACTGGGACAAGAAACAAATGATTCAATTTTTGGAGTAATCTGGATCACCATCTGGATCCGCCATGATGAAAAATGTGATTTTTGTGTATAACTACTGAACTCACATAGATATCATTATGAATCCAATTGCTAATGGTGTGTTTTAATGGTCAAGGAATCTAAATATTGAGATGAAATAAAGCTAGGACTGTGGCGCTGGCTGAGGTTTGCGCTCTCTGAGTGCTTTTCTAGTTTTTAATGTTTTCACTTATTTTTCTTAAACAAAGCTTTCATGATCAATACTACATGACCATCGCACCTCAGGCACAGCATCACTGCAGACAGTTGGCACCTCCTCCTGCTGCAGCCACTCAGAGCTTCTGCACCAGAGTAGTTTCACTAAGACAGAGACTTTTATTTCTGCAGATCAAGGATGACTTTTTCAGTTCAGAGTCTGATCACATCTGATTAACCAAAGTGCATATCTGGTAAAAGAGAGAGAGTAAGGAAGGCATATATAGGAGCAAAAAACATGAAGTAACCAAAAGTGTGCTGCGCAAAGCTGGAAAAGTTGCAAACAGAGACAGAACCTTACACAAACGAAACATAAAGATGATGTCTCCTCTTATCTCGGGCTCACATGGCTCATCACTGCTCTGGTTAAGCCCGCTTCCTGAAGTCCCCCTTTTTCCCAGGCCCCTAGCACAGCATCTGATGCTACATCAACTCACCTTGAGAAAGGCCTTATTAAAGTAATTATGGGTATATTTTAATTCCATGGAACGTAGAGGCGGCCGCTCTTTTCTGCAGAAGAGAAATAAAACACCCCAGAGCCATAACTCATGGAGTGAGCCAGAGCACGGGAAACAGGTGAAACAAGGGTCTTAGGCTTTGTTCTATCATCTGCTCTGATGTTTCAAAGTTTATCTGAGAGCAGATCAAACAGGAGCAGACTGTTCATTGATTTCCGTGTTGTCGAATGAGACAACAAGAAGGACAGCAGTGCATCATTAGTGTTCTGTAGATGATTAAATGCTCAGGAACACGTCAGCATGAACCATCACTGTGTTGTTTGCTGTTGTTTTATGGAGAGATGTTTAAAAGCCACTTTCAGCATGTATTTTCTTCAGAATTGCAAGAGATTAACGAAAACATTCAACTTTCTGCATCCTGAAAACTGTTCTTTCCACCTGATAGATCCAATTAAAGATTTCGGTGCAGTGTTCATCAACTAGATTTGTCTGATATCATAAGACAAACAGCGTAAAGTTGTATGATTCATGTTTAATGTCTCTTATTCTGTTTGTAACGGATACGCCAAGAGCTGATTGCCCCGGCTGTCTCTGTCTCCTTTGTAAATGATTTAATGTTCGTAGAGGATAAATAAACTGACAGTATTTCTTTTAGGAAAGCAAGGGTAGCAATACTAATTATCACCTCTTTGTATAAAGATCTGATTATGTTCTGGCCTGCCATAATTTGACTTTGAAAAATTTGGCAAAATGTATTGTTCTCCTTCTTAATGTCACATATAAACAACATGATGGCAGTTCATTTAACCACAGTAACTGATTTTTTTTTCTGAGCAGTATGGAACATATTTTTGTTACCTTATGTCATCTTAAATTAGATTATTTACCTTTAATCTGCCAATTTGAGCAATGTTTTATTTGCTTTTTTTTACAGATTGACTCATGTAAATGTTTTTTCAAGTTGTATGTCAACATGTGTTGCATTTTGGTTTGATGTGATGCTCAATGGGGATGAGATTGGAGTCTCATAGCTGTTCTGGTATTCTCAAACACATTTTTTTCAATTTTATCTCTTTATCTCAATTTTAAACTCTTTAAGGCTCAAGTTTTTTTCTGTACAGAAAATAAAGCATGTAAAGCACTAATAGAGTTGTTTTTTTAATCGCATTATTCTCACTTTCAATCTCATTTCTATATTTTGGTATTTTCAGAGGGCAGAATCTTAAAAATACTGGAGAAGCTGGTGATTAGACGTAGGGGTGTCAAATTATTGCGCTGATTGCAATTAACATGTAATGTTTTTTTTAATCGGGTTAATCTAGGTTTTAATCTCATTTCTATGTCTTGGTATTTTCAGAAGGCAGAACTTTAAAATACCAGAACAGATGATCTGCTCGTCACACTCTTCACAGACCAATCACATCAAGCCACAGTATGATGTAGCAGCTCGCCCCTGTTGTTAGTTGTTAGCTCAGACTTCAAGAACTTCAGTCCTTAGACTATCGTCTTATCTTACACTTAGTAATACCACATAGATGTGTCATCTACCTCTGTTATGTGACATGAATCTCATCAAAGACAAAACCCACCAAGTTCTCCCGGTAAACTTCTGAGGAGGGCATAATTCATATCGTAGGGTAACCATGACTACAGCATCATTTGTGCGCCATTTTTGCATCTCTTATCTCCCGGTAGTGGGGAAGAGGAAATCATAATTTCCCATCAGACAGCTTGAAGTGACGTTCTCCTCTCTTAAAGGAGAAATCGAATCAATTTCTGATAAAACTGCAGTTTTTTCTGCATTCATGGAGATCACTTTTACACACTGCTGTTGTTTTCAAACATTCAGTCACTTCCTGTTGTCGTCACATTTGCAGCTCCGCCTGTCCCCGTCTGGGCCGTTAAAAGTGGAGAGTGTTTTATGCATTGGGCTTCTTGTGTTTTAGTTTTTTGGGGGTGGAGAACAATATTTTGATCTGCCACAATAATCTAATGAATCTCAATGAAAATACCTCAAGTTGAGGCTTTTTCAGCTATTTTTAAAGTGAGATTAAAAATAGATTAGATTAATTCATTACAGGTTTTAATTAATGGTGATCAACATAGCCCAGAAAATTGTGGGCTGTCCTCTCCCCTCACCAGACGAACTGCACAGAGCTCGCTGTGTCAAGAGAGCTCAGAAAATTGTAGAGGACACTTTCCACCGCGGCCATTCTATGCTCGAGCTTTTGCCATCAAGCAGGCGGTACAGGACAATCAAGACAAGAACAAACAGATTCAAAAACAGCGTCTACCCAACAGCATTAATCACCCTCAGTGCAGCAAAAAACACTTTTTTAACCATGCTTACATAACAGGGGACGTGCAATAATGACAAGTGGTGGTTCAGTCCTTTTATTTTTATTTCTATTCTTATATTTATTTATGGACTACTGCTGCAGAGCTGACTTACTTCAGCCTTACTTTTGTTTGGTAGCTGATGGCTTTTTTGTTGTAGTTTTTATTTGCACTGACTTGATGGCACTTTTTAATTTCACTGTGCATTTTTACATGTCACAATGACAATAAATTCTATTCTTTTCTAATCGCTCATTTTTTTTTAATCTACTGACAGCACTAGTTGTAATAACCCATGGTTACAAATGTGTACATGGTATAAATCAAAATTTAAGAACCACTGGTCTCTTGGACCACAATACACAGATAAAGCACCTATGTGTGGTGAGTCACAAGGTCTTCATGGCCGTCTAACAAGTGTGAGGGTGAACTCAGGGAAAATATCTAAAAGTAGGGGTTTAGCTGGGGTAAAGTTATCTTGTCAGCATTAGAAATGTTAATTTGGACATAAAACTGATATTTAACAGGCTGATCTAAAAATGTATTCAGTCTTTCTGTTGTGTTTACACATATACCCTTCTGTTTCATGTGTGTCTGTGTGTTAGATGAAAGAGAAAGAAGAACATGTGAGAAACCTGGAGCAGGATGTGGTTGGTTTGCGAGACACACGGGACTCTCTGAAGAGAACCTTAGCCATGAAGGAGAAACACACAAAACAGCTGGTCCGAGACAACGCTCAGCTCAAAGAGAGCCTGGCTCCACTGCAGAGCAAAGTAGGTAACACACACTCTTACACATACATCTACACACGGGCACACACACACACACACAGGAGGGGAGCTCTTCTTAAATAAGGACCAGAATTGGGTACCCTTCCCTAAATCAAATCCAGTCAGGTACTTCAGGGAATTCTCCTCATTTTTTACTTCCTTCACAGTTAATCATCTGTCCTTCTTCCCCTCCTCCTCCGCCTTCTTTCTCTCGCCCTCTCTCCATATTTAATAAGTCATCGCCACCATCTTAGCTCCACAGAGGGTTGGCTCGTTGTACAATAAAAAAAAAACATGTACGTGTGACGATCACTTAACAGACAGTGGAACCAAGAATAGAGGCGGAGCTAATTTTTCCTCTTTTTTTGTGTCGTTCTTCTCTTCATTCATTATTTTCTATCAAATCTCACCCTCTCTGTCTTTCTCTTTTTTCATCTCTCCGTCCAGTCTCGCCCTTGCCCCGATGAGAACTAAAGGTAATGTATGGGAACATTAAAGAGTCATACGCATGATGAATGGAATGGCCTTTAGGTTTCTCTCCTTGTCCTTTTCCTCTCTTTTGTATAATTCCTACTCTCACTGTACTTCTTTCTCCACTCCTCTAGGTACATCACAGCGCTAGTGATGTGTTTAGGCTTAAATTAACCCATTTACTGTGTCCTTGACCAAACCAAGTCATTCATCTGCTGCTACTGTTTTTAGCAGTTGCCTGCCAGCAGACTGCATGAAGCACATTCGACATAAAAGCATTTTGACTTAAAGAGCACTTTGTTTTGTACTCTAACTCCATTTCCTTGTTGCATCTTTGACTTCATTCATGTACAAGTGGAGAGGCTCACTTTGCCTGCTCAAGTCCCAGATTTAGCACCACAAAACAGTCTCTTTTTTACCTCTTTCTTGACGACAAATACATTTTCTCAATGCAGTTTTCCACTTCCTCATTGAGCAGTTGACTCTAGGTTGACTAAAAGTTTTCATAAAGACTGTAGCGCAGATGAGGTGTATTAAACAGATCAGCCACTTAAGAGAAATGTGCTGTTTTCAGGGACATTCTTTAGTCTTCACTGAGAGACCACAGCTTTCACTGAGCATTGTCTCAACGACGAAGAAGCTCTATTCTGCTGTTGGTGTCCTACGACTTTATGATGTGTAGTCAAGCACTTTTACTGGTTCAGACTCAGAGCTGTAACTGTGGAGTGCTCCAGCCTGGCACAAAGCCTTTATGATGCTCCCTTTCACTGCTATGGAGATGGAGGAAAGGCAAATGTCCCTAAATTATACTTTCATTTCCTTTCTGCTCCTGCTGAAACGTTGTTGTCGCCTCTTCCCGTCTCCCTCTTAGCCTTCTTTACATCTGTTTGCCTGCCTGTGACTGTCCCCCTTTGGGTGAAAAACACTTTACACATTCATCATCTTTCGCTCCCTCTTTCTGTTTCCGCTCACTTCTCAGTTACAGTCTGGTAAACGCACATTGAGGGACATCAGTGAAACCCTGGATCGTACCAAAAGCAGTCTGGTAACTGAGAGACAGCAGAAACGACAGATCCAGGACCAGTTGGACCATGTTGAGAGAGAGATGGAGCATCTGCAGAGGGAGCTAACACATGTGCACCACACTGCTGAAAAGAAGGTAATTGTCTTTTTTTCTTGAATTCAACTTCATGAAACTTAAGGTCTTGCATCAAATTTTGGCAATAAAGACCATAAAGAGTTATTCAAGAGTTATTTGCTGTATTCAACACAACTTCATGTATCCAAAGCAGAGAGAATTGTGTTGGTAGAGTGATGTTTCCTGATGGCCTCCTAACTAACTGTCAGTGGATTTCAGAAGTCCGCCCTTGTAGATGCAACACATGCATGTGTTCTCAATTTTTGAGAATTTTGGCAGAACTTGGGATGGGCACTGGTAAGATTTTATTGATACCATGTTTATCAACCTTATTTTTATTGATTCGCTTATCGATTCCTTTTATTTCCTTAGTGAGCAATAGTTGTCCTACATACAGATGAAAAAAAAATTGTTGGTACCCTTCTGTTGAAGAAAGAAAAACCCACATGGTAACTGAAATAACATGAAATTAACAAAAGTGATAATAATTAAAAATGTACTAAAATTGATTTTAAGAAAATCCGTCATTGCTTTTGAATTGGGGTTCAACAAAGTTATTAAAAAAAAATACTGAAACTGGCCCGTGTTTTTTTTAATAATTCTGTTAAACCACAATTCAAAAACAATGTATGATATTCTTTAGTTAATTTTTTTAGAATTTTTTTATTTATAATTGCTTTTGTTAGTCTCAAGTTATTTCAGTGACCATGTAGGTTTGACTTTCTTTAACAGAAGGATATCAACAATTTTTTCCACATCTGTACATGTGGAATTGTAAGGGCGAATATGTCAAACACATGATGTTCTTGATAGTCAATGATGTGCTGTGTAGATAAATGCCTCTGAAAGTTGCTGATGTTTCTGCTGACTGAAAAATGTGCCTTTTAGTAAACAATTAAGACAGTGTTGACCACTTTGCCCCTCTACAATTGGAAAGAAATGACAAAGGAATCAATAAGCAAATCGACTAATAATATTGATTCCTTGAGAGAGTCGCTACTGGAATTGGTTTTTGATTCCCATCCCTAAACAGAACACAGCTCAGTGCTTCTGAACATAGTAAGGAATGCCATATAAAGCCAACATATATACCACTTCACCAACTGCAGCTGGTCAAAGTATTCCATGTCCATGCATAGAGGACAAAAGATGGCTGTCCCCAAAAGGGTGCCCTAAGTTGTACAACAGGAGTCCAGTCCTTAAGGAGGAAGCTCTTGTGACCGACGGAACTAATGCAAGTAGAACTTCAGTCAAGATAGTCCCAATATTTGCCAAAAGAGACGAACGCAACCGTAACTGTGAGTCCTAAAGGTAAGCAGAGGTCAAGTCTTGCTGATGTTAACAAGTGTGCTGGATCAAACCTCGGAAAATGTTAAAACATTTGTAAAGTTTGTTGATATACCCAATTTCAGCATCCCTGTTTGCTGTCTAAGTCATGTGACTCTAAGCACATCCTGCTGCTGTTAGTGTGTTGTTGGATGGAAATCAAAACTACCAATTGTCTTGTTTTCTTGATTCTCAACTTCAAAAGTTAATCTGACTTCACTATCAGTAAGTCATAATGGAGAGTTTGTGAATTTCCTACGGAATGTACGTTTCAGACAATGTTCAAGTATGTGGCTGAACTGCAAAAGCCAATCACCGTTATGTTGGTGTGTGACTGCACCCAAGACTGTTTTATTCCAGCTCACAGAGTAACAATCCATGTCTGTGGGGGAAACGTTAGTCAGTCAGTACATAAGTTCTGCCTAGACTGGACCGCAGAGAACTCCCTACTCGAAATGCTGCTGACGGATGATGCAGTGTTTTGTAGTTGGTAGTAGGGCTGAAAAATTAATTGCAAATTAGATTAAATCGCAATATGGCTTGTTGCAATTTTCAAATCGCAGACAGTGCAATATTGTTAACCCAAAATGTGTTGAACATTTTGGCATTGTGATGTAGTTTCTTGCAATGTCATGACTATTTTAACCTTTTTTTAACCCAGTTTTTACAGCTTTAAGCCTATCTTGCTCCCATTCATCTTTTTTTTTGACCACTGTCAGACCATGTTTGGAATTTTTACATGGTTTTTGAAATTTACTCATAATTTTGCTGCTATAATCAGTTTTCCTTAGTCACTTTTGATTTTTTTTTGCCTTTTTTTTTCAATTTCTTTCCTATTTTGCACCTATTAACTTTTTTTCTGCTGTCGTACCATTTTTTTTTTACCCAGTTTTTACAATTTCATGCCTATTTTGCTTCTGTTCTTCACTTCTCCACTTTTTCTCAAATCTTTTATCATTAGATTGATTTAATGTCATATTGGTTCTACTATAAAACGATCTACTACTTATGTTTGTTTAAGAATACAGAAGATGATGAACATTAAAACAATCGCAGAGTAAATTGCAATTCCAATATTGGGGAAAAACATCGCAATTGGATTATTTTCTCAAACCGTTCAGCCCTAGTTGGTAGGTGAGTGGAAAGGATGCAGTTGGAATAATATCAGCTAATAAATCTTATTGTATGATGTAATATCATTGTGGTGAAACTCAGGCGGGCATGACGTCACTGTGCAACACAATGGGGATGGTGACCAATTGCGTTAGATATGGAAAGGTGGTGTGACTTCGGTTCGCAACGCAATCTCAGTGGCCAAGTTGCGTTCAGACAAAAGCGGGAGAGTCACACTGTTATCTATTTCCTTTTCTTACAGGCCACTGGTGCTGCCTTTTATTTATCTCAGGCATATCCATCTTTAATTTAAGCACCTATTTTGATTTATAAATTCATTGTTTGGTGCCACCGTACCAACAACTGGATTGCCCATGTCAGGACAACAGTATATGTTTCGTCCCGCCTTGATCATGTGAACAAAATGTATCAGCCTTTCGTTATCTGTCAGTTTGTAGAAAACAAACTCGATTTACTACATATATTAAAAGCTGTTTCTTCCACAGTGCAAGATGATGTATGTTGTCTTTTAACGTCTTGGGGTTAATTCTAAAAGGGTATGTAGGTGCCATAATCTGAATAAATGGACATGCTGCACTCAGAAAGACATTTGCATATGACCTCCCTGCTGATGGCCATGTATTGTTACCACTTTTACATAATTAGCAGATTTACTTGCTCACAAGGTCAAGAAACATTTTCTACACAAAGTGGACAGTGTCAGGAAAGAATGGTTAAACTGAACATACGCAATTTTCTACAGGAACGGAGATGAAATATAATATTCACTTTAATGTAATGCATTGTCTTTTCCCACAATGGGACTGATAAGAAGGGTCGTGCAGGTGAGGGATTCATTTAAATATTCAATTTTCAAATGTAATATTCACTGTGACAGGCATTGTCTATTTCTACAATGGTGCTGATAATAAGGTTTGAGATAATGGGTAATGGGATGTTCTGATATTTAGAGCCTTATTAAAAACACACACTTTTGGCAGATACAGATACAGACTTGGCAAAAATGTTAAACATTGTGATTAGAATGTTTTTTTTTAGCTTTGACGACAGTAAAACTAAAAGTCACGTCCTGATGATTCTTTAGTTTACCTTTTTCTCTACAACAGCTTTGTCCACTACCCCCTGTCTGATATGCCAAAGTAATATCTTAGTGCTTCTGGCTTTAAAGGGATTTTCTTAACCTCTAATTAATCAAGTCAGGGAGATACTTTTCACTCATCCATTGGTCCGATTCAAAGGCTTTGATTTGAAACCGAATCGACAAATAAATGAACTAAATTTTAAAGAAGCAGCAAACAAGTTCAGTCTTTTGACTTCCAGGCCTCTTTGCTCACTGCAGACTGAAGGGTTAGGGTTGAGGTCAGGATTTTTTGGCTCTTGCTAAATTGTTACAAAAGATTTCTAATCTTTCAAGGGGGACATTAAATGAATTACACACTCTAGAGCCCGTGTTTTATGACAGGAAATTAGCTTTAGATGAAAAACACATCTTAATAAAAATTTCAAGCATACTTTTGACCTCTTTTTATGAACTCTTGTAATTGGTTGTCACAGTTTCTACCATGCAAAATGAGAAGGAACGGTTACATTGTACAAATTACTTTAGAACTTTTTAATATGATATACCATCCCATGTAGTTATATACTTTATAATTTAACATTAAACAATACAGTGGGATTATATTACATATGACATGTTTTGTTCAGTCCACACTAGACCTCATAATGCCATATACTATCCAAACATAGTTTAGTAAAGCATAGCATAGCATAGAGCTTACCAGGGGTGTGACAGATACTCCATCCTTCCATTGTCTATTCTGCTAACCTTGTTCAGGGTCACATAGTTCTGGAGCCTATCACAGCTGTCACTATGCAAAAGGCAGGGAGAACCCTGGACCAGTTGCAAGCTGATCACAGAGACATGCAACCATTCACACACTACCTATCACCCAGATTTAGAGCCACCAAAAGACTGTGCACAATATGAGACACCCCTGTTTCCTGTCTTTGTCTCCATTTACTTGAACGTTATATGGAAAGTTTCTCTGGCTGCCTGCAAAATGTACCAAAACTAAACACCAGCAATCTATAAGGGTGAAGTGATCGTCAGGGTCTACTAACTCTGTAGTACTTACCCTCATGGTAAGTACCACAGAGCAGACAGACCTGCCTGATTCTGAAATCCTGCAGGTCCGTCTTGCCAACCTCCGTTGTCCAACAAATTGAATTCTTAACAGCCCAATAAGGGAAGAGAGGCGGCAACTGCAGAATGCGGACGTGACAACAACCGGAAGTCGAGAACAGACATGCCGATTAGCCTATTGTCCTCTTGGCTACCTAGTGAAACTTGGCGAAATCTGCCCTCCTCAGAAGTTTGATTGTAGGGATTGTCTTTGACGAGGTTCATGTCACAAAGAAGTGTTAAATGAATCATCTGTGTGGTATAATTTAGTGTAAGACAATAGTATAAGGCCGTTAGCTGTTAGCAGCTAAGTTAGCAGCTATGGCTAACATACATGAACTGTTGTTAACTATTGTTAGCCATTAGCCGCTGCTTTAGCCGCTATGTATGTTACATTATAGGAGGCAACCCTGCTTGATATGGATTGGTCTGTGATGAATGTGACAAGCCAAACGATTGTCCAATCGCAAGCTTGTGTTTTGTTGAACGCTCTTCCCCTGAAAACAAATTCAAAGGGCTCCTACCCAGATGGACTAGTTCAATATTTCTGTGGCAGATTTATGGAGCTTTCCATCTGCTTGTTAAGTTAGAGAAACTTGCCATTATGAAGTTAATATAAACAGGGATGGGCATGAACAGTAAACTGGGGTACACATATTTGCCACAACTGGAAGTATGTCATCAAGGTGGTGCACGGAGTCTGTTTACTTGACAAGCATGCATATTTATTTACAGTGTGCTGAAGGTGGGGCTCATCAAGGCTTGCACAAAACTGTGGACTGATAGTTTATTTGCAAATACCAAAGCATACAATACCAAATATGACAAAAGCATTGTAGCTGCCATTCCATGCTAAGCTATAACCATACTTCACCATACTATTACATTACATACCATACAAATACAAACTGTACCATGTTGCAACATGACATACTTTGTCATTCTAGGAAATATTGTATTCCAAATGTTATGTTTGACACCATAATGATATGAGAAGATTCAGCATTAATACCTTGCCACCATCGCATCAGTTATGTTTTGATACAAATCTAAATATTGCACATTATGCTACACAAAGAATAAAATAAAATGATATTGCTCCATGAAATTAGATATGACTTGATGAGATAATAAACATTTATTTGACACTAACATCTGCTGGACCATAGTAAATTATACAATCACTTTTATTATATATTGGATTTGATAATGGCCCTCTACTTCAGGGCAAAGTGATACAATACCATACATTAAGATAACATATTTCATGTTGTAATACAAAATTATGTTGTAGGTTAAGTTTAAAATACTGTACTTTTTCATACCATACTCACATTTTATATGACACAATGCAATACAGTATCCAGGGGCCTTTGCTAAAAATCATCATTAGGGGAAAACACTGTCACAAGCTTCCTGCAGATGCATGTATATACCCAGTTGTACTTGATAGATATGGTGCTAAATACTGTGACAGCTGTTTCAGAACACACCTTAAGTCATATAACATAATGTAGTCCACAAAAAAATGTTTCCAAACTTTGAAACTACTTCTAAGATATCTAATGCTTAAATGTCTGTGTCATCCGTCGAACCCTTTAAACTCTGTCCTTTCTGTTTTGTCTCTGCATAAAGAAGCATAAAAAAGCAACTGGATGCTATAAAAGGTGTGGCCAGTGTCCAAATGTTAGCACTTCACGATGCATATAGTACTGTGTATTAGTATATGTTTTGTATCAGAAGGTAGTTTAAAAATACCAAGCCCTAGTATACAGTAAATCAAAACAAGAGAAATTGACATTAACCTGTGAGTATAAAAAAATCATACCAAGTAAGCGACATCTCTGCACATCGTCATCATTACACATATTGCCTAAGATTGCTTAGCAATCAGAAGAGACAAAAATAAGACGGACAATTTGTTCTAACACCAGAAGGCTGTTGTGAAACCTCTGGGATAACAAGATTTATATTCTGAGCCAAGTTTTATTAGAGTACAAAATCAATCAAGTTTTTTTTCTGCTCTTTTGTACTTACTTTTAGCTTTTCTGTACATCTTTGTGCATGTGTGGGTTTATGCACATGTGCAACAGTGTGTCTTTCATGTTGGGATTGGTTAAGTCAACGGTCAGACCATTACACCGTGTCAAGAGATCTGGTTTCTGGCCCACATCTGGCCCTGCTTTATGCACCAAAAATGTTCTGTCTCTGATCTATTACAAGCGCTCTCTCACACACACCCACACATGGACTCACACGCAATTACAGCTTTGCATTCACTCATACACACTTCATTTAATCATTGTATGGACAGTGGTAGAAGCAAGTGCGCACAATAGAGTGACTCTGCCTGCTCCCGCTTGAACATAAGCAAAACTGAGAGAACTTTGTGTTGCGTGTTTTTCTTTTCAGCTCTAAATGTCCTAACATTAGCACAGCTGAACAAATATTGTCAAAACTCTCCTCTTCATCTGAAAATGTACTCAACTGGTTCAGTCTCTCATTCTCTAACCTCCTCTCACTTAGCAGTCTCTACTCAGAAGACAGAAAGGCAGTTTTCTTTAGAGAATTAGATGTCCCTTAACTTTATTTTAAGATCGTATTCTTTGAATCTGATGGGAAGCAGACTGAGAATAAGGGGAAGCAGACATTTGGCCTGGTTTGTGGTAGTTTTAGAAGTCAATCTGACATCACAGACACAGATTTTAGTCATAAGAGGGACAGCTATTTAAAAGCAAGACTAATGTTGTAATATAATTGCAGAAAATGATTCTTTTCTTCTGTCAGACTCAAAATGTGTTCTCTGAGTGTAGATTTGATCCTAGAAAACAGCTCACACGGTGCTATATCAGGTAAATGGTGAGGATGATCAAGTACTATGACTTGTTTTTAGGCAAGAAACCACTTCTCTGAAAATTGTGGTCTCTTCTGACTTTTTCACAATATTTCTAAAAGTTGTTTGTTATAGTGTCTAGCCACTGTTAACTACTCCTCCAACATGATACCCTTAACGCCACGTAAATCAATCAAAATGTCCTTGAATTTGGACTTTTTTGTCATGCTTTCTTCATCATTGGTGACAATGGTGTTTTCAAAGCCTTGACTACTGTTTTGTCTCAAGATTGTATTGGAAGACTCAAGTTTCTCCTTCTAAAAATGTTTGATCTCCTTAAATTGTTCCAAAATTTCTCCAAAAATGTGCTCATGTTTTTCCTTTTGATCAGAAACTTTTGGACTTCAGCTCACATCTTTTTTTCATGTTGAAATTTCCGGCAGCGGAACTGCCTCTTTGTGGATGGAGACCAGTTCATTCATTCTTATACTGAGTCTTCAGTCGTTTTGAATGAGTTGTTCACTTTGTTGAATGTTTTTGACGTGCATGAGCACCAAGAATGTTATATAGAACATCCTGTCTGCCTTTACAATTTTTTGTCTCATAAATCAGACATTAAAGTGACATGTAGTGTTCGCGATACACCTCAGTGGCACAAAAGGATTCAGCTGATGTTTTTTTTTTTTTCTCTTGAGAAATTCCAAGCTAATTCCTTGCTCAACTTTTAATCACTGATCTGATGCCTTACCAAAATAACATGTAGCATGGTAGCAGTCACCTTAAGATGTCACTTATTGGTAACTCAAAGAAGCTGTGTGTGAAAATCAAACCTTTTATATGTATTTTTGGGCATTTTGTGCCTTTATTGATAGAATAGAATGACAGTGGATAGGCTTGTGCAAGGGGTGAGAGAGTTGGGAGGACACTCTGCAAACTGCCCACAGGCTGGATTCAAACCGGCAGAAGTATGTATACGGGATGCGCCTGGTTGCTAACCACTCCACTAAACGAGCACCCCACAAATTCAACCTTTAATGGTATATAGCACTGACTGTTAACCATGTGGTGTGGTCCTCAAAATTGCAATTTCAATGTTCGCTATTAGGAGTGGGAGAAAAAATCGATACACCTAAGTATCGCGATATTTTGTCTGTCGATTTTAAAATCGATTTTTTTTATTCAAAAATCGATATCCCCCCCCACAGACACACACGCACACACACACACTATAGGCGCTAAAGTCGCCAAATTGAGGCAAGCGACACTGCTGGATAAAACAGGCCATAGCTGTTAAAATAGTGCTGAATAGTGTTCCTACTTTTTACCAGCAGATAGTGGACAGGTGACAAGTTTCTATTCAAAGTTTTGGCGTATATTTATTCTAAAACACACACACCGGACCGAGGGACGCGAGTGTGGCTGTAGAGGCTGTGGAGCGGAGCAGAGAGAGAGGCACAGAGTGATAGAGACTTAGTAAGAGTACTCACGATGCCGAGAGTACTTTGTCAAGTACTGTCTGACTCTGAATCTGAGGAATATTTACTCTCTGAGGATGACGGTCAGTCGTCCAGTGAGAACCGAACTGGCAGTGAGTGCGCGCAGCGGGAGCGGCTCCGCGCGCCATTATAGTCCTGGAGCAGTACATACCGAGAGTTTTTCCTCTCCATGGCCGGCGACTGCCGAAGAGAGTACATGGTCTGGGATGCAGGGAAGCTCAAAACACTGCGAAAAGTGACGGTGTTAGCGGAGAATGAGACCGCAGAGCTCTGGTCAAACGAGGGAGAAGTCGGGGGTAAACAGTGCAGGCAGCAGAGGCGTTCATGCTCGGCCCGTAAATTACAGTGATGACGATGGCTGGGAAAACTAACCACTTTGAAACTATAGCCTTTTTAAATCTTGATAGCAAAATTGAATATTTCTTGAAAAAACTCTGTTGCCTGAAGGGATAATAAGCCACTTTTTATATGCAATCCAGGCTTTCTAAGAGAGGGAGCATAAACAGCTGGTTAATATATATTGCTGAATAAGTCCAAAATACAGACTCACATGTGATGTGTATTTTTCCTGATATAGTCTGTAGGCATCATCATTGTTCATCTTTTTCACTGGTTTTAAAAAAGCTTACTAAAGATTGCAAAAATCGGCAATATCGTAGAATCGCAATTTAAATCGTGTCGGCACCTAAAAAATCGCAATAAATCGAATCGGGAGAAAAGTGAATCGTCCCAGCCCTATTCGCTATGCCTCTATTTTTGCCTTTTAATATGTGAGATAATTTCTGGCATTGTCTACTCGTGTGTGCAAGTCAGATAGGCAGCAATATTGCATTTTACCAGTTTGATATGGCCAAAAGTATCCTGCTATTTTAGCGAGACCCTGCCAAAAAGGCCAAAAACAAGTGGTAACATGTATTCAAACTAGAAAAGCACTCAGAGAGCGCAGACCTCCGCCAGTGCCACAGTCCTCAGCCATATTGTCATTTTGACCATAGATATTACTCCTACCTTTATTTCATGTCAATATTTAGATGCCTTGACCATGAAAACATACCATTAGCAACTGGATTCATAATGATATCTATTTTAGTTCAGTAGTTATTCACCAAAATCACATTTTACGTCATGGCGTCAAGACGCTGCTCTGGATCAACACCAAAATCGAATCAGTTCTTCTTTTTCCCATGCTGAACATTTCCTGAAAATTTCATCCAAATCCGTCCATTACTTTTTGAGTTATTTTGTTCACAGACGGACGGACGGACGAACGGACAAACTCTCCCAAAAACATAACCTCCTTGGCGGAGGTAATTAGCATTCAAATGCTGAAAATTATTGAAAATTTGGTTGTTTCTGGTAGGTTTGTACAGTAGTTTAAAATACTCATGCATGAAAACCAGGAAAGTATATTTAGGGTTTTTTAGCATTTACATTTTTGGCTTGGTGCAAAAGTGTCCATCGTGTAGAATAGACCTGTAAGAGTAACTGACATTAAAAAAAAGAAAAAATATATATTAGTGCTGTCAGACGATTAAAATAATTAATCTAATTAATAACCAGATTTATAATTAATTAATCTAATTATTCACATTTTAATCTGAATAAAGAATAAAGAATTTGAATTCTTGGATATTATAAAATTGTAGTGCATGACTAATCAAATGAATACACTAAGAAGTGAAGATTTGTAAATCCACATTTTTATTGGTGATTGAATAAAACCAAAGTCAGGGCAAGTTGTCCATAAAATTCTAAGCTCAATCAGGCAGCTCAAATTACACTTTAAGTGTGTTTCATAAATCAAACTCAAAATAAGAAAAAGGTCGAGGACATCCAGCAAACCAATTAGGCCTGATGGATTATTAAAGAATGTAGTACAAATATAGATAAATAAATTCAAAAATAAAATAAGACTAAGTCTTAAATATGCCATTCTTTTTGTCACCTGGCCAATATTAAAATGTTTGTGTGCTATGATTAATCTTGCGATTAATTTTTTTTATAATGCATTAATTTGCGGTGTAATTAATTAATCTAACTAATGCTCTAAAGTGACAGCCCTAATATATATCCTTGCAACATTTCATTCTATAAGGTGTCATTCAGCCAAACTGATCACCATATTTGAGAAAAGAAAACTGAATTCATGTACAAAACTGGCATGGAGGTTGCTGAGGGTTAAATAAGAGATTGAATTTGGCACTGATGATGGCATTTTCTCCTCTTTACTGCACTGCACTGGACTTATTTAAGCTTTAAGCTAATGCAATATAATTACTACTAAAGCAAACCACACCAACAGAGAGAAGATTGATTATTTCTGTTTGTTTGTCTATGTACTGTATGTAAATGCTGCATTCTTCTTTAAGCAAACCACAACCAAAGTTATACAATGCTGAAAGCAAGCGATCAGTACACTCAGGGAAAATGGGGCTGATGCCACTCATCCTGTAGAAACTTGCTGCACAGTTCCACTGACTTTAAATCTACTTTTGAATGTGAAACAGTTGCATATTGTTCTTCAAATGAAACTAAATACACATGTAGGGTACTATATAAAAGTTCAGGTCATAAATACACACAAGGGGGAGAGGAGGAAGTGAGGACTGAGAAGTGATGGGTTAGAGGAAAGGGGGAAATAGAAGGATACAAGAAAAAAAGAGGGGATGAAAAAAGAAGAGATAGGTGAGATATAGACTGGGCTTGTATGAGATCATGCAAAAGTCGTAGTAACTTGCGTTTCTTTCTTCAGTTATGTCATGAGAGTTTTGTCTAAGTGTTTAAAGGATATCCTCATGCCGTTTTATTTTGATACAAATTTCCTCTCGTATGATAACCCCTGCTCTCACAAGCTGCTGAAATAGGGTCTTTTCGTCTTCATGCCACTCAAACTAACATACTACTTTAAAATGACACTTTAGCTGCTGTGTGATGCTGATGCTTTCATTATTGCTTTTTTGGCATAATTCTCCCACAAAACCAATAT
This sequence comes from Scarus forsteni, assembly GCA_036419115.1. Classification (NCBI taxonomy): domain Eukaryota; kingdom Metazoa; phylum Chordata; class Actinopteri; order Labriformes; family Labridae; genus Scarus; species Scarus forsteni. The sequence goes on from JAZDUH010000049.1 coordinate 4,567,663, forward strand.
TCCATCATTTCATTCTGATGTCAAATCGATGCTGAATGTGCATCCTAATACAATTGTGAAAATTGCTTTGAAATAACGTAAAAAAAAAATATATATGCATAATGCTTTAGAATTTGCTGTCTTTTAAATTTTTGAGCAGCTTGTTAGGGCTGCAGCTAGGCTCTCTCAGAGTGAAGCACTGTTATTCCTACACCATAAAAATGGGCCCTGTTCACCCCAGCCCTGATTGACTTCTGCCTGTTTTCTAAATGCACATATCCTCTTAATGCCTTAAATCAGTAGATAGTTTTTATTATGGAGCTTAAAGGTTCTCAACAAGTCTGTTGTATGGTGTACATTTTAGGACATCCTCAGTCTCAGGAAAACCTCTGTCATTTCTCAGACCAAACGGCCTCAGAAAACCTCCGTCAGACCAAATGGCCTCAGAAAAACCTTCATCATACCAAACGGCCTCAGAAAAACCTCCCTCAGACCAAACGGCCTCAGAAAACCTCCGTCAGACCAAACGGCCTCAGAAAAACCTTCATCATACCAAACGGCCTCAGAAAAACCTTCATCATACCAAACGGCCTCAGAAAAACCTCCCTCAGACCAAACGGCCTCAGAAAACCTCCGTCAGACCAAACGGCCTCAGAAAAACCTTCATCATACCAAACGGCCTCAGAAAAACCTCCCTCAGACCAAACGGCCTCAGAAAAACCTTCATCATACCAAACGGCCTCAGAAAAACCTCCCTCAGACCAAACGGCCTCAGAAAACCTCCGTCAGACCAAACGGCCTCAGAAAAACCTTCATCATACCAAACGGCCTCAGAAAAACCTCCCTCAGACCAAACGGCCTCAGAAAAACCTCCGTCAGATAATACGGCTTCAGGCTTCAAAATAAAAGTCATCAGACAAAACTGCGTCAAATTAAACTGCCTCAACCAAAACGACATCAGATAAAACGGCCTCAAATATGAAAGCCATCAGACAAAATACTGGAAAAACGGACTCAAATAAAACATAGCGTCAGGTCTTAACAATATCATAATCATTGTAGTATCATAAATGTTAAATCTTCTTGAGACAGCATTCAGCTAAAAATCAGCCACTAGCAAACTTCCCGTTTTCAAAATAAAACCATGTTTTATTATTTCTCTTTAGTTTTTTAACGCTTTTGTAAATGGGCTCTTGTTTTGGAGCCGACGAAGTTTCTTTGATGGCATAATGGCGCGCATAACGGAATGTCCGAAATGTCGAAATGAAATTTGTATCAGTGTGTTTTATGGCTCAAATTACCACATTTTGGTATTCTATGACTTTCTCGCCTGAAATGCTCTCTAAACTTTCAAATGTGGCGAATCAACAGAGATAATTGTAATAATTGTTAGCCTGGTGTGCTTCTGATTTTTGTTGTTGGGGGTTTGAAATGCATCATGGGAAACTTAGTAGTATACTACAGTGGGAATGGTTGGCATTTTCATCATACTTGTAGTATGTAGTATACAGTATACAGACGAGTATGTAGTATGTAGTACGTTAGTATGCTATTTCGGACATATATAATATAATAATGGTCTATGGTACCGACTTTTGATGTTACGTGCACTTCCAGTCTCTTAAAAATAATGTTCAGTTGGATGTTATGACCTGACGCTGTTTTTTATTTGAGTCTGTTTTTCCAGTATTTTGTCTGATGGCTTTCATTTTGAGGCCGTTTTGTCTGACGTCGTTTTGGTTGAGGCAGTTTAATTTGACGCCGTTTTGTCTGATGACTTTTATTTTGAAGCCTGAAGCCGTATTATCTGACGGAGGTTTTTCTGAGGCCGTTTGGTCTGACGGAGGTTTTCTGAGGCCGTTTGGTCTGAGAAATGACAGAGGTTTTCCTGAGACTGAGGATGTCCTAAAATGTACACCGTACTGTGGGCTCTCATTGTACTCTGTATGAACAAGTTAGATCATTATATTTGACCACCCATTGACTGAACCATTGGTACATGCTGAATTATAACACTATACTTTATCTGAACCCCTTATTTTTTAATACTTGCATTCATGTGAAAAGTACTGGAAGCTGCAGTTAACACCCTGTGATTCACAAAATATACTTTTCTGTCTGTTCCAAAAGTTTGTCTTGAAATGGGTAAAATATGTCAAATACACTGATCCTGCGGACTGGAATCTTCTGCAGGAAAGTCTTTAAATACTTTCAAAGCTGACTAAAGGCAATGGAGGAGGACGCTTCAGGTTGTAGATGCTTTGGCTTTTTTCTTTTTTTTGCTCGATGATAGTGATTTGACTGGTTATGTCTGTGTGTCATTGTTTTATGCCTGTAACCTGAATGTGTTGCTGCTTGACCAGGACACATGCAAATAAGTTTCTTAATCTAAGTTAGGTTTTTCCTTGTTAAAGCAATCCTGGATTGGAATTTGAGTATTTTCCCTATTTGGCCTTGCAATTAAGGGTAATGTCTAATCCCTTATATAGGTTTTCAGTTGTTGTTTTTAACATTAACTGTTCACCTGGAATTAATTTGGTGGAATCCTGGGATGCATGATATCACTGGAATCACAGTATATTAATATTGGCGGATTCCAGTTTTAAGAAGTATATTATCGGTAAAGGCAGATACCAACATTCCATATTTACAGCCAATGTATCTCCCGGCTATAGTGGCTATATTAATTTGTATCTGTGCTGTTATATTGACAGAATATATGCAATGTGTGATGCACACATTCTAAAAATCTAAATAAACTGTCACAAAGAAAGGAAAAGGTCAATTTTACTGAAAGATGCAATGAGAAGAATCTATTTCCGGTGACATAAAGACTCTGCTACCCATGAGCACGCACGGCGACTGACGTAAAGATGTGACCCAAGCCAAAGCGTGCGTTTGTTGTGATGCTAATGAATGCAGCTCGGACCTTCCTCAGAACTCCGCATTGCTTTACAATTTTTTTTTTCAACAACTTACAGGATGCAAAGCGACGAGGTAATGTATCTCTTTCTAGTTACGTAGAGGTAGTTTTTGATGTGTGACGACAAGCAATTTTCGGAAAACTTAGTATCGTAGTTTTGTAGCCACTTATATATCACTACTTACAGCCCGGTGCTCCAAGATGTGTCCGAATAATATAAATTTGCGCTAGTTTTAATTGTCTTGTTCCCGAAGTTGAGTATCCAGGCCAGTCCAGCCCTGTCCAACCCGACCACGAAGCTAAGGAATGGCATTTATAGATAACCTATTTTGATGCTATAAAACTCATCTTAAAGTGTGTATTTAAGGGCATATATCTAAAAGTGAGACTTTTTTGTAATTACTGAGAAACTCCTCATAGCATCTTTAAGCAGAGGTTTTGTTGATATGACAAAAAAAAATGTACTTCTAACTAAACAGCATCTTGTATCCCTGGTTTATCCATTATCTGTCTTTCCAGACATATGTTGTTTTGTTTGTCTGAGCAAGAAATGTTCAGGGTGGATTTGGAGGGATTTTTCAGAGAATGTTAGTCATGTCCCAAGGAACAAATTATTCATTTTTGTGGCATTTGTTCGTTTCTTTGTCTGTTTGTATTTCTGTTTATCTTTAAGAAGGGTCACTGAAAAAGTTCTCCACAGATGTCAATGAAATTTTCAGAGAATGTTGATTATGGCACAAGGAAAAAAGTGATTAGACTCTGGAGGTCATCCAAGAGTCCACGGATATGGGTCAGTTTTTCTTTTTTAACAGGATTTGTTGACTTTTCACTACAAGGAAATTTTCAACATTTTCTAAAACAACTCGGGTAAGAATGTCAGAAGTGCCGTGGCAGAGTTTTAGACACTTTTAGTCTTCTCACATTTTTGCTAACCTCAGTTCATTTTTATTGATTTTAAGATTTGTGTCTTTATCAATTCAGATTCAGGTTGATTGCATTTACTTCCTTTAAAAACTCTTTTATCATCCGCTTCATTTTTTTAAACCTGCTGCAGTCAGTCTCTGGTTTTAGTTCACATCTGTTGTTCCAGAAAGTGAAACAAATAAAATCTGTCCTTCAATTCAATCACACCCTTGAGGATGGATGGTATGAAGGTTCACCCTCTTTGCAAAGAGAGGGGAACTTTTGGCTTTTAAGAATGTAATATATGACTTTTTTGCTCTTTTTTTTGCTTGCAACCAGAGGGACTGTTTGTGTTGATATTTTGGTGTATCGTGCTTTATTCCAAATATTGCCTTGACATTTCTCCTTTTCATCTTGCAGTGTATGAGCATCTAATCCAGGTTTCAGTTGTTGACTGCAACAGCCATTAACTGAACTGTGCTAATTTCAAAGCCTAATTCAGTTGATGGTGGTGAGCTTTTCCAAACAAACTAGATTACTTGATTACAATGTGCTGTGTTTGGCCAAAAAACTGAATAGTTCCCAAACTCACTGTACCCTTTTGTGAGAAGTTTGACTCACACGCTTGCAAGTGCACTTAACCCACAGCTGCTGACACACACATCTGCTCATTGAATGATGTTATATGTGCAGCATTGTCAAGGCTCAAAATGAAAAAGAGAAAAATGAAGAGGTAACAGTAGATGTTTTCAGAGATTTCCAATTTTTGTTAATAAAGTTGATGACCTTGATTAAGGATAACAAAAACTGTTATTCAAAAGGTGCCACTTCATATATTAGAGATGGCTGAACACATATTGTTGTAAAAACACTTTCTATATTTGAAAAGGATAGTTACAGTGTAATGTAACCACAATTGTTGTCATTACTTTTTCTTCTTTGTGAAGTAAAAAAATATATATTTTGGCCTAAATCCCCGTTTTCTGACCAAAGTCCTCAAAGCTTGATTGTCCCTTTGTCTGATGATAATTTTGCTTGATACTCTTGTGGTGTGAGATGTTAAGAGTGATTTTATCCTCTTGGATCATCTTAAAAGAAATGAAAAGGTAGCATAACATCTAATGTGTTATAAACCATCCAACAAACTGGGGTTGACTGCCCTATTTACCCTTTATTTACACTAAAGTTATATTTGATCTCGTATGTAAGCAAGGGATTATGGGGAGTGAGTCAGTTTACATGACTCAGTGTATCGAGGCATCTAGCCATAGTTAAGATGACCTGCTAAAGATGAAACCTAAGCATCAGAATGGGAGGAGAGGTTAATTCAGTGCCTTTGGATGTGGCATGGTTGTTGATGCCAGACAATCTAATCAGACATCCTCAGAAACCACTGATTGTTGTGATTACTACAGGCAACCATCGCTAGGGTTTACAGAGAATGGTCTGAAAAAGATCAGTGGCATTTCTTTTAGTCCCAAATGTCTTCTTGATGCCAGAAGTTAAAGGAGAATGGCCAGAGTGGTATGAAATGACAGAGAGGCAACAGCAACTCAAATAATCAACCATTACGACCATGGTATGAAGAAGATCATTTTCTGAATGCATGACACAAAGCAGAAGGACTACAGCTGCAACAGACCACACCCAGTGCCCCTCCTGATAGCCAAAAACAGAAATGTGAGGCCACAGTTTGCACAGGCTTACCAAAATTGAAAAACAGGATACTAATAAAAACATTTCTGGTAGTACTGTCACATTTCCCAAATATGAAATCCAAACCTCCTCCACCCCAGACATTTTGGACTTTTACATTAGATAATTAGATTATTAACATCTCCCAAAGCAACACCAGTGTGCTGCATGTCCTTGCATATGAATCTTGTCCATGGTGGCCTTTTCCCTGCATCTCTGGTGAGGGGTCTGCCAAGATGGCCATGATCACGTAAGGCTTAGCACTCATCAGGTGTTGAAGCTGGTGGAAGGCCGACAGACAGGCTAATGAATTGGTTGTGAGTGAAGACCAGGTTAGCTGCTTCAGCTGCAGTCACACATTCCCGTTTCTCATGGCGATTGTGCACGACTGTCATAATCCTGATGAAACGTGCTTTGGTCCTGGTGCATGTGCTACTTGGTCTAGATCAGCGTTGTTAAGTCGTGGATGAACAGCGTGGAACGTGGAAGGGTCCCGACAGTTTTGAATTGTTCAAAACTCTCAGGGAGAATCGCCGCTCTCAGTATAGCAGGGTGAAAGCCTAATGCAGTCCTAAGGTGAACAGCATTAGCATGGCATGTACGGGGCTCAATCGGGCCAATCGTGGCTAAATCCTGAAAGCTTTCTGAGGACGACTGACAAAGATGCATCCGTTTGTGCCCCGACTGTGTCCTGTTCAAGACGGCACTCGTGACGGGGCTCAATCAGGGCTTACGTGCCGCGAACTGAGCTCCAGCTGGGCTGATGTCATGTCAGCGGGATGGAAATTCATGGACTTCTCATCATATTGTGTATTAACTGAACTTAAACGGGACGAACGCCACCGAAGCGCTACTGACGGTGTATTTAGGGGTGTGTCCAGGGGTGAGATGGTCACTTCACTTAGACTTAGACTTAGACTTTCTTTATTGTCATTACGCAAATTACACATCAGTGCACTTGGAATGAAATTTCGTTGCATTGGCTTCCCGGAGTTATAACAACACACAGTGATGATTCACCCCATATCATAGCGATCACACCAGCCTTGCCAATCATGTACAGTCGTACACAATCGCTATGAGAAACTGGAATATGTGACTGGGGCATTACACACAATCAACACGCAGCCTGGTCTTAATGTTTTTTTGTTTTGCCATTGGTGGTGTGGTGCACAAAGTGCTTACATATGGCACTCCTCAGGATGTTGTTTTCCACTTGAATTGGTTTTGCATGTTATTGATTATATCAAGGTGAAATAGTCTGTTGGATAGGGAAGGTCACTGCTGCAGGTGCCCTAATATGCTGCACTGTATATTTTCGGTTTGTATGGATGTTTTCAGTTCAAATAGGATACCCCCTCTCCTCTGAGTCTGAAAGGAGGAGAAGGTGACAGTCCTAGCTTCCAATGAGTCTTCATACTTACAAATGTTTTGTATGAATAGTCGCTGACCTCCCTTTATGACAATCAGGTTTACCCATCTCATAATGTCTACTTTCAAAAGGATTACACACCATGCCACAAAGTTCAAATTCTCTCAAACTGGTTTCTTGAGCATGACAATAAGTTCACTGTTCTCCTGTGATCTCCAGTTTTACATAAAAAAGTGAACTTTTGGGATGTGGTGGAGTTAGGGATTCACATCATGGATGTGCAGCTGACATGTGTTTCTCGCACCTTGTTGAATCGATTAGCAACAAAAAGAGGGACCAGCATGGGGATAATGGGAATAGTATATTTTAAATATAACTATATTAAATAAATACATTTAGTAGGCTGCTATACTTCAGATTCAAATGGCTGTAAAAAAATATGGAACTATTTTGTATATTTTCCAATTCTGTTATCACAGAAAAGCTGGTGTTAATTGTAATTTTGTGAGTCTCTGTGCAGAAGACATGCACTGTTGAAGAGGATCTGGAAGTATTTGTACATTGTGAGATTTCTAATTACGTTATCTATTGTTAACTGTCCGGCATTGTGTATCTCTGCTTCTGTGGTTTGAGGATGTGCACTCATATCTCCCTTTTTTTTTAGAGGGGATTGGTTTGAAGAATTCATATTATCATTTGGAATGGACAAGGGGGGCTTGGGGAAGTGAGGAGGAAGATAATAATAAAAGTAGTTGAAAAAGAAAACAGTGGAAGTTAAGCAGAAAAAGTGTGACGACGTTGCAGCCTTCAAGGTTGTACTTGGACAAACATCAGTCCTGCTCACAATGCTTTACAACCGTCAAAATAGTTTACTGATTTTTCTCTCTCCTCGCTCTCTCTCTTGATCTCGCTTATTGCTCATTTCTTTTCTTGCCTTGCCTCTTCTCCCTTTCATCCCCCCTCTGTCTCTGCTCTCCCCTCACACCCCCAACTGTTCAAATATTATTTCTCCCCCTCCTGTCGTCCTCTCCCCCCTTTTTTTCCTCCCTCTCTTTATCTTGTCATTGCCTGTCAGTAGGGATTCTATCGGCACTGAATGTTGTGTGTGCATGCGTATCTGTGAACACATTGAGACTGAGTTACACTTAAGAGCTCATTGATTTAAAAATACCTTCGATATTGGAGGTCCCCTCCTGCAGATTCGTTCAGAAGCTTATCACACACACACATAGACACGCCGAGATGTATGCATAAACCAAAGCTCCACTCCAAAGTTTCTCCTTAAACTTTGTGATTGACCTAGTTAGTGTGTCGTTTTGACAAGTTGTCTGTTTTGACACGACATCCTCCGGTGTTTATCAGCATCCATTCTGCCTATCACACTCTCACATGGGGAATTCACACACACACATACACACTTAAAAGCTAAATCAAGCTTAGACTTAAAACACAGGCAGGGTATAAGTATTGTTTGCAGTGGGTGAGTGAAAAGACTTAAATTCTGGATATGAATAAATGCTTTGGTCATTTTTGAACACTTATGAATGCTAAATACCACCTGTATTACTCCTGTCGAAGCTACCACCTGTTTCTATGCCATTTATATAGGGGATTGTTTGTGATTTAGCCGCTTTGTGCATGGTTGTGTGTATGCTGTTATTGTTTTCTTTTTCCTTTTTTTTCCTCGTCCCCTCCCCGTAGCTCAGGTTTAGTGTGTTTAGTGAGCCTGGCCGCTGACAGGCAGAGGTGGGAGGTCAAAGAGCCAAGTTAACTCCATCAATCCCCATGGACAGTTACAAACGAGCCCTCAACTCCAGCCAAAACAATCCCTGGATCATGCAGGAGGGGCGGGAGTTGGGGAGAGAGAAAGAGGGAGTGAGGGTTTGACTGAGTTTGACACAAGGGGCTGTGATGTTTTATATACAATGGAAGATAGCCATGGCAAGGAAAAACAAAAAAGCTGGTTGTGTTTTGCATTTGTATTCTCTTAATAGAGTAATCAATCAATCAATCTTTATTTGTAAAGCACCAATTTAAACAAGTGTTATCCAAAGAGAATTTACAATAGAGCAGGCTGAAGACAAGCTCTCATTTTATGGTTACACATATAAAGTAGAATTTGATATGAAATCAAGAGGTGCCCAGAGAACACAAACCTCCACCACAGTATTTCCATGACTGTTGAGTGGGTTGTTGCCAAAAAGTGTGGTAAACAGCCCTAGCTTACACTATTTTGGATTACCACCAGAATCTAAACACTTCCTTATTGTTCCATGATCAACATTTCCTAAAAAATTGATTCAATATTTGTTTAAAGCTTTCCGAGTTATTAGTAAAAATGTGACGAAGGGTCCTATGCAGCAGAGTTTTCAAATCATTTAAAAAATCTTGACTTCCCCCTTCTGCCATGACCAACATCCTTGTAAAATTTCATCCAAATCCACACTGAAATCTCAATCCCAGACAGACAAGCAAAACATGCTTAAAAACAACAACCTCATTGGCAAAGGTATTAAAGGTGACTGCGTTCAAGTAACCTCGGAACTGGGAGTGATATCATCTCCGACTTAACGGCATTCCAGTTGAAGTTGGAAAAAAACACGCCGATCTACCAGGCTATTGTTAGCTGTTGTTAGCACGCCCTGCATTGTTGTTCACAAATATCACACAAAGAATGTGATTATCACTATGGCAGCATTTTTGTAAATATAATCTAACAATGATATGTATACAGCTGATCTAGAGGGACACACCCCAGTCAGAAGTGCCAAAAAAAAAAGATTATTACAGGAGCTCAATAACTGTTCACACTGGGGGCATCCATCTTCGATTATCAACTGGGGGGTGGCGAGGTTTCACCGAGTTCCCAGTAGGAAATCCAACTTCGTGGAACGTTCTAGTTGCAGTTTCCTACTCGGAACCCGGAAATTCCTACTTCTGACTACAACTGGAACACACCAAAAGACCCAAGCCAAAGCGTGTGTTTGTTGTGATGTTATAATAAATACAGCTTGGACCTTCCTCAGAACTCTGCATTGCTTTACAACTTCTTTTTTTCAACAACTTACAGGATGCAAAGCGACGAGGTAATGTATCTCTTTTAGTTACGTAGCGGTAGTTTTTGATGTGAGACAACAAGCAATTTTTGGAAAACTTAGTATCGTAGTTTTGTAGCTGGCTATATATCGCTTCTTACAGCCCAGTGCTCTAAGACGTGTCTGAATAATATAAATTTGCTCTAGTTTTAATTGTCTTGTTCCTGAAGTTGAATATCCAGGCCAGTCCAGCCCTGTCTGACCCAACCGGAAGGCTAAGGAATAGCATTTATAAATAACCTATTTTGATGCTATAAAACTCATCTTAAACTGTGTGTATTTCGATCAGGCATATATCTAAAAGTGAGACTTTTTTGTAATTACGTAGAAACTCCTCACAGTCCCTTTAAACTAGTAGTTCAGATTGAATTGTCTTACTAAGGAGAGATCCCCAGACCTAAATATCACTTCCTCTATTCATAATAATTTAAATGCTAATAATTATAACAATAACAATAATACAGAGAAATGAGCTTAATTAGCTCTTGTGATTGCACTGTGTAATAACATAATCCCAATGCAGTTTTTCTGCATTTGGGGCGTCGGTGGCGCAGTTGGATAGTGTGCTTGGTCAGTGAACGGGAGGTTGCAGGTTCAAGCCCAGCTCCGGGCGACACATGGGGATGTGTCCTTGGGCAAGACACTTAACTCCAAGTTGCTCCCACTGCTGCGTCAGTGGCGTGTAAATGGGCATGAAAGGGCGTGAATGTGTTAGAGATACTGATGGATAACTAACATAGAAACTCTGAACCATCAGTGAGTGAATGTGAGAGCGAATGGGTGTGAATGGGTAGGTGTGACCTGCGGTGTAAAGCAGCTTTGAGTAGTCCAAGACTAGAAAAGCGCTATATAAGCTCAAGTCCATTTACCATTTTCTGTAATGTGTGTCTGTAACCGTAATCTGTTTTATTTTCCGTTTCTGTGCTGCCTTCTCGGCCAGATCACTCTTGGAAAAGAGGTTTTTAAATCTCAATGAGTTTTTACCTGGTTAAATAAAGGATTGATTGATTGTTTCAAAAATATGTAGGGGGTTGCACAATTGATGACATACTTTTGAGATAGGCAAACAATAGCTTTAATGTAAATGGTATTGTTAACACATTTAGGTGAATAATACTAATTGAGTATGAAATACATTTTTTTCGTATTAACTCCAAAACTTTAAAGTGCTTTCTGGGGACTGAGTTAATGAATCTAAACTACAGACTGCTTCACCCTTTCATGCATGAATTATTAAATCTCAAAGATACAGTATATATTTTTGAAATATTTGTATTTACTTTCAACAAGTTAAAAATTATGTTATTTTTTAATGTTATTTTTGTGGGAGTTATACATCTGTCCATTACAGTAGTAATTTAGTGAAATTTGATGAGGATCCACAAACACATCTTTGACAAACATTTATCAAGAGTAAATATAAGAAAAAACAAATTCTGAAGAATAAATATTTTTGCTTTGATCAAACTATTTAAAATTTAAAATAAAAATGGCAATATTATTTGAAATCTGAATACAGGCATGATACACAATTTGCCCTTCTTTGGCTGTTTTGGATTTATGATGCAGTATCTCAACATGGAAACAATATGCAAAGATGATATTTTATGAAATTTGAGACTCAGGTTTTGGAATTTTCCACACGGTACTTGGACATGCTACTGCAACCCAAAAACAATTTATTCCAAATATCTGTCTACTGTAGCGAACACCATGCATGAAAGCCTCAAACTTTGGAACATATTTTGCCTCTTCAACACTATCAGGATGACAGTAACTTGCTCCTCCATGGAAAAACAACAGATATTCCAATTTGTACATTTCTTTAGCTCTCAGTGTGCTTAATACTGACAGATGTAACTGACTTATGGGGCAGACTCTCTTGTTTATTGCAAGCTGTTTTGTATTTATTTATTTCTGTTCATAAATGTGGTTATAATTCTTAGTTGTTGCTCCTCTCATCCATTTGCTGTCATTTCTTTTTTCCTTTGGTAGGATCTAAACTAAACATGAAAATTCCACACAGACAGTAGAAGGCTCTTGGCTCTTTGACCTTACACAGATCCACAAGGGGAACGAACCATGGATGTATTATAAGAACTGGATAGCGTGGCTCTGCCTTCTACCATGTTACGGTTTTGAAGCCATAATATCCCCCGTCAGAGCACCGCCATTGTGTAGCCAGTAGAGAATCTGGACCATATCTCGACGTAGTTGTTGTAAACTGTCGCAAAACTCCCCAGCATACGCCGTACACAATCATTGTGAAACTGCCGTAAACCGCGGTTATTTTTTAAACTCTAATAACTGATGAAAAAGAAACTTTTCAGAAAAAAGAGGACTTGGAAAAAATGCAGCCCAATAATACTTTCATATCACCACAACATACGGATGGGAGAAATATTTCTACGAGGTGTATTAATTTTTTAAAGTTTCACTACGGCCCGTTCAGATGAATGGGGGAGACGGAGATTTGACCTATACTGCAACCAGTCACCAGGGGGAGCAGTTTTTGCGGCGGCTTCACAAAAGCCCAGCGACATGGCGTCCATGTTTTTTTACTGTCTATGGAACGAACCAGCAAACATCTTGCTGTGAGGCAGTGCTGTCCCCTAAGAGTAACTGTGAAATTTTAACTACTCTGTCAATCAATCAAATGATCTTTATTTGAATTGCACAGAATCATAACAAATGTTATCTGAAGACACCTTTCAAAGGAGTAGGTCAATGCCATACTCTGACTTTAAATTTTATTTAATTTAAGAGAAATATGGAAAGGATGGAGAGACCTCCAGAGACAAAGGAACTGAAATGAGCAGTCCTGATAGTCATAATTTATGGAATGCCTGGATCATGAATTTGCCTTCATCATATTTGCCTCTGTTGAACATTCATTTATCAGAGGACCCCTTAATATGTGGTATCTCATTTTTAAGAGGGTTGTCCTTGCTATATGATTGAAAATATGGTTATTGTGGTGGAATAGTCATTAGCAACCATGGATAGGGAGATTGTTAAAATATCATTAACAGATTTAAGTACGAGAATAGCACTTGGAGAGCGCAGACCTCTGCCAGCGCCACAGTCCTCACCCATATTGTGATGTTCCCCATAAATATTAATCCTACCTTTTTTTCATCTAAGTATTTAGATTTTTCATAATTACCTTGCCAACCGAATGCCTCAGTAAGCGTTGACTGTCAGGACGAAGGCTCCGCTGCACCTGGAGTACTTTTTGTTCCCAGCTGGGAAAACTGGACAGGGTGGTTGTGTTTGAGGTGCGCATGCAAAAGTTAGTCGCATTCCTCTTCTTCATCGCCACTACTTTTGAACAAATACGACATATCGGCTTGTCGGTGTTCATGGGCTCACACCTTGTTCATCCTGTTTAAAACCAAAATATTCCCACACTGGGGCTGTGGCTTTCAGCTCAAAAACCATTGCTTTGTGTGTATTCCTTCATACTTGTGTTTGCTTCCTTCTTACTTCTCTTGTAGGAATCAAAGATTGACTGACTGACAACAGGATTCACTCTGTTCATTTTACTATAATACCAATGAGCCCAGGTGTTGAGACAGATGCACAGAGTGAACCCTTTTGTCATCCAGCCTGTTTGGTAGAGAGAGGGGAGGGAAACAAACACGCATGCATGTCTGCATATCGAGGCCGACAAAATTATCCAGTTCGTTTTTAGGCCCTCCTCACGCGAGGACGGCCCCGTATTGTCTTGGCGTCGGCATCAAAACGTGTGTCGCTGTTTACCCATCGTATTGTACATAGGCTTGTGCATTTACATGAGAACGCATAATCCCCGCAAAATCCTGTCAGGTTGCCCATCTGGTTCTGCTCCGAGGTGGAATTCACGTCAACAGGTGCTCATGCACACGTAACACGCTGCATCTCTGCATGAGCACTTGTTGCTGTTGTTGCCGTAGCTGGTGTTGTTGGTGTTCTGTGGGCAAATGTTGGTATAAAAGTCGTAGCAATATTTGTAGCTGATTCTGTAGTAGATCAGAATCAGCCCGGCTGCCCCCATTGTTGTTGTTGTTGTGTGTGACAGCGTGGGTTGGGGGGCAGGGAGGAGGAGGGGTGCTATGAGGTCACCGTCTTTTCCGGACTTTTCTGTTTATACCAACTACGGCATGAAGACGAATACGCAGATATCCACTTGCAGACTGGTTTTCAAAAAAGATGCAGTCATGGACAAATACGCGTCTCCGTGTATCAATATCACCAGATCGATAGTTTATTTTACCGGAGTCTTACAAATTCGTACTCGTGTAAAGCCCACCTTATTTATTGTTCAGTGAATTGATGTATTGATTATTGTGACAGGCTAAGGTCGATTTGATATGTAGGATTTGGGTTTTTTTTACTTGTGACATTAGTCTGGATCAGAGGCACATGACCTCACTGGGGCTTGAAGGAGCAGTAGCCAGCCAGTAGCTACAGTCCTGCTCAGTATTAGAATTATTTTCATTATTTTCATATCTTAATAAATTAGAAATGAAATGTACCAAATTTATGTCATCAGGATCTTTTAATGGAAGGTCCAAAATACTTAAACAAAAAAATACATATATTTTTACAAGTTACATATTGTAATTTCAAGGAGGGAACTGAAAAAAAAAACATGTGCAGCAATAATGGCACCCCTCTTCAGTATTTTGTTGCACACCCTTTGGTAGTGATGACAGCCTCCAAATGTTTCTTGTAGCCATCTATAAGCTTCTTGCACTTCTATTTTTCTTCTTTTGCAAATTGTTCAAGCTCTTGAACATTTGCAGGTTTCTTTCCCCCAATGGCAGATTTCAGCCATACCAAAGATTTTCAATTGGATTGAGATTAGGACTCATTGCCGGCCATTTTAAAACAGGCAGTTTTTTTTCAACCATTCCTGCGTGCTTTTGGATGTGTGCTTTGGGTCTTTGTCTTGCTGGAGGGCCCACGATCTTCGACTCAAACCAAGTGTTCTTACACTGGGTAGGACATTTCGCTCCAAAATTTCTTGATGATTCTCTGATTGCATGATTCCTGTGATACGGTCAAGGCCTCCAGCAAAGCAGCCCCAAACCATTATGGAACCTCCACCATGCTTAATTGTTGGTAGGGTGTTCTTTTCCTTGTAGGCTTCAAGTGGTTGCAATTAAAACTGCCTATTCTAAATATGATTGCATGATCATAGTAGCTAATGAAGTATAATTTACAAAACTTAATATGTAAACATTACTTCTGCCAAGTTTGAGTCTGATAAAGTGATGCAGAGCAAAGTTAGAGAGCTTTGTTAAGAAACTGTACTGTCATATTGTGTACTTGAACTTCATGGGTGCTGATAATGATGAGTAGGACTGTATATATTTTTATTTAACTTAATTTTTATTAATTCATTTTATTCATTTATGCTTTTTTATTTTCAAAATTTGTGTAAATAATCTTTTATAGCCAATTTTCTCGGATATCAACTTTTTGTGTGCATTGTTTCTGACTCCCTCTCCCTGTTGATTCATGACCACGATGAACAGAGAACCTGATCCTCATGGTCTCTAAACTGTAAATAATGATGAGGGCTTACTCTATGGACTTAAGTCTCAAAAAAAAAAAAAATATTAAAATAGTTTTTTGCCTGAAGAGAAAAGAGAAAGTGAGTTCAGCTGTGTTTTAAGTGGTGTACAAACAACTGAACAATCATGAAACATGTGCAATGTTTATGACCAGAAGTCTTCATGAGTGTGAAGTGCACTGATGGCAGCTGAGCACATCCTCAGTGTTTGGTCAGATGGACCAGAGTGAAGCCAATCAGGAAGCAAGCTGACTGAAGCAGGAAGCAAATGTAGCCATGACAATGAGAGTTGTAGGCGGGGAATAAAGCTAGACAGATGTCGAAATAGTGATTCTAACTGAAGGTCTTTGTACCTATAAACCAGTAGGCAGGATTAAAACTCAGGTTTCTAAATGAATCCACACATTTTTGAAAAATCAAACTGGTGTTATGTTGAACCAGATATTGGTCCTCAAGCCTGGGTGCCACAGAGAATGATATGAAATTAGATCATCCTGGATTTACATGCTCAGTACTTTGGATCCAGTAAAAAAAAAAAAGCTAAAGTGTACATATAAATAATCTGCCTCACGTTTCCAATTCACTGTATAAAATGGACATAAAATATTTCTTCTTTTCCCAGATATGTAGGCATTTTTTTTTACTTTAAATACTGTCAAAACTTTTCATACTGAACTTTTATGGGCTTTAATTTGTTGTTTTTGATTATATCCCAATAATACTGTTCACCTATGCTTAGAAGATATACTTTTTTGCCAGCATATGTCCATTTGTTAGTTTAATTATCTGTCAGCAAGAAGACTCAAAAAGTTTGTGACGAACTTGGGGAAATATTAAGTGATTAGATTTTGGTGGTGATCAAAATAAGGATGCAGGCTCAGGTTCTTTTAAAGGTTTTTGTTAACACTGTGGACAGGGCAGTTTTCCCACATTTTCACCACTAACTAACTACGTGAAAGGTGTTAAGAGTTCCCACCTTTTCTAGAATAATCTGCCTCTTGGAATGTCAGAAATGCCTTCACAAAGGTTTGTGATCTCAGAGCACTTCTAGTAAATCTCTATTTTAACAGTTACCATTGTAACCCCTAAGAGCGGAGATAACAGTGATACTGACACTAATACAAACTTAACAGAGTTTTTCCAAAATATAAGACTACCTGTAAAATGATGAGTAAGAAAAATATTTTAAAAATTGTTAAAATCTGTTAAAATGCTATCTTTTTACTGGTTATATCTTGAAACAATCTGTTTCTTGGGACGTGTATGTCGTACGTGACTTGAATAGAGTGAAATGAGATACTTGGAAAGAAGAAATTGCTCTGGCACACCCGTATGATATTTCAGCATAACTTTGACTGTGCCCTAATTTTATTGCATATTTCCCAGTTGCTCCAAAGAGACAAAGCTTTGCAGAAACTGTGTGAGGAGAGGGATG
Source organism: Scarus forsteni (assembly GCA_036419115.1). Classification (NCBI taxonomy): domain Eukaryota; kingdom Metazoa; phylum Chordata; class Actinopteri; order Labriformes; family Labridae; genus Scarus; species Scarus forsteni. Next base: position 4,584,625 of record JAZDUH010000049.1, read on the forward strand.
AGCTGAGAGCCAAGATGGACGACCGGAGCAGAGAGTGTGTCCACCTCAGTCAGGCCCAGGAGAGACTGGAGGCTGATCTGGCTCTGAGCCATGAGAAACTCCACACCTTGCACCTGGAGGTTCGTCTCCCTCCCGTTCCTTTTTTGTGTGTGGATACACGCTCCAGTTGAAGCTATGCAACAAAATGTATTGTTGACAACCACATGTGAATCTAAAGTATATCATCTGTGTGTTAAGGTTCGCAGCAGAGACCAGCTCATAGTGCAGTTACGAGCTGAGATGAAGTTGACTGTAGAAAAGCACCAAGCTACTCAAGAACAGGTGGGGACGCATATCGTTTAAGCATTTATTTTTCAAAACTCTCCTTTATATTGTTTTGGTTGATGTTTGTTTTTTCAATGTAGAATCCTGTTTTGTGACTATTTCTGCTTCTGAGAAAAAAAAAAGACAGCTGTCCACTCTACAGGACACAGACATGAGATTCAAGATGCTTGACATCTTAAAATGTAAGGCACATTTTGAAGGGAGTGAAAATAAACTTCTGTAATAAAGATACAATGGCTTACACTTGGGTTTAAAAGTCCCAGGATCCCAGTACTTCCTATTCAAAAGCCACGTAAGAGATTTTAAGGTACCTTGAGGTTCAGAACCAAATTTTCCAAATTCAGGAAAAGACAGTTGTTCAATTAATACATTTCCTTTCATTCTGTAACTGACCTATTTGGTATTAACCTGTTGTTAACCTGGTTATTTCTTTACAGCTACCAGCCAGCAGATTCTTTTCATGCTTGTAACCAGCGTGACTTTTTGTTGTGTGACTAAGCTTACAGCTAATTGATGCTTATACATCAGTGAGTGCTGACTAGCAAGCTATTGTAGGTTTGTTTTCTACTGTGACAGAGGATAGTATATTGACCATTTCTGTGATGTCAAACTCTGTTCCATTCTGACTGGAAATCAAAAATACTGTTGTTCACCATTAGTTTACTCTAAAGAAATATACATATCCACATGGTGAACTCTAACCTACACCTACCATGATCATCTGCTGTTGTGCAGTAGACCATTCTAAAAAATCTCTGAATTGCGAAATACAATACGACTTGGTCCTCATTTGTAACACATGTCTAAACATTAACACTGCTTTGTTGTCAGACCCTTACCGATATTTGGTCACTGTATGTAAGTGTTTACAGTTTCAGAAGATTTTGAGACTTGGAGTGTTGTAAGCTGTCTGGTAGTACTGTTTAGAGGATACAATCTGTGCATTATCTTATTATTATTACTTTTTATTTAAATTTCCTTTTTTACTAGTATTGTTTATATGGGTGTATATATATATATATATATATATATATATATATATATATATGTATATATATATATATATATATATATATATATATATTTATTTATAATATGTGTGTGTGTATATGTATGTATTCCTCTCTTCTCCTGTTTGACTACTTAATCTTTGATTTTCAATCAGATTTCTGACCTACTTGAGATTGTGTATTTCTATTTATTTTGGTTGACTGTGGTTTGCTACAGTTTTCGATGTGTTCCTTTTTGTTTGGAGGGTGGAGATGGGGTGGCGTAGTACAGTAGAAACATATGTGCCCATTACCTTTATATAGTCAAAATGTTTTGTAAACTTGAAAAACAATAATAAATGAAGTTGATAAAAAAATCTCTTAATTACCTGTAGGTTGAGTAGGTGTCTGATGGAGTTCAGATAGACATGTAAGCCAATCAATACAGAAGTTTTATCATGCTATTTCAAGAAGTCGGCACTTTTGTCTTTTCCTCGTCACTTTACTTCTACCAACCAGTGTGACATCCTACCACTGCTTTGATTTTTTTGTCAATTTTAACCCATCACAGACCATAGATGTTGGAGTGAATGCAGAGTTGTTGACAACATGGCACCAAGTGGCAAAAATACGGCACTACCACTGGTTGTTACTATGTAAAAACTATACTGTTTTATTGTACATTATCAATTGTAAACATACTACAGCGGTCATCAAAAATAAATGTGTGAACCTCTTTAAATACTGTTATAGATGTTGTTGATTTATAATCCTTGTACTTTGTTTCAACATTTTCCTGAGATTTTGTTCTTTTATAGGTTTGTGGTCTGTTTTTTATCAAAATAATTTTGTCTCTTGGCTTCTAATCCTCTCTCGGTAACACAACAAGGATTTCAATCCTATCTTTCTATTTTTTGTTTTTCCTTTCAAATGTTCAGGCAAGGTTGAGTGAGCACCCTTGTGCTTTTTTTCTAGTAATGACCTGTTTCACACCCACAGAGTTGCACACATCTACTCAAGGGAAGTGCCCAAACCAGCAGCAGCCTTCTACAGTTGGCTACCGAGCAGCTCCATGAGAGCAGTGGGAGCTGTAGCACCTTGCTCATAGGTTCCCTGAAAGTTCCTGCTGCGAGAAAGAGGGGAATTGTTAGTCATTCATGTCGGCTGTGCCCATATTTTCCCAGCTGGTCCTCAAACTAAACTGGGATACACTCTGAGTCAAACCTCATTCCCTCTCTTTTCAGTCCAGAGCAGCCCCCTTAGTGTTTTTTGTATCTATCTGTGTAGATGTATAGCTTCTTTTTCCTCTTACAACCTTTGAAATTCCCCTCTTTTTCTCTGTCTTTTTGCTCAGGTGGTATCTCTAGAAGGTGAGGTGAGACACTTGAAACGCAAAGTCAGAGGACACCAGGTAGAGTTAAAGGAAAAGGTCAGTGATATCGAGCGTCTTAAAGCCCAGCTTGAGAAAGACCAACAGCAGCGACATGGCCAACAGCAACAGGTAAGGAAGAATCCTCTCCTCTCCTCTTCACCTCTGCTCATCTCTGCATCCCGCCCCGGTGAAAAACGTTGTGAAATCTATAGATCAACTGAACTCTGACCTGGAAGCTGTGCAACAGGCTCATGAGACTGATGTGGCATCCAGCTTCACAGCTGGTTGAAGAGAAGAGTTCTGAGCACAGCCAAATTCAGAAAATACTTAAGGATGGAGAGTCGAAGGTCACAAAGCTCAAGGACAGTTTAAATCAGCTGCACAGAAAAGTAAAGCCTTTTGAGTATTGAGTTGTAAGTGAATTCACACAAAAAAATCCTACAATAAGAAAAGTATCAATCTTGGTACGGCAAATGGCAAAAATAAATCTGAATGTGAGTGGTCTATGTCAGGGTTTTGTGGTTTTTGCCACACCAAAGACCCCTATTCATTGCATTTAGCCACATGACTAGTATGGTTGAATAAGATCTCAGGAGAGTGACAACCATCTTTGAATACTTCACGAAGCTCGGGGTGGTCTTTTAATTTACCCCTTCTTCAAGCTACACATTCATATTACCTGATAATCTCAGAAAAATCGAGTGTTGAAGATTAGAGTTTAGAGCTCCTAAAGTGTTAGCCATATGTTCCCTACAGTAATATTTATATTTATGGAGCCTAATGCTCATCAATGCTTTAAGTATTAGACATACAGGTCTGGATCAATGTGATAATTTAAATTAAAACTCCGTTCAGACCACAGATGGTCTATGGAACCTGACAGTTTTAAGATGGTGTACAGGACAGTGACAGTTATATGAATTAAGTGGCTGATTTTGAACCATCACAGCTCTATTCAGGCCAGCTAATTGAGTTGCCTTCAATTCATCTTTTTACTGGACACCAGCAGCTGGTTTTAGAAAGCACATTTGTGTTGTAACAGTCTGTAATGGCCCTGCTGCCAAAGATTGAATCAGAAACATAATAAAGTCTACTAAAGTATAAGTTTATCAACAGTACCAGCTCACTTATAACCAAGAAAATAGTGTGATCATCAGCCACTTACTGATTAAACAACTAAGTCTCTGCACCAAGTTTTGTTAAACTTATTTTGCTGAAGGCACACCTCAGATCAAGCTAAACTGTCAAGTCACACCACATTGACATCCCTGTGAAAAGCCTTTTTGACATAAATGATGCGTATTGCCAGTCATTTCCTTAATTATTTCATCCAGCAAAGGAGGCCTTCGATAGCTTTATTCATCCCTCACTAATTTCAACATCATTATTAAATTATTACATTTTGATCACTTTTAATTAATCTAGCAATAGCAGCAAAACTAACCTGGACAGAGAGTTAAAGAATTTGGTAAACTTTTAGAAGAGACAGCAAAGTATTGATCCTTTTCATCTTCTGTTTCTTTATAGTGAGACTATGCTGCTGCCTTGATGGTGTTATGAGGGTAAGGCTGGGATATAAATAAAAGAATAATCGAAATTGACATTCAGCCCCTCGAATCGAAGTAATTTAACTCACGATTATTATTTTATTTTCACTGTGTAAGTCATGTAGACCATGCCCTCTACATACAGTCTGCGTTCACTTTCGCCAAGGGTGAAGGACGCACTGCCAACATGGAGGAGACAAGCTTCAATCTATCAGATGACCTTGTAGCCAAGTTAAATGCCATCTCCATTGTTTGGGCACATTTTGGATTCTGTGTGAGCAAAAACAAGTTAAATGCAGATACTGCAGGAAGACCATTTCGACAACCGTTGGTAACACCACCAGTTAGTTTCAGCATAGCATAAAATAATTGGTCATTATTCGTAATCGAGGTAAGAGCTTCAATTAATTTTGATACTGAGATTAGGTTATATCGCCCAGCCCTATGTGAGGGCATCTTTATTCTACAGGTATTGCAGCTGTGCATGGATTTAACGCTCATATATGGCAGATGTAAAAAAAAAATTCTGTGTGAAGCTTACATGTTCTCCCAAGCATGCATGGGTTCTTCCAGACACTCTTGAGAACAAAAACATGCTTGTAAGGCTAACTGCTGACTTTAAATTACCCCTTGATCAGCTGGCAACCTCTCACCCAAAGCCAGTAGGGTTAAGCTGCAGCCCCTGGCAACCTCAGAGGGTAAACTGTAGATACTAGATTAATGAACTTTACTTAACTTTACTTTACAGACTTTACTTTTGTCTGACAGCTCCTTGTTATGGTATCACTATTATGTACTGCTTGTGTAACCCTTGTTTCGATGATGCTGTCAATGCACTTTATCCTTCTCTGTCTGCTCCTCGAGAGGCTGTATTCTGTATTTTGGCATTTATTAGGGAGAGGTATATGGTATTTAAGGCACATAGTGCAATATAGAACAGAATAGAATAGATTAGAATAGAATAGAATAAACCTTTATTCGTCCCACATGGGGAAATATAAAGTGTTACTGCAAAGCAGACAGCAAAGGGGACAGCATTAATAGAATAAAAAAGTAGACCCAAGTATAAAAAATAGCAGCATGTACATTCTTCTACCTATATAAGATATAAAATATCAAATATACAAAGGGACTGGATACAAAACTGATTGCAAATATTATACAGATTCTATACACATTCACTGAGTGATTGCACGTGGGATTAAGTGATTGTACATGGTTGTACTTCCACATTGTAATTGCACATTGCTAGAGGATTGCACATTAATTGCACATTGTAATTGCACATTGTTAGATAACTGCACAATAATTGCACATTGTAATGAATCAGTGGATTCATATGAACAGTGGATTATGATTAGTACGATAATCAAGCTAAACTGCTGTGTTTGCACTGGACAGGACTTGACTAACCGATCCGGCCTGTGTTATGTTGTGTATATGGTTTTATATTCCTATTGTATTGTTGCTGTGAGTGTCAATACTAATCTGCTGCACAACAGTTGCCCTTTAAGGGACAACTAATGAAGTGAAGTGTTTAGATATTCTGTGTGCCATAATACTGGCTTGAGTTGTTTTATCCTGTTAAATTTAGTTATTTGCATATTAAACTATCAAATATATTTTAAAAAATTCTTAAAAGTTACATGACACTCCAGTGCCCCCTGGCTGCTTGGAAAAAAATGGGTCTGGGGTGTGTGTCACAGCTGACAATGAAATGGTCAAAGTCTATGGAGAGATTGACAAATGACCCATTTGCAAATGACATAGCTTATTCTTAGCAGTCAGCTTACATACTTAGCCATTTAGATCATTACAATTAACAAAAGAAAAACAAAATGAACCTTTCACTTCCAATCAGGCAAAATATAAAAGAAACAGAAATGATAAAAGAGAGAGTCAGAAGAATTAAGTTATTATCATCAGAGGGTCATCTTGGGTAGTCATGTGTCCACCATAAATACTTAAATAACCGGCCAAATGAGGGTCAAAGTAATGTGTTTTCCATCATATCTAATGAGTGTGTTTCTCCAAAGCACAAGCTCCTGATTATGGTCACAAGAAAACCATGGTGTTCTTATTAGTGCTTGTTAGTCATCCTTTTATCCAGTGACGGAGAGACATACTAAATCTAACATCACTACACATTAAAGAGAGGGATTCTGTTCAAAAGAGCAGTTCAGAGCCGACATAGGTAAAGTTAACTCCTGATAATGGGCTTAATTAGTCTATTATATCCTGCGATTATTTAACTGTTACCTCAGATAACCTTGGTGAATATAATCACTGTCACACTCTTAGTTTAAAATATTCCACACATACGCTAAAACACCTACACAGGTTGTTCAGTTTTTGACTCTAGAGGAGAGAATGAAAGATGATGGTGCTACTCCACCCTCCGCTCTCCCATCCTCCTCACTCAACTCTCTTTGGTTTTGTGTCTCTTTTCTCCCCTTTGCATGAGCAATTTTTCCACTCAGTCATGCCGCCTCCTACCCACTGTTATAGTCCGGGATGGGCCCGGCTAATCCCTGGTTAAACCAAGCCGCAGTGAACCGCTGAAATCTAACTAGTTGGCTGTCATTAGCTGTAAAACCCCTCATGTTCTGATCCAGATTATGGCGGGATTAACGTGGATGAACTCAAGCTGAGTGTTGGAGCGGGTTTAACTTTCTCAACCCCTCCGCTTGAAAGGTGAGCTACGGCAGGATTCCTTGTGTAACACCCGGATTAAGCTTGGTTTCACTTCCTGGGTTTCCCCATCATTATGAGAGAGGTTACTGTCGAGCACCATGATATATTACAAAACTAACATGCACCTGTTCTTCTCTTTTTCAGTAATATATGGCTAACATAATGCATTGTGTCTAATGTGCTGTGTGAACATAATAGGAAAGAAAGTTGCATCATTTCTGTTTCTCTGTAAAGCCCAATTTAGATTTATTTTTACCTTTTGACCTCTGGGAGTTAAAGAATAAAATCCTGATGTAAGTGTTTTGTGGGGCACAGTTTCTCTGGAAAAGAGAAGTTTATGATTTACACACATTTATCATATTCCGTATTTTAAACATTAGGCCACTGCCTTAAATGGTGCCATAGATTTACATCTGAATCACATCCAACCTAGACGCATTCCAGTTATGACTGTGGTAAAATCAGGGTAGTGGAAAGACATTTAACTTTGAAGTGGGACACTTGGACCTTAGGGGGGCGTTCCAAGTGACATTATCTTATTTGCTACCCAGGCTATGCCAGCTCCAAGATCATCTGAAATGCACCAATAGAGACAACTAGACTTATTGCACGGTGGTATCATGCCTTAGTAAGGCATTGATTGCCAAAGTGAGAGTACAGTGATGGATGACTTTCCAAATGACTTCCAAAAGATATCAGTCCATAGCAAAGTCAGAGAGGACATTTGTACAAGTTTGATAATAATTTTGAAAGTTGCTCGTTCCCCCAAAGTCTTACCAGTTTGGCCTTTGATCAAAGTGGTCATTAAATCAAAATTTGAGGACAATCCTTGAAGGCATTTTTGAAATATTCCTCTCTCACAAGAAGGTGGTGAACAAGGTCACCAATAACCTTTGACTAGGCCTGTCACCATAACAAATTTTGCTGGACGATAATTGTCCAAAAACTGATTGGCGATAAACGATATTAGTGTCCATATTATTTGAAACATCAATTTTTCATTAATGTAATTATGTGTCATAATAAAGTGAGTACACCATATCAAAAGCTATGAACTTTAATTTCTTAATAGTATTCAACTGTAATAGGAAAGCCAAGAGCTTTTAAAATAAAATAAGTTAAACAATATAATAAATTTAAAAAAATAAAAACAATGAAAATGAAATTAACTCTCTTTTGGGAAAAACTGCATGTAAAAAGAAAATATAATAATAAAAAAAAAAATAGACCCTCTGTCTGTAAAGAAAAAAAAACAAAACTCCAATAAAAACAAACAACAATGAAAACAATGATTAAAATGTAGTTTATACAGTTCCAGAATTGTTTGTGATGTGTTCTCCCAGTCAGTTCATATAGTCTGTCATACATTTGTAACATTTCCTGAAATGCTGACTTTTCAACTGAATTGAAAGGTTGCATTTCTTTTGCAACGTAGCGAAAGACACTGTCTGTGAGCGCACCATTTTGCGCTGTTTCATTTATATTTACTTCCCCGACCAAATGCCACAGTAGGCCCTGACTGTCAGAAAAAAGGCTCCGCTATCGACACTACTTTCAAGCAAAGTCAACATATCAGCTCGTCGGTGTTCATGGGCTCATACCTTGTTCATTCTGTTTAAAACCAAAATATTCTTGGGCTGTGGCATTCGGCTTCGGAACTACACTTTCATGCCATCATTCATATTAGTGTTTCTTTCCTGTTACTCCTCACAACGCTCACTTCAGCTCTCTGTGTGTGTGTACTGCTGAGTGGCCCCGCCTCCCCCTCCAAAGATCGAATGACTGACAGATGGATCACGAACCCTAACACCACTCATGCCGCCATAGAACCAACGCGCCTAGATGTTGAGAAAGATGAACGGAGTGAACCATCTTCCCATCCAGCCTGTTTGGTAGAGAGAGGGGAGGAAAACAAACATGCATGCACGTGTCAATTTATTGAGGCTGACAAACTTACAGAGGACATTTTTATTTATGGTGCGGTTAATTGATTTATTGATTATCATGACAGGCCTACTTTTGACCTATAACTTCTGATATCTATTTAGGTCAGTTCTTAGTGCAATTGGACAAACTTGCAAAGTAAAAAAGTGAATTCACAAAAGTTGTCTTTATGTACTGCATTCACAAACAAAGAATGATCAAGAAAATCCATCACCTTGATCTTGTTTATATTTGCTTCAGGCTTGTGTCATGTAACATATTTGGGTAAAGTTTGATGGATACTCCTCATCTTTGTGATTCAGGGTTTCATAAGATAGAATTACAAGCAAATAATAATCATGACGAACCATGACCTTGGCCTTTGCCTATGGAAACTGATCCCTTAAAGAGTTCATGAAATATTGTGCTCCAAGAAAAAAATATGGATATTAGTCCTTCAAAATCTGAAGTCATGGTGTACATTAGTATAAAGTTTAAAGAAAATCCCCATAAGCTTTCACTTCTGTTGTGTTCACAAGCTAAAAGTCATGATTAGGCATATTCCTTGACCTATAAGTCATTTACTCAAACATTCAACCAGCTAAGTTTGAAGACAAAGTACATTTAGTGAAAAGTTTGATGAAAATCCCCTAACGCATTTTTGAGATATCATAATTCACAAGCAAGGGGTGATCAACAGGCTCCATGATTTTAACACTGACTTCTGATCTTTTAATGTTATTCGGTCATCCCTGTGTCATGGCAGGCAAAGCTGTGCAAAGTCTGGAAAAGTCCTCCTATAGTTTATCCTTGAATCACAATGGAAGTGAAGTGTGTGAAGATCATTTCAAAACCCCTCAAGTTGCTGTTGAGATAGCACTTTTCCTAGCAAAGCATGAGCAGAAGACCTTGATCTTTGACCATTCATCTCCAAAATCGTATTAATTCATCCCGAAGCCTCAGTGGACTAGTGGTTAATGCTTCCTGAGATATTCCACTCACAATTTGACTTGTTTGTACAATCCAAAAACACAATGCTTCTGGCCTGTTTTGTTGCCTGCTCCGGGAAGTAACAACTGGAGTGCACATGATCTAATATCTGTGCAAATAAAGCTGCAATGGAATAACTCTCTTTATATGTACCAACAATAATCCTGCTACATGTGTCAACCTTTTGTAGAGCATACTTTGTCAGGTAAAACTTTTCATCTGCCCAATCAGGTTCCTCAAAGGCACCAGAATATGAGGGGAGCGAAAACCTTCTATGATATTTTACAGTGTATTGGTCATTTTTCCAAAACTTACTCCCATCGCACCAAAAGAAAAAGCAAGTTTCTTTTTTTATCAGCATTTATGCCTTGCTTGTCTGTGCTTGCCCTCAGGTGCAGACATATGAAGAGAAGCTGAAGATGCAGGAGGTCGAGATGGAAATTCTTCAACAGCAGCTAAAAGGAGCCAAGGAGGAGCTGAAGGATTCCAGTTTACAAAAAGAAAGTGTTGCCATTTTTAAACAAAAGTACACAGCAGCAATGGAGAAGGTCCACAGGGTGCAAGGGCAGGTGGAGCTTTTGGAGGAGGATCTGCAGTACTCACACCGACAAGTAAGATAGTAGGCTTTGGAAAGCATGTGCCATTATTGAATGCTCCTTATATTATTGAACTTTTGCTCTCTACCAGTGAGTCATGGCCTCAGAGTAGGTTGCAAAAAGCTTATTCAGTGGGCCACAGATGTATGCTAGGCCATTCAAAATCGGGGCAGAAAGTATAATTTGTAGGAATATTGGTAGCCTTTAGTCTTGTTGCTTGCCCAAAGGCCTGGAGGGCACAAGTAGTCCAGGAAGAATTCAACACTCAGCACATATATACATTTGCATCTCTTCAATGTGACTCATGACAAGCAAGGACACAACCACGAAGATGGCAGACTATTACACGTTTTTTCTTTTGTCTAAAATTTCTGTCCTATTCTCTTTGTTAAATTTGCAGCTAAAAGACTCCCAGCTGGCAACTCATGCTGTGAAGGAAGAGCTTGCAGAAATGAAACAGTGGTATCAGGAAAAAGTTGCCCAATGGGAGAATTCTCAGGAGGCTTTGGACCAGCTGACAGATGAACTCCAGGCCAATCAGAATCAACTAAGAGTCCGGAGTCAAGAGGTAGACCATCTCAAAGGCCTGATCGGATCTCTGCAGGAGCAGGGGGACACACTCAGACAGCAGGTTAGGAAAAATGAACACACAGTGGTGTATTTAGATGGATACTGTTCTGTAATATCTATTTTAAGGGCTATTACCCATCACTGATCAATCCCTGAATGTATATATTAAAACACATTTAATCTAGTTTTCAATAACATTTTTGAAAATCTGTTATTTTCTAACAAATGAATGGAACCACAGAAAAGGGATTTCGTAACTAACCAAGAGAGAGTTAAAATTTGCTCGCAAAAACGTTAGTGTGTGAAAGTGTCTTCACTCTCTCAGTTCCTCACATATCCAGAGAGACTTGGTGTTATTTTCCACAAATGATTACAACAAGCTAAGTCAGCTTGCTAGCAGCACTGGCTAATGCATCTTCAAGTTTGTATTACTCCAGTCAAGCCCTGCCCGCTAAAAACCGTGTCACACTGTCTACAAACATTATGAATGTACAATGTAATAACATTGTCACAAACTTCCAGTTGTTCGTCAAACAATATTGGAATATTGTGTGATACCATGACAGGAAACGGTTTAAGGTTGGGCAACTTTATTTCTGTAGTGCCACAGCACAGTGGATAAAAAAGGGAACTATGTCTAAAGAATTTAGAGAACAAGTCAAGCGACAAGAACACCAAAAGATCTGAGAAGTGACATATGGAAGCGCATGGAAGCACTGTGGGCTCTATACCCCTGATGGCGAAATGAAAAACACGGACTGGGTGGTGTATTGATTATTTGCAAAGCAGCTGGTAACTCCTCATCCTCGACAAATCCATGGACCCATTTGTTGGTCTTCCACCAAAGACAGTTTGTAAGTAGTTTTTATTTTTATTTTTGGTTGGTTCTTGCCTGTGCTGTGCAACCATAGTTAAGGCATTAAATAGATGCTGTTTTGAAGATTTGTAATTTTGCAACTTTGGTACTTTTTAATTCTAAGACAGTTAAATTAACAGAGACTGAATTACAATAGTATAAGATATGTAGCATGGCAAGATATTCAAACATGAAAATAATGTCAGCCTGTTATGTGAATTAATGTGGCTACTTTTTGATGCAAAGGAAAAGCAAAGACAAACAAAACCATAAGCAGACTTCTCTTTTGTTCTCAAAACTGAAAAACATGTTTCTTAACTGCTTTCCTGTTTGTACGCTGCATATTTCAGTCATTTCCATTTATAATCTGAAGAATTCTGGTTACATAAATCACTGCTCAGTATGGCTTGTTTTTGTGTGTGCACCCAGGTGCTCACCAGCTCCATTAATATTGTGTGTGCGTGTGTGCCTTTGTACCAGTGTATGTGTGTGCATGTGTGCAGTGGCGTGTGTCACTTAATCTTTTCTCCTTTTTTCTTTCTGTTTTATATTTACTACGTCAGGCAACAAATGAATCATCTTTATTACGCAGAAATTTAATTTGGATGAACTTAACTGCTGCCGCCAAGGTCAGACGGGCAGAATGTCATTTTAATCCAATCAACTTTAATCTGTTGGTTATAAAAGAGTTAGGCTGTTGAAGAATGGCTGTATCTCAGGCCCTTTATTACGCTAGCTAATGACTTTGATTGTGAGGCGCCTATCAAGGGGTTTGGAGTTCTTATGGAGCTTCACGTCCTGCTAATGCTCTACCTCATGCCACTGTTGAGCTCAGCTAACCCTAAAATCTCTAATGACTTTATTCCCTGTTTACAAGAAAATCCTTTTTGAGTGGAAGTCCGTGATATACTTTTCTTTTCTAAAATTATGGCATTTGATTTTTGGGCACACATAAAAAGGAAACAAAACACGTACAGTAGCTCAAATGAAGTATCTTAATGCTATCTGAATTAAAGTACATTTGTATTCCAATGAGGGGGGACATTCACTATAATGTAAAGATGAATACTGGAAGACAAGTAAAATTTCTGCAGTTTCCTACAAAGATGTCTACTTTAAATGAGTTACATACTGTAATTTGCCATATGAAAGACAGCAGTTAATAGACTAAGATTGAGGGTGGTGATACATTAAGCAATACATTCAGAATGAGCTACATGGCCTTTTTCCCAAAGATATTGGTTTGTAATTAAGAGAACAATGCTGAATCTGGTGCACTATTGCCTTTAAAAGTTTCCTCTGCTGGATTGACTTGTTAATGTACGGACCCTGAGCTTGTAAGCTGGCACATCAGGACCATATGTCTCTGCGCTCTGCCATGCAACAAATCAATTCACAAATGAGTGTTTTACATAATGATGTGTTTCCTTAATAGCACATCAGCATCATTGTCATTCATTAGCTAACCAGAAATCCATATAATATGTTGACATGCAGTTCATTAACTATGCAACCTTTTGTGACTTTGCTTTGAAGGATTCATTTGGTTTATGTTGTTGTTTGGATTTTTATGCTTGCATTGTCAGTAATTGATTGACTTAGATCAGCCTTTATGAACTTAATGAATATTTTCACTGTATTTCTTTGCAATAACAGTTTCAATCAATTTTACATTTATTATTTGTTCCCTACTTGTAGCTAAAAGTGTCGGAGTGTGATCTACAGCGATATCAGCAGAGTCACTCTCATTCTGATGAGGAGTATCACAGCTTGTTGAAAGACAGACAGCAGCTACTGCAGGTAAATATACCTAACTCATTCTGCACTTGCATAAACTACAACTGGCTATTTTTGACTAACCTTACATGCCAGATGGACAGTTCCATATTGAAAATATTTCACTAATCCATCTGGGGAGGATCCTTACGAGAATGTTTCCAGGGGCAGAACATTCAAATACAACAGCAGCTTGTGATTGGACAATCGTTTAGCTCAACACATTGATCACAGACCAATCTATATCAAGCAGCGCTGCTATGACGTAGCATATCTAGCGGCTAAATGTAGCGGCTAACGGTTACCCATTAGCTGCAGTGGCTAGCTGTTGTTAGCTGCTTTGGTTTACAGCTATCTGTTGTTTGCCCTTGTTGTGTTGCTCTACCTTGAGACTATCGTTTCACATTAAATTATACCAGTCAGATGTAACATTTAACACTTATTTGTTACATGAACCTTGTCAATGACGATCCCTACAAAGTAAACTTATGAGGAGAGCATATTTCGCCAAGTATAACTGAGTAACCATGATAGCTAACCGACACTAGCCTCCATTATTTGTACAACAGGAAGTGACTTCACTTCCCGTTAGGTCACTTCCTGTTGTCGTCATGTCCGCAGCTCCTGCTGCTCCTGCCTCTCTTCCCTGATTGGGCCATTAAGCATTTAGCCAAGTGAAACCATTGAACAATGGAGGCTGGCAAGACGGAGATGCCTGATTTCAGAATCAGACAGGTCTGTCTGCTCTGCAAGGCTAATTTTGGACATTGGCATTGTTCACATGTTCATAAACATTATATTTAGTGTTTTATATTCCCTTTCCTTTGTGTACTATTTAGAGATTCCTACCAAACCAGCAAACAAGCTTTTATGTACATATAAATAGTGTATTTCTGTGTATTTTACTGTAATACTTGCTGTATGTCGAATGGATCAGTTAAATTAAGTGAAGTAATGGATGCATAGGAAATAAATAATTCATAAATGTGACAGTGATTGGATGATTGGTTTATCAGTAACAATCATTGCTGAAGAATAAGATAATATAAAGTAAGGGAAAAAAGCTTTTGGACACCCTTAGAATTTTACACAATCTCAAATAAAATGTCAAATTAAAAATTAAACGTGACATAATTTATAGTTTCAACATGTCGGTCTCAGCATGTCAGTATCAAAGTCAACAAATAGCAGAGGATGTGTTCTAAACTGTTTAAAAAGTAAATTAATAATCAGCTTATTTTGTAGTATTCCTGCCTTTAGCACACAGTACAGCTTTTATCCTGGCTGCCATGTTCTCCACTGTTGAGGGGCCCTATTCTTCTTGAACCCTACTTTGTTTCTCCCAAATACTTTGGTTTACACATTAAAACAGACTTTATGATAATCCACCACAGAATAAAATGTGACTGATTGAATGTTCATCCAGTCACTTGCCGGATATCCTTTTGAAAATCCCTGCCATTCCCGAACACTTTCTATGGGCTCTTTCCTGGATGAACTTAAACAATCCATGTCAGGTTATCTAAAGTCTGAGCCGCAGTGTTTTCCAGTGGATTTGAGTTTGTTGAATTTGGGTCTTAATTACACATCAAGGAGGTGGTGGTGGGTTTTGAGGCTAGGCTGGTTGTGCACTAGTCATTTAAAACTATCACCACTCTTTACAATAGAGTAATGCAGGAATGAGTCCAAAAACAGAGGTGATCTAGCACTTAGGACTTCCAGGTTCCTAAGGCTGAAAGTATACAGGACTTCAAATAGCATCATGAATAAACACCTAAAATAAGATTTGGACATTTTAAAGTTTAATATATAATAAAAAAATATGTATTATTGCCCTCTTTTTAATTCAGTGCATTGCTGTGTGTTTTAAAGGATGGTTGTAACCAAGCTGTTAATAAGGACTACAAAGAAATGGCAGAGAAATAATGGAAACATTACTAAGTGTTTTCTCATGATCTGTAATTCACACAACCATTAGGACCAACTTGACCAGATTACGAGGAAATCCTCACACAAGAGGTTACAACATCACTTTAAACATGGGAAATATGGTAACTGCTTTAGGTTGAGATGCCATTTTGTATTTCCAAAGTGTCTAAATAATGGCTTCTTGCTCTCACTGATTACATTTAAGCTTATATACAAAGAAAAAAACATGTAAGTTTCATTTTTTTTGTCTGCTACAAGTGATATTATAAGCACTGATTCAAGACCACATTAAAAAACCCTTAGACTTCTAGCCAAGAGAACCAGCATGGTGTTAACTTGTATCTTTGTGTTGGTCCACAAAAAAATACATAAACACATTCTCTAATAATGTGGTACAAGAATGTTTTCCAGCCTATTTCATCTTAACACAAGGTTAAATGTGCAGTTGGAGTTGGTCTTAATTAAAAAAGTCACAGTCAAATACCAATACTTGTGTGTTTCTTCTGCATGTGTGTGTTTCAGCAATGTGCCTTACAAGTTGAGCGCCACGCAGAGTGTGAAAAGGCTATTCTTCAGATGAAGTCAGAGCTGGAGAGACAGTAATAACCGAGTCTATAAAACTCCCATTCTCCTCTGCTGATCCTGGTCTCGTCCTTGTCCCTCCTCACATGCCCTTCCCTTCTGCCTTTACCCTTTATTCTCTCTTACTGTCTGCAGAGACAAATGACACAAAAGCACAGTAGATCTTACATGGTCAATCTGATACATTCTATAGACATAATTTGTTTTAATGATAGTAAAATGACAATTCTTCTTCACTGTTTAACTGCTGCTGTTTCCCTTAAATAACAGTTTGTTCACTATTATCTCTCTTTGCTGCAGAACTCAGGAAAAAGTGGCTCTAAAACAGACTCTTGTTGCGTCCAACCACACTCAAATGAGCACTCGCGCCCAGCTGGAGCAGGAAGTAATGCATCTAAAAAAGGAAGTGGGTCGCTTAGAGGTGGAGCTGGCCCACAACCGAAAGGTATTAAAGTATCTGCTGACCTGTCCTCCACCGTTGAGATGGCAGTATTATTCTGACCTTTCTCCCTCCACGTTTCAATTCACAAGCCTCATCCACCGTCCTAAAATATTGCCCACGCCTGCTTCTCGCGCTGAGAACAAGAGCTCGAGATCAGAACTTAAATTCCTAAAGAGGGGCACTCAACCCACCTCCGCCTGCACCACGCACACACACGCACACCACTCATGTGATTGTCCCGTGATTGCCTGGCAGAAACAAATTGCCTTGCCATTAATTAAAGCACCAAACGTGCCATGGCTGGTGAAATTGACTCCAATTAAGAGCTCAATGGGACACTAAATATTCAAATTACTCAAAGTGGTGACTGTAGCCTGGCAGAGTGCCAACGTCGCTGGCAGTCATAGAGTCATTGTGTAACTGTGTGTGTGTGAGTGTGTGTGTTGTCTTTGTATGTGTAGGTGAGAGTGGAGGCACTTGATTTTACACATTAATTTGTGCATCCTGTGGCATGTATAAGTGATGGCATGTCATGCTCGTCGAGAGTGTTCGCATGCTCACACCAGTTGACTGGATATTAATATGGACAGCACATCTCTGTCTCCATTAGTTGTGCAAAAACAAAGCCAAGATCCCCATGCAGGCATATCACGCTGTTGACTCATGAGGAAGCTGGCTGATTAAGTCTGTCATCAGTGGAGTTTTTATTGAAATGCAAAATTTAACTAGTTGTTTCAAAGACAGTAAAAAAAAAAAAAATGCTTGTGTGTATTCTAGGGCTGGGTATCGATTCAGATTCTCTGGATCGATTCGATTAGATATTACAAGGTCTCAAATCGATTCGATTCATGATTCAATTCGATATTTATTCAGTCTGGGATATCTTGGTTAAAATAGTGCTGTAAATTTAAAAAGTGACCTTTTGACCTGGTACATCATTAAATTGTTTTTACATGAAGAACTAAACCCAAAGCAGTTACATTAATCATATTTTTATGATATGCATTAGTGCATATTCTGCATATTACTTGTTTTTTGTCCAGCTCGTATTTTCCTTTGTACTTGTTAAATCTAAAATACTGCACATCCAAACATCAGCTTTTAAACTTGCCAGTGGTGCCCATATAGTGCTTCCACCATGTTTGTTTGCAGTAACATCTCATGAGATCTTGTTCAGTAGAAAGCAACGCGAAACACTGATCACATCAGACCAGCAGGGTTGATACCACAGGCTGCTTCTCTGCACATCCAATGAAGAAAAAACTACCCAAGTTAAAAGATCCATCTTTGGATTTTATGGATCGATTATGAACCAGTTAGAGGAAAATCGATTTAAATCGATCAAATCAATTTTTTTAACCCAGCCCTAGTGTATTCTTTACTATCATTGAGTTGGCAGAAAAAAAAGAGGGTGGTGCTACTCATGAAAGAGAACGAAGAAGAAGAGGAAGGCTCAATGACACAGTGCATCACAGTATTTGAAGCCAATTTCTCCAAATTTAGAGAGTTCTAAGCACCTATTTTTGCATGTATGTACTTTTAGAAACGGTTCAGGTAAAGTTCTGGGTGATCATCTAAAGCAGTGTTTCCACCAAGCTGTCCAGCTCGGTTTGGCTCGATACAGTATGCAATTACAGATACTGACCTGTAGGGGTAGGCGAAAAAATCAATTCACATAAGTATGGGGATTTTTTGTTTGACCATTTTTAAATCAAATCAAACGTTATTTATAAGGCACTTTTCATTCTTAAAAGCAACACAAAGTGCCTCACAGAGGCTAAAAACAACAGAAAACCCGGCTATCTTCCTCCCACAAATACATACGCATATCCAGACACGCACTCGCAGACATCAACATACGCACACACACACACCCGCCCACACACATTCATAAGAGCTGTCATAAAAGAGAGAGGAGGGAGACATGCCTGGGCACTGAAGACTGAGGCAAGGAATAAACTACCTTTAAATCAAAATTTTTGATCAAAAATATTTTTTTTCCAAATTTAAATGCTTCATTTTGGTCTGTATTAATAAGCCACTTTTAAATGCAATCCAGGCTTTTGAAGAGAGTATAAACAGCTGGTTAAAATAAATCCTAAGAACAGACTCTTATGCGATGTGTATTTTTCCTGATATAGTCGGTAGGCATCATCATTTTTCATCTTTTTCGATGGTGTTAAAAAGCAAACTAAAGGTTGCAAAAATCGGCAGTATTGTAGAATCACAATTTAAATCGAATCGGCACCCAAAAACATCATAAAAAAGTTGAATCTGGAGAAAAGCATATCATCCCAGCTCCACTGACCTGTATGCTATGCCACCCAACAGTTTTCAGGCCTTTTTTGCAAGCATGTGAACTTTAAAATCTCCCAAAATCTTGATGTACAGAAATGTTGCCATTGAGTGTGGAGGGATTTATTTGCAATTTTGATTGTTGTAACAGGAAATCACTTGCTATTGACACATTTTCTGACAAATCATAAGCTCTCTGATCTAAAAGTCCATTTAAAATAACTTAAATCTACAATTTTTTGGCTTAAAATGAGTCTTTGTGGGGAAAAAAAGCGTCATAAAAGGGAGAAAGGTCTTTAAATGATGTGAAAAAGCAAAATGTGTTGGCGCAAATAGTAGATTGACGGTCACAAGTGGTCAGTGTGGTTTTTTTTGGACCATACTCGTGCTGTGTGAACAGAAATCCATATAAAAATCCTGTGAATGACTTTTTAATAATTTGCAATATGCAGAGCTGTATGCTGTTTGCCCTTCAGACCCTCTCACACATTTCATTTGCCTTAGCCAAACAGCTCACACAAGGTTTTGAAGTTTGCATTTGTGGCGATGTAAGAAATGTCCACTGCCTTTTTCTTCTCAAGCCGCGTGGCTGAGGCAAATATGTATTTTTTTTTTATTTTTAAGTTTCACTCAAGGTCTCCCATGTATAAAAGCAAATGTTGGTAGGTAGAAAAAAATCAAATAAAAGGAGCTTTTGATGCCAACTCTGAAGTGCATTTCATCCACAAACTCACAGGACACTTTAGGTGAAGATAAAAACAGTCACTTATTACTATTCCTCTTGGCCCTTGTTTATGCTTCAGGTACATGCAGCACTTCTCTGTCAGTCAGAGGAGGAACTGAGGGAGGCCAGACAAGAGGCGGCGAGAAGGAGCAGCGAGGCGGATGTGCAGAGGAGAGATTTTGAGATGCTCAAAGACGAGTTACAGAAGGAAGAAGAGAAGACAAAGAGAGCCATGAGAGAGAGGCAGAGCCTGAGCGGTCACGTCAGGCAGTTAAGAGGGGAGCTGGAGGAGCTTCGTAAGACACACCAAGTAACAGGTATAACCCATAAGGCCAACTATGAATGTAAAAAGGAAGCAGTGTTGAGTAGTGTTAGAGAAAATTAACTGGCTACCACATCGCACAAGTTGAAAAGAACATATATTTTTGCATTAAAAAAGTAGATAACACATTAAAGTTGTTTTACATGAACAAAAGTTGAAATCTTTTAACTTTCAACTTCTAAAGAACTGCATGACATCTGAAACTTTTTTTTACTGTTAACACAGCAACTGAATTAACATTGCTTTTTGTGTTGAATGTAACCTGACACCCCAGCTACACTGTTCTATATATACTATATAGAATATATTATATTTAACCAGGCAATACCCCATAGGAAGTGTTTGAGATGGACAGAACCTTTCAAAAATGTTTCTGATGGGGGGTTGGACGATTGTTGGCCAATTAGATATTGTAGTAGGCAGGCACTCCTGCCAAAGTGTAAATACAAACTATAAGCTATTTCATAGAGCATGCTCTCACCAGAAATGTGTTGGAAGTGAAGCAAAAATTTTTATATCGAGAAGTGTTTATAGTTTTGAAACTGCTACTGAAGCTGTTAGCATCTATGCTAATCTCTGTATGAGCAATCACTTCTTGCTGTCTTCATTCTCATCACTCCCATCTCTTCCTGCCTTAAAGAACTCTGATGTATAATATAATATAAAGTATAATATATCTATCTCTCTGTCTTTCTCTCCATATATATATAAATATATCTATCTATCTGTCTATCTATATCTATATCTATCGATCACATGAATCAATAGATAGATATACATATATACACACACACACATATGTAAATATCATTGTTCTTGTTTTGCAATACTGATTGTATTGCCAATATAAAATCTAACTTCAACTGTTAAACAAAGTCTTGGGTAGAAGACCACACTTTCACACTATAATATGAATTTGTGTACATATGATATCCCTTTTTTCTCAGTGTTGTTGTACCCTGCTGTCAAGTCCATTTCAGTTTGTGGTGTTTGCAATAATTCTTGTGGTCATTAGGGTGCATGATTCAGATTTTTTATTGCTGTGCCTCGGTTGTTCCAGGGTTAAAAGTAAACATCTCACAGCCTTCAAGTCATCCTATAAATACTATTATTGCTTTACATGTATTTCTTAAATTTGAGGTTGGCATATTTGCAGACTACAAGCTCTGATCCCCTTGTGAGGGCTTCCTTTTCTTGGTGTCTGTTTCTGAACTTTGACCGTGTTTTGTAAATCACAAGCATATAGTGTAATAGCAGTCCTATACTGTGTGCTTTGCCTTTTGTAGCAAACCCAGCCACACTGTTGTTAGCCCAATAAGTTAGCTCAAATTAGCCATCAGCGATCCAGGGATGTGGTGATTTAGTCGCTCACTGTCTGCATGCAATGTTAACTTGCACAATATACACATACACACCATAGACAGAGGTTTGATTTAATGGTGCACTGCTATAGCTGTATGGTAATGATCTGGTATATGTGTGTGTGTCTGCATATGTGTGTGTCCGTTGGTGGCCTTTGTAGTTGTGTGTCAGTGCAGGAATGGTGATGGCTGGGTCTCTCTGGGCACAGAAATGTCTCATTAAGAATTAACGTACACAGCTACGGTCACGCCAGGCAAACACCCCGCACACACACACGCGCACGGCCATTTCTCCAACTCCCACAGCTTTAATTAGCACATACACACTCCCTCTCTCAGAGGTACAAATACACACACACACACGCTCACCTATTGTCCGCAGAGAGATGAATCTGAGGTCTCTCTCTGTGGCAGACAGTGGCTGGCTTGCTCGGTGAACACTGCTCATTAACAAGATAGAGACAGAAGGACAACGCTGTGTAGCTTGGCCTTTGTCTGTGATCAAAACGCATTCCCTCAACTCTGCGCCGTGCACAAAACCACATATTATTCAGCTTTTACCTTCAGCAAATATACAATCCAGCGGCGCAGAGCCCGTTGTAATGACTTAAGAAGAATAAAGATGCATTACTATAACAAAGGGGGCATTGTTTACCTGGATATAGCAGTGGCCTGAATAGACTGGGTGAGGAGTTAGCTTGAGAAATTACTGTCATGAACAAAAGAGCTTTTTATTAACACGGAGCCCTTGTGGAGCTTCTTTCTCTATTTTAAAAACATTGCCTTGAGTGGTGATGATTCTTTGTGTTGCTTGATAACAGTAGATGTGGTTGAGGATTGAATGGATTGTGAAGATGTAAAGGTTAGCATGCAGATTGATAGAAGTCTCTGGACAAAAGGAGGTAAAGCAAGAATAGACTGTAGACATTGCCATCAAAACAACATACTGTACATTATTCTGTTATTTGATGCCCATGTTAAGTTAAAAAGAACATTTTAACTGCTATTTTATTTATTATGGCTTCTCACACCTTTAAGAATTTTTAAAGAGGGAATCTTTTGTGATCATTTTTGGTTATTTAGTTAGTTTTAATGACAGATTAAGTATGTTCACAATCAGTGATGTTAAAAAAATGGTCTAGTTTCACATACTTAGGGCGTTTTCACACCAACCACATTTAGTGCGCACCAAAGAAGTTTTGGCCAAGGTTTTGGTACGTTAGTGTCAATGTGAATGCAACCACCGCCCTTTGGTGCACACCAAATCAGCCGGTCCGAGACCTCCTTGAAGGGGTGGTCTCGATCCGCTTCATCTCCCTACATTTGGTGCGGTTTCACTGGTGTGAAACAAAGTGGTCCGAACCGATCTACTTTTGATGCATTACTTCCTGTTAATCCTGAGGTTGAATCTTTTGCTTACTCAATTTGTCGATTTGTTATTCTGGTAGAGGATTACGATGATTTACAAGGGTCCAGAAGGTCGCTGATGGCGTCTCAAACACGATAAAAAAACACATTTGAAGGAAAATGTAGAAGAGAGCGAAACGTAAACATTGGTTGTTCGGTGTAGGAAATGGTTGCCATGGTAGCCTCTTCTTCGTTCTCCTCCGTAGCAGGTTTGGTAACCAGTTACGTGCATATCGCCCCCTGCTGTTTCAAACTGCATAAATACACAAGTGGGCCCGGGCACAGTTCGATATTGCCAGTGTGAATGCAAGCCAGCGGGGGAGAGGGAGGGGGGCGAACCCATGGCGAACCGCGCCATGGCACGGTTCGAAACAAGTGGACCTAATGTGAAAACGCCCTTAGTTTCCCTGATCCACCTCTATTCTGACTCCATCTATGACACTCTCTGGAAGCTCCTGTCAATTTAATGGTACCTACACACCGAACGTGACTTGACCATTCTCGGTGATCACTCTCCATGCAAAGTCAATGTACAGCTGCGATGGGGCGGGGTTAACCCTCCAGTGACTCGATGGCCATGTTCAAGACAACCACTTTGGGTGTTGCCAGTTGAAAAAGTTGATCTTTTCAGGCTATGGCAACAGCCAATCAGTGGTGTGTGCATGTGTGACAGTACCTGTAACAGACAGTATTTATTCCGAACTACGAAGTAACAATTTACGTCTGTGTGGGAAACACTAGTCAGTGAGTACATTAGTTACACTTAGACAGACTGCAGAAAACTCACAGAGGATGCCACTGCAGAGCCATTAGCTGCAGTGTTTTGTCGTTGGTAGGTGAGTGAAAGTTGGAAAAATGTCAGTTTATACATCCTATTATATGATAAATGATCTGATCGCGCTGAAACTCGAGCGTACATGACGTCACGTAGCCACAGCGATCAATCAATCAATCTTTATTTGTATAGCGCCGATTCATAACAAGTGTTATCTCAAGACACTTTACAGTAGAGCTTAATACAAATATATACATCCAACACCCAACATGAATCCCTATAGCCAATCATGAATCCCTCCATCATGGCGGCAAGAAAAAACCTTCTGTTAAGCAGCAGGAAATCTTGAATGTGGATCCCAGTCTCATCTTGAACAGCAAATCCACACGATGCTGTGTTGTGTAAGGGCGAAGAAGGGAGGTAAGAGGAGACAAGTGGACTAAAGTAAAAACTAAAGTTAGTGATAGAGCCATGAACCACAGACCTTTCATCTGATTTATTAGAGGTTGGCCTCTTGAGATGCTACATCTCGTTTTCAGGAGGGTACTCAGCGATGGACGGCATTGACCAAAAAGAGGTCTTTAAGGACACGCGACATGACTTCAGTAGGCAATGCGATTATGATCAGAGTTGCGTTAGGTGTGAACAGCTTAAGGCCCACATTAAGAGCCCAGTCTGCTCTTTGGTAATTGATCAGTCCAGCGAGGTCCCATGCTTTCACTGATTCTGTGGTCTTTCTACAGCTTCTGATCTGCTTTAGGGTTACTAACCAAAAGCAAAGGATGGGTACGCTGACAAGACTATGATAGGGTACTGCAGTCATATGTCTATTTTGGTGTAGGCATGATGTTACTCCAAACAATCAAACTTGACTGTTTTTCAAGCAAACACATTAATAACCAAAGATATTTACTATATTGCCAAAAAATAGAAAATGGAATGTGTTTAATATCCAATAGAGAAAAATCCCATAGACACTAAACCCTAAAGAAAACTTGAAAGTGATTGGAGTAATGTTCTGTCTGTCACAATCATTGGCCAGCAGACAAAGGCTCGCAGTCACTTGTTGCTTTTACCACAACTAAAGCAGTTCAACCAAGCTGATTTGCCTTGTCTGTAGAAATGCCTTAGCTTGAAGCTTGCCAAGATGGATCTGCCTAAAGAAAGACATTGTATCTGTCAGATCCAGCCATTTAATGTTATTTGATGTATGGCGATTAACTTTTCTCCTCTTTGCTGTAGACACGGGCAAATGGTTTTTGGACAGTTAGATAACTATGATAATACTTGGTTATGCAATATTAAAATATCTTATCACATCCTATCCCATTTTAGCAGGGTACACAGTTCAAGATATTTGGTCCAAGTTTTGGCTCTGATCCATGCTGCCAACCAAAACCAGCAAAGACTTGATTATCTGGTGGTTTAAAAGACTCTCTTACCTGTTTATCCTGCAATATGTTTAAGGAGTTGTTTTACCACATTGAAAGTGTTCTGTGCAACTTTAAAATGTTCATTAAATATGAAAAGTGTTGACTTTTTGTGAACAGAAATGATGGCAGAAGTTGGGTAGAATGCACCAAAAACAGAGGAGCTTGTCATCTGTACTTTTTCACATAGAATGAAATTAGTTCAGGATCAGAAATACTTTGAGTCACCTAGGGGACAGTTGGTTGTTTCATTTGCTCTTAAATAGTGTACAGCAGTCTCCATGTATTTTATTAAAATAAGAATTAAATGGAAATCAAATAAGCAGAAAATACAAAGTGCAGAATCTTTAAGACAGAAAAATTTTCCTGTATTAGAGAAAAACATAAATAAAAAGGTAAAAGTGACACTATGAAAAGAAGCCCAAGAACTTAGACATTTAACATTAACAATACACAATTTACAAAGAACAGTTTGACAATAAGAATATTGCACTGGATATTGCTTTTGTTTAAGAAGATACAGCAGAAGCATTTATTAGTAAATTAGAAGTACAGAGGCAATTTAGGAGAAAGCAGGCAGAGGTATGAAGAAAAGTAGCCATGGCAGTGGTACTTGAGGCGAAGAACAAAATTTGAAGAATGTCAGACGTGAAGGACTGATTTTTAGATTTGTAGCAAAACACACTGCATTACATGGGAATCATATATTACAAACTGACAATGAGAGGGACAGCCAAGATTTCCATGGCAAGCTTACTACTAGCTGCATTTTGCTTCTGTCCTTCTGACCATGTCTGCCATGTTTTTTATACTAACGCCATGTTGAATGATGATCACAAGCTGCGAGAGTAGAGGCCCTGGTTGTTGGTGAGTGAGTTGGTTGGTGTGTGGTGTGCTATGTCTCTTTTTGTGGCATACTACACACCACAAAAATAAAAAAAATTAAGTATGCTATTTTTTTGTCTTAATTTATGGGGTCACAGCTTTACAGTGAATGAAGAATTTCAATATCATTATGTGAACCAGGCCTTAAGGCAATGTCCAGTTTGTGAAAGCATCGAGCTAACACAGACTGATGGTCTTCATCCCAATCCATACTTACAATCTTTTAACTTTACTTTAGTTACTGCAAATGTCTATTAAACCGTAGTTTTTCTTGAAAGGGACATCCCTGGTGTCTGCTGACATCT
Organism: Scarus forsteni; assembly: GCA_036419115.1. Classification (NCBI taxonomy): domain Eukaryota; kingdom Metazoa; phylum Chordata; class Actinopteri; order Labriformes; family Labridae; genus Scarus; species Scarus forsteni. The sequence continues at coordinate 4,610,719 of JAZDUH010000049.1, forward strand.
TTCCTGAATCTTGATGTCAACTAAACATAAACACAACCATGAGCAGGATGTGATGCATAATACATTAAAAGGTCCCTGAGGCCAGTGAGAAAAAGGCCAGCGGAGGCAAGAAAGAGAGAGTAGCAGGATGTGTTGGGAAGCAGAGGGGTGTCATGTGTATGAGATTGAAGCGTGTGAAGGCAGCTGGATTCAATCAGGTTGTGTCAGGAGAGGATGGGGAGACAGGAAAGAAGGGGGTGATTAAAAATGGTTGGGAAAAAAAAAATCAGAAACTTGGCATATGACTGTCCGTGTCAAATTTACTGTCAGTCTTTGACAGCATGTGTTTTCTTTATCATTCTCTGCTCAGTTTCTTGCAAAATAAATCCAGAGGGTTAATCTTGCACTACCTGACACACTACAGACAGTAACAGTGAAGTGAATGTGGGAGTGCAATCCTGGACTCTGCGACCCCTGCATTATTCATGACTTGTTTAGCTTGTTTAACTATGTTCTATCTTGAAATTTGCATGCATAAAACTCTATGGCATGTATGCGGACTATATATACAAAGAAAATAGGAATTGATCCGCTGATTTCACAGAAGGTTGAATTTTTATTCCGTAAAAGTTTGTATCAAATCCTATCAATTTGAGCTGACACTGTTAATTTGTTCATTAAAGAGACTGAGGAGTTTCTAAGTAATTTAAAAAAAGTCTCACTTTTAGATATATGCCTGATCGAAATACACACTTTAAGATGAGTTTTATAGCGTCAAAATAGGTTATCTATAAATGCTATTCCTTAGCTTTGCAGTCGGGTTGGACAGGGCTGGACTGGCCTGGACACTCAACTTCCGGAACAAGACAATTAAAACTAGAGCACATTTACAGTATGTTATTTTATTATTTATATTACACGTCTTAGGGCACCGGGCTGTAAATAGCAGTATACAGCCGGCTACAACTACGATAATAAGTTTTCCAAAAATTGCTTGTTGTCACACATCAAAAACTACCACTACGTAACTAGAAAGAGATACATTACCTCGTCGCTTTGCATCCTGTAAGTTGTTGAAAAAAGAAGTTGTAAAGAAATGCAGAGTTCTGAGGAAGGTCCGAGCTGCATTTCTCACAACAAACACACGCTTTGGCTCGGTCACGTCTTTTGTGCATTTCAGTTGTAGTCAGAAGTAGGGATTTCCAGGTTCCAAGTAGGAAACTGCAACTGGAACACTCCCCGAAGTCGGAATTTCCTACTGGGAACTTGGTGAAACCTGGCCACCCCCGAGTTAACAATCGAAAATGGATGCCCCCAGTGTGAACAGTTATTTAGCTCCTGTAATAATCAAATTTGCACTTCTGACTGAGGTGTGTCGCTCTAGATCAGCAGTACACATAGTAATGCTAGACTTATATTTACAAAAATGCTGCCATAGTGATAATCAAATTCTTCATGTGATATTTGTGAACAACAACGCAGGGCATGCTAACAACAGCTAACAATAGCCTGGTAGATCAGGATGTTTTTTTCCAACTTCAGCTGGAATGCCGATAAGTCGGAGATGATGTCACTCCCATTTCTGAGGTTACTGGAACAGCATCATGACAGTCACCGCGCGCACTCATAGGTAGCAGAGTCTTTGTGTCATAGGACCTTTAAGTTGAGGGAAAAGACTGACATTGAGTCATCCCATATTTTTGAAATGTATTAATGGCATACTGTATTTGACTCCTTGCGGTTAAACTAATATGGCAGGGAAGTAGCTTCATGCTGCTTAAGTAGAGTCTTCATAGTGCTCAGTTGAATGTTATACTCTCTAAATTTGTCAGTTTGTGCCTTTCAACCCTCCTAACTGTTTCATTGTTTATATCTCCAGGGTCATACCAGTATGATGTTCTACCATTGTGTTTTCTGAAGTTCAAGCCAATTTGCAAACCCAGTGCTGAACAGGGACTGTAGAACAAATGTAGAATTGATGTTTAGCTTGGTGCTGGGCTGGAAGGACTGACCAATTATTACAAAGTAGACTGGTTAAACAATCTGAGCAGAAGGGAGCCTTGAAGTGGCAGGAGCTCTAACAGAGCCTCTCTGATCAAGTGAGAATACAGCTGGATCAGGGGAACTCAGTATGTAAAAACTAGCAGGTTGCCCGACCAAAACGTGCTTGGAGATAGAGATACAAGGGTTAAACAGGAGAGAAGTTGACGGACTGTTTTGGAAAGAAATGCCTTTATCGCACCTACCTGAGCATTCAAGTTGGGATTGATGTATGGAATATTCAAATACAGCTGATGGTGTCATCTTACATCTTGAGTAAGATGTGTTGTTAGGTTGGCCTTAATGTGAAATAAATGTGATGCTGCGTGAAGACAAATGAAATAACAGCATAAACAAAAACACAATATCCATATTTCCACACTTCCACAAAAACAGAAATGCGATATTACCTCCCCTCTGTGCTGCTGATGTGCATCTGCCTAAAGATGATGAAATCATTATGGTGTGCATGTGTGAGCGTACATGCATGTGTTTGTGTGTGTGTATGTGCTGCTATCCAATCAGGATCCCTGGACGCACACGTGCACAGGCCTCTCTCCTCCAATTCACCTCTATTACTAGCTATAATCCCATTTCACACTCTATCGATCCCCAAAACTGTTGTTCACCGGAACCAGCAGCAAACAGCGGCATTTCTCCCCATCATTTCACCGCCATTGTTCTTTATTACACAAAGAAGCCCCCCCTTTTGTCTCAGAGCAAACTCAGCCCTGCCGAAATATGAATTATAAATGTATGGCTAATAAAAGAAAAGGGGGTAAAAAAGAGAGAGAGGGAGAAGGGGAGAGAGATAGAGATAGAGAGAAGTGGTTGGTAGAAACATCAGAGAAAATGACTCCTTTACAAGAGTCTATTGATCAGTTTCTATCAAAGGGGGATGTCAGACATGAGATTACCTGGCAGTTTGAGCATTAGGTGCCGTGTGTTATAGCCCCGGGCCCTTGTACCGCTGCCAGAGGATTGTAAATAAAGCGGAGAGGAGAGAGCAAGAGGGGAGTACGTTGAGGTGTATGTGTGTGTGAGAGTTTTAGATTTGTGTGTTAGTCTTTGTCTTTGTGAGTGTTCACAGTTGTGTGCATACAGTTTCCCCCCCCTCTTGCTCTCTCTTGGTGTATTTGTGTGCATGACGGTGTGCGGCTGTCTGCCTGCACCTTTTGGCTTATACCCAAAAGCAGTGTTGCAAGCCAGTGAAACTTCAGAAAGAGAGAGAAAGAGTCTTGGGAGGCTTTGGGACGTCTCGCGGGAGCACCTTAGCCCGCTACGAATCCCCCAACAAAGCCAAAGGAAGCCCCTATGAAGCCTTATGAAGCTTTTATGAGGGCTAGGGAAGGGCCCAGCCGAGCCCAAACCACTGATTCAGGGTTAGACAGGTTCTCGTCCTTCTCATGTTAAAGGTTAGCTGTGCGAGCGGGCTAATCTGACCGTAGATCTGTGATTATAGGTTGACGCTGTATGATGGGCTTTGAAGCTTGTATGAAGGCATGGAGAGGCAGAGATGGAGAGGGAGTTAGATTATGGAATAATGTCAGACCTTAAGTTGTGAAGCCGGCATAAAACGGTCAAGAAAGTGAAAGAGCGAGGGCCCCAAGATCTTAGATTGTGTGCTAATGTCATAACTTAACTCCGGAAGTCACTAAAAAGGACATATAATACCCCAGACCTCAGAGAATACTCGACTTTTCTGACTTAAGCTATTGAGGAGCATTGATCTCCAAAACTCATGCACCCCTCTGTAGATCCTCACTAAAAGAGCAACATTTCAGCCCATTTTGGTCACCTGCTACCACTGACATATTTTCAAACACATATAAACACATATGTTAGTGATGGGAATCAACATTATTGTCATCAGACAAAATACAAAAACTAAAATATCTTAGAATCAAGAACTGTTCACTAGTAAGAAGTTGTTATAACTTGTTTGATTCATGCATATCATGTACTTTTGTGTTTAAGTTCTGTCATCAATTCCTAACTCTTAGTTCCAGTGTCCTCAAGCTCTTGAGACAGGTTGTCTACACAAACAACTAAGGAAGTAATCATGGTAGACATGAGACACAAGTCTGAATCATGGCTTCAGTTAGTTAGCCCATACAAAGTGTTTGGGGAGGGCAGAACCCTTTAAAAGTTACATCAGAAGAAACAGCTTTATTTTTTTAATTTTTGATGAACACTGTCAATTAAATTTTATTGTGCTGACATCAACAAATCAAATATGTACTTCATCTTTAATAAGTTGTCTGACTTTTCCTTGGACAAAGTTGAGTCCCTATCCTTGACATTTCTGTCTGATCAATTCAGCCCCTTCTAAATCAGTTCACTGGTTTGTTAAGCTGCTTTTAAGAAACAAAAACTAAATGGACAGGAAAGCAAACTTACTTCTTTGGAAACTTTGGATATTTTACCCTTTTATTTATTTATTGAAGATATCCCAGCAAAATTCAACAAGCCTGCAGTGCAGCAGGATCTGCCTGATTCCATGTAAGTGATCAGGCAGATCCCTCTTGCAAGCTTGACACCAGAAAGATTGAGCTCAGTCTGCAGAGGCATGGCCTTATCAGTGTCCTCTGAGGAGACAGAGGCAGGAGCTATGAATGAGATGACCACAAGAAGCCAACAAGCCTTTAAGCAATGACTTTTTGTACAAAGATTAGCATAAATGCTGCCAGCTTTAGAAGCATTTTAGAACTGGACGTGATTTCTTTGTTTGATGAAGTACACTATAACACCTATAGATTAAGCAAGACATTTTGTCTCTCTTTTTAAACTGTTTTTTTTATGTATTACATTTGTACTTCAAAGAAGTAGCACCTGCTTTCTATGTTATCGTATTGGCCCTTAAAGCGATGGTTCAACACTGTTTTTGTTTTTCTTTCCTCTCACTGAGTCCACGACAAGCAGATAGACAGCTTTCTTTTGACTCCATGTGCAGTAGCAAGTACGAGAGGGACAAAGGTCACCCACTGCTAACTATCTTAGCTGAAAATCAATGGAATGTACTAGCCTGCCTCTGCCTACAGTCATCAGTTAAACTCTGCTTTGTTGCGACTATTTTTTTTTACCATGATTTGTTAACTTATCCTTTACTGTCACCGTATTGTCGTCTCCTACTAATCAGAGGCTCTGCCTTGTTGACAAACTTTTGCTGTGGTTTAGTGAAGTTTGTGAATGAGTTAAAGCTTTTGAACTGCTCTTTAGGTGAATGTTGAGAACCGATTTTCAGTTGTGAGTGAGACATTGGCTTGTGAGGAAATATGCATTTCAGAATGCAAAAAATGCAAGACCTCAAATTAATGTCAAAATTTCAACTAATACTTATGTGAGAATAGCCTGATTTTAACTTACACATGCACTCAAACTTCTTGTCCCTCCTCAAGAGACAATTTTTGATGTAAAAAAGGGTAAGGCTTAAATTAAAAGTAGCATCTCCACAAAACAGAAACTCAACAAAACTAGCAGAACAACATTTAGAACTAATTAGAGCTAAACTGAAATTGAAAGAAATGTCAGAGGGACTTTGGAAGAAGAGAAAATACACGATAACCATGTTTAAATAGAGAACTGAACTCAGTTTTAGCCGCAACTACTTTAAAGTCTGATATCATTTTCCTCATGCTTAACAATTTACTACTCATTCCTTTAACTTTGCTCTGTGTGCTTTAAAAATCAATAGGATTGTAAGGAAATCAAAGAACTCGATCATTATTGAAGACCAACAATAGCATTAGTATTAGTAAAACCTTATTTAGGTCTTATTGCTAAACTGTTTGCATAAAGGATGTACTATATTGGGTTTTTTTTTATTGGATATCTGATTTGCTGATACTAACATGTGTACACATGATTTCTAAAGAAGACCAAGTCTGGTCTGTTATATATTTGACGTGGTACTTTTATTGTAATGGTATTTTTTTATTTAAATAAACAGAAAATTAAAACGAACATCTGTCAATTCTGCATAGAATACACATCCTGAGTCCATACAGCTGCCCCAAATCCTTTAAAGTACAAACATTATAATGAAGCGCTTCCAAGGCTTGAAAATGCTTGAGTTTCAGATAAAAGCCATCTGAATGGACTTGAGCAAATAAATGAAATAAGTCAGAGAGTATGTTACATGTAATTGTATCTGTATTGAATTGTGACAAAATGTTCTCCTGAATTAGAAAAAATAGCATCATATCTTTAAATCTGAGGTATTGTTTGTTGGATGTCTAATTTAAAATGGATAAAATTCTAAAATTATTAAGCATGAAGTATTTTGTGGACAGTTATTTTACAGTAACATATTTTTTCTTTTAATTTCGCATCATTCTTTCAGCTATTTATGACATTAAATGTGAGTTATTTATACCTTACCATTTGATCAAAATGTGCACAATCCATGATTTCTCTTACATATTTATATTAAGAACAAAATAATCTGAGTATCATTTCTATGGCTTGCATGTGCACTGAACACACAGTTTTTTCTATGTGTTCGTAGCTGTAAAATCTGGTTTCATGGGTATTTTTGAGACAAACAACACTGTTACACCTTCTGACAGACAGTGACAGCTTAGAAAACCATGAGCTGTTTTTGTGGAGAGAATACTTTCAAATCAATATTATTTATCCTGACGGGTTTGCAGAGTGATTCACAGAGTCAGTCCTGAAAAGATGCTTGAAATCATTCAAATACACATTTCACTTAAGTGTAAAACCATAAAACCAGCTGTTGATCAGTCCTAAAACTTTGGGTTGTAGGAAAAACACTTTCAAGAATAAGAAATGAGAAAAAAATATAATTCACAAAGGCTTTATTCTTCGTTCATAATTTGCCGGTGGCCACCATGGCCTTAGTTTGCATTTCCACCGGCCCTTTTTAGCGTCAGAGTTTAAACATCTTTCAACCTTTCAAAGGCACCACAAGATTTAAAGGGATGTTTCAGTATTGTTGGAGTTGGGTTGGGTTGGCACAGCTGAGAGAAGAACAAACTCAGACTACCAGACAGGTACACTGCTTTTAGCAGGTATGGCTGTTAAGTGTAATTGTGTGAGTGTTATGTTAAAACTAGCCTCAAAACTGTGTAGATTTGAATGTATTACCAGAAAAAAAGTCAGAGTGCTTTATTTTCATCTGGAAAGTCTCTGTGTTTGGCCCTGTTTTACAATGTGTTCTTCCACCTGTGTACATTGAATCTGTCAATCTGCTCTTTAACTCTATGAACACAGGAAGACACAACTACAACAGAGAAAGTCACACTGAACCAAATAGAAGTGATTTTCTGTCAAGTGGTGATGATGCTTTTTTTGTTGTTGATGCCCAGGGTTACCTTTACAAACCTAATCAATTCCCACAGGCTGAAGAACACATGGGTGTTTGCTGAAATGTAAAATAGTGCCAACACAGAGACTTCCTGGGGGAAAATGAAGCCCTCATACCCACCAACAGCAGTGGACTTGACCAATATGAGCTTGTTCTCTTTCATGATACTGCACTGTTGGGAACTCTTTCAACTATTATTGTTCATTACCTTTAATAACCCATCCTCAAAAACACTGAAATATCCTTCAGTTGAAATAATTATCCTTTCAGACTGCTAGAGTGTGGCATCTGACATTAATGTAGGAGTTACCATTTGTTTCCTGTTAAGATAAGGAAGTTTCTCTTTACCAAAGGTGGAGCCAGACGGGTGGCCAAGGGTGGTGCAAGCTACCCTTAAATCCTGATTGACTACCCCAGCAAGAGTCGAATGTGAGTAGTCATTTGACCCATCACAAATAATGGTCTGCAAACGGCCATTGCGTTAGTTTACATGGCAACAGCAAATAAGTGCTGATGAAGCGTTTTTAGAGTTAGTTTGATGTATTTGTCATGCAGAATATCAGTGATGTTACTACTCTCAGTATTTTTTAATGTGTTTTTATGCATTTTGTGCCTTTATTTACAGGAGAGAATGACAGTGGAAAGGTTTGTTAAAGGGGGTAAGAGATTAGGGCAAGACGCTCAGCAAACCGGCCACCGGCTGGATATGAACCCAGGCCGGTAGAAGTATGTACATGGGATGTGCCTGGTTACTTAGCACTCCACCAAACCAGGATCCCTCCTTCCAGTATTTTGATATTGGTGCAAAACAACTCTAGGTAGGAACTTTTGTATCTGTGATGCATATGCATTGAACTAATATATAAATATGCTAAAAACTGTCCTGATCCTGTATCTACAAAAGGCTGCAAGCATTAAATTGTTCATTTTGCCTTTTATTTAAGTTTACTTTTTTATCATTACTGAGGATATGGGGTGGAATGTTATATTTTTTGTTTTGTATTTACAGCCCCCCCCCTCCCTGAGTCAGAGCCCCCTGTTGAAAGTTTTCTATACTTAGCCCTGCTCTTCACCAAAAATGTTGATTTAGTTTAGTTTTGAACAGGCACTCGTGATTGTTTAATGAAACAGGCTTAAATTAGAGACGTATCCTTTCCCCGGTTACACAGTCTAATATTAGAGTCCTAATGCTGCTTATTAAAGAGTTTAATTGATGCTGATATGTGAGACAGATCCAGTGGATAAAGGCTTAAATCTGACGACACAATAATTCAATTTTAAAGTTATTTTCAAGGATGTGATGAAAATATTTTCTTCTTGTTTGTCAGTGAGTGTGGTTCTGTTTTCTTTACATATTCTGTGTAAAAACGTTGAAGACCTCAGAGGAAGACTTCCATCTTTCTCCTGATTGGTTTGTTTGTCTGTTTTGGCTGCGTGCATGTATGGGTGCGTGCATACCTTTGCCTGTGTGCCTTTACTGCAAACTGAGTGTTTGTAAAAACCCTGGTTGATACAGGTTAAGAGAATATTTAAATACAGATTCCTTTTTTCTGTTTGGTGTGATAGCATGTCCATTTTGGTTGTACATATGTCTTGGGAAATTAACACTGACCTTTGGGAAAACCTGCTTTTTGAGTTTAATAAGTCAGGATCTCAGGAAAGCAACTGTGATGTACTCGTTATCTAAACAAAATAAAGACTTGTTTTTTTTTCTTCTTAGGACCAAAAGTCACAATTTCCCTTATTCAGGAACAAATTTTACAGTAAGAAATTAAGTGTTGCATGTATGGGCCTCGACCGCGATATTCAGAACTTAATTACTGCTTGTTCATTTGCTTGCGAGTCTACCTGTATGTATGTAGTTTGTATGTAGTTTTTTCTTTTAATTTAAATCATAATTTTGAGCTTGTAAGGTGATATTTACCTTTGTTAAGCTGTGTCTTTACATTTGCATGGCTATCTAAGGATAGTTATCTAAGGATAATGACATAAATAATTATGGATCTCATTAAAACAACCAAAGTGTGTGCATTATCATTAAAAAGTAAAGCAAAGTAAAATAATTTATTAAGACTTCCATAGATCACTACACTTTTTGTCACAAAATTACAACTGTTAATATGTAAGTTATATTCAATATGAACTTTCTGACCAAGCAGCCATGCTGTTAGGTAAGTTTAGGCTTAATACACACGCACACATATGTTTCAAGGCAATTAACTGATTTAATGGATACTTTGTTCCACAGGTAGATTCATTCGATCAGATCAGGTAAAGAAAATAACTTAAAAATGTACTGCATTTAGCATGTATTTAACCATGACTGTACAGGTCATGTACACATGTTCTTGCCGTGTGGCCCAACCCTCTGAGACTTCAATGCCAAATAGAAAATTTAGCTGTTTTGTGTGGGTGTTGATTTTGTGTCCTGTCTGTAAAACCAGAAGCAGCGCTACTCTTCACTTTTCAGTCCAGAATCACAGTTAAGAATATCTGATCTAATATTCACAGAAGTCTGTCTGTTTGTGTGAAGCTGTTTGCTTTACTTTTTTTATTAAGAATTCTGTAATTGTTAAGTTATAGAAGGAAATTTCCATCTCTCACTTTGTTTGTGTGTATATGCGTGTACTCATGATATAAATGGTTGTGAAACAGGTCCGTGCACTCTCAGAGAACATAAACGCTCACATTTTTATTTTATTACTAATTATGAATTTAATAAGAAATGTACTTTTTATCATGATAAAAAAGCTGTTACATAATAATAGAGATAGAGATGAGTCATGATCTGAAGAAAACAATCAAGCAAACTCATTAAACCAAAGAAATGGGATGAAATGAAATGTATTAATAAATGTCCTTACATTATAGACTCTTTAACATTATGAAAAACTACAGACCCAGATTATTGTCAGTTTGTTTTATGTACTTAATCTGTTTTTACGATGCTGCAGTTTCGGAGTTATGATTTATGTCTCTCTTGATTTTTGAAATATTTTATTGTATATTCTGTGTGTAGCTGTTAGATAGGTGCATCATTCATTTTGTGTAAATACCTTTATCTTCGCGCGTTGCCTGGTAGTCCTGAGTTTTTGTTTCAATTTTGTCTCAGTGACCTCTCTTGTCCTTTTTACGGTTTTATTGTTTTTCCTCATAAAAAGGGCTGTTGGTCACCTGCCAGGTTGTTGAGTGGATTATATTTTTAAAATTGTATTATATATTATTATAGAAAGCAACAATCTTTTAAGATACAATTTTTTGACTCATTTGGGACCCCCTTAGAAACGAGATGCTGCATCTAAATTGGCTATCCTAAATAAATTCAAATTCAAATTTGGGATAATTTGCAGCTCAGATGGGACATGTGTGCTTATGTTTTATTTTATGACAGTTTTATGTATCTTTAAAATAAATAAACAAATAAACAATAATAATAATAATAATAATAATTAGATCTGCTTTTAATCATGAGGAAAACAGCCTTGCTGTCCCAAAACACTGGGATAAGTAAGTGAAGATTTTAGAAAACAATTAAAACATGATTAGAAAACTGATGTAAGATTTGCATCTGTTTATTGTTTTTTTTTTTCTTTACCTTTATACCTACATTTAATAATTCTGTAACCTTCACCTCATTTTCAGTGTTTTTTTTCCTGTATTTGTTTGTGTTACCATGCCTGTGTGTTCTCCTGGATTTCTGGGTGTTAGTATAAACTGACAGTCTCTGCAGCCATAGCAAAACATGCGCTCACACGTTAATTTATTTTTACATTGTTTCTTGTGTTCTCCCCAAAATCCTAAAACAATTAACAGTTAATCATAGATAAGCAGTTTTGCTAAGAAACATGCACATATAAACCTAATGAAAATAACCAAAATGTTCTCATTTTCAAACACACAAAAGAAATTATAAGTGGATTTTTTGGATGCACAGGTGATCAAAGACCCTTTCGACAGGGCTGCTGAAACCCTAATTTCTGGCTCCGCTGAAATAATAAAAACATATGGCCAGTTCCTCACCAGATTTTTTACTTTGACAAAAAATGCAGTTCTCTTTTTGATATTCTAGCAAGCGGAACACTGATGTCTAAATGATGATTCTACATCAGCATGCAGCTGAAATCAAATCCTTACTTTGTAAATGTCAGAAAACTCAGAGGTTAGTAATGAAAAGCTGGTTTTGGTGAGAAATTGAAGGTTTCAAGGCCCTTTGACTTAACAGAAATGTAAACCAACATTTTTGTGAAAGAGACTTGAATTGCTTGCTTTGGACTGAGTGGTTATGATTTAAAATGTGAAGGTGGACTTTGACAAATCCTGCATTCAGTGCTGATATTGTAGTAAAACTTTGTGTTTAATATGTCTCAGCAGTACACTGACACACAGTTATACTGAATTACTTACAAAATTAAGTTCTGAAAATAACGCCCTGATGAAAACACCTTTACATTTAGTTGTTTTCATGGGAAACAAACATATAACACAAAATCTGTAATGGTGTAAAAGTTATGTATATTACCAGTGGTATTATTTAGTCTCCCTTGTAATGAAATATTTAATGAAGTGCTTACATGGAAGGAAGTTTGTTCCTATGCTATGATTTCTGTAAGAGCAGAAGTCCCCTAAAAGTTAGATCCTAAAGTTGTCTCTGTATGGCTCCTGGTAATCCTCACAATTAACAAAAATGTCTGTATTTCAAGCACAAACTTGAAAGCAACCACACAACCCTGTTTTGCTTCCTGACCTTCCTGAACTACTGCGCTCAGTTTTCCACCTGCTCTTGTTTGTGTCCACCACTTCTACTGTTTTTTCCTGTAATTTCAAACTTGTACATTATAATTTCCATCTTCCCTTTGATATTTGTGTGTTTCTGTGTGCGCGTGTGTGTGCGTACCTTTGCCTGTGTGTGTTTTTCTGTGAATTTGAGTGTTTGTGTAAACGGCTGGTCTGTGCAGCTAATTGCTCTCTCTGTGGCCTCCCCTGGTGGGAGGTGTCACTGAGGTCACCATAAAACTAATGACTTGAATGCGAATTTGATCCCCATTTCAAGTTTTCACATCTCTGCCTTATTGATTATTGAGATGCACGGCAAACTTTAACCTTGAAACAGGCAAGGTAATGCGAGGCGCATGCTCGTGCACACACACACAAATAAAAGTGTTTGTGCATCGTTAAATATTTAGCAATTCCAGTTGCTGATTCAATTTTCCTCGGGCTTTCAGTTTAAACAGTTTGGATGCAGCGAAACCATAAATTAATCATGGTTTTATTAAATGTGGATTTTCTTTCTCTTTATTTCATCTTTTTTTGGTATTGGCTTTAGCTTCCATCGCTTTATTCAGACTGTCCCACCACTTCCATCCCAGCGTGGTGCTCGGCCTTAAAAGCTTTACAGCGATACTCATACAGCGTTTCACTTATTTCTGTTTCAGATAGCCAGCTAAGTCAAGGTCCGTCCTGTAAATATTCAACACATACACACACCTCTACATATTCAGCACGCACACACCTCCTCAATATTCACCAGCCTTGGCCACCGATGGCTGACAGTTTATGTTATATTCAATGAATACTGAATTTAGTGAAAAGGTTTAAGAGCTATGAAGAAACATTGACTCACAAAACAGCATCAGAACAAAAACAAAAAAAAATAGGGGCTGCAGATCTAAAATTTAAAATTCAAACTTAAAGAAGGGGTCCTGCAGAAGCTAACCTGACTACTGGTTTATTATGCACCCGCTCAATGGGCTACACCGCTAAGTGTAGGACAATGGGGTTTTATTGCATGTAGACGAAGCAGACGGCTGAAAAGGGGAATGTGATTGAAGGGATGCAGTCACAAGTATGAGCACAAGTGGCCTGCTCAAGGTAAAGAGTGCCATCTATTGACGACGGCGGGGAGTGCATGTTTTGTTTCTCAACAAAAGAGGCTGCTGCACCGTCTCAGTGGAAGCTGTGCAGCACTTCCTCTGCTTCCTCCTCGGCCTCTCAGTGCCTCCTCAGGGCTGGAGTTCTTCATTTTGCTCTGAAGGAGACTCGCTCTTCATTTTTTTCCACTCATGCTCAGCTTGATGAGAATCAATAGCCAGCTCTATGCATATATTCTATAAACCAGTCCATTAACCTTGGCCTGCTGGAAGATGTAAAGTACCATGTTGGATTTTTCTCATTATACGTATTTCCTTCATTAAAAGTGTTGAAATAGAAATTAACTCAGCTTCAATACCTATGTGACAGTTGTTAATTAATATCTCAATGCTAAGATGTCTTTTTTTCTGTCATAAGAGCATTTGAATATTCTCTAATGAATCGGTGTCTGAAGTGAACTGTTGCTCTTTATCTCACACTCCTCTTCCTCTCTCTCCTGCCCAGTGGAGGAGTTGGCAGGCCGTGCAGAGGAGGCGAGGCGGATGGAGGGCTGCCTGACTGAGGGAAAGCTAGCAGAGGAGAAAATAAGGTAAGGAAAAAGGAGTGAGGGAGAGAAGCTTCCTCTCTTTCCCCATCTCGTCTGGAAGCACTGTTCTCAGAAATATTGAAGTTTAAGAGTCTAGAAAGAAGAAAAAAACACTTTAACTTACTTTTGTTCATCAGTGGAGATGATCTGTTTTGAATGTAAACTAAACCAAGTTAATTATCCTTTAAATTAATATAAATGCAAAATCAGAATCTAAGAAACTCTTCATTTATGGCTTTGTGAATCTAATATGTGTAGCAGGCAAGAGAGAGAAACAATGAGAGGAGGGCCACTTTTGTTCATTTTGCACCATTTAAAAAAAAATAGTCATGATGTTGAGAAAATGTTAATCTGCAAATAAAGTGAATGTGCAGCGACTGAAAAACTGTAATGATAAAAGCCACAATAATATTTCATCTTCCCTCTAAACCTTTTTAATTTTCTAACAGCTCGATCAAAAGTATATCACTACTGATCATTTCTTTCTCCTGCCTTTCCATCATGTTTTTTGAGTGTTTCAAACAACCTTATATTATGATAACCTTAATTTGACTCACCTAAAAGAGCAGGAAATCACCACAAATTGACTCAAATCCAACAAGAGCTTTTGAAGCTAAATAGTAGTAAAGGTAAACCATGAAGGATATTTATCCGATATTTTATTTGTGATATATGGCAGCATACAGTAGAAGCTACTCTTAGTAATTTCAAAAGATCATCTGTAAATTAAATGAAAAAAACTACACTCTTCATGAGATTATGAAGGCAAATATTTGCCCCAAAAAGTATAATTAGTTCAAGAAGTTTTTAATTCATGAGAAAACTCAAAGTCTTGCCTTTTCCATGAAACCAAAAGAGTACATTTTGAGTTAACAAAGCTAAAAAATACAGGGCAGAAAATACCAGATGCAACAATTTGCCTTGTGTCACACCAGCAGTTGAAATATCTGATTAAATTCTACGGTTCTCTTAGTTAAAAGGAAATACTTTTGGTTTTAGCTCAGAATCATCACATCATCACAAGTATCCAGACTGTGTAGAGATTTTTTCAGAAGAAAACAACACACTGCTTTTGACAAAGTGATATTGTTTGTGCAACAAGACATACAGCACATTGAATAGAAGCAAAATGGAAATATAGGAGTATGCATGTATGTTGTACGTACACATACGTAGTCTTATATTTAGGCTTTAGGCATGTGTTAATTTTTTTCTCAATGTACGACTTTATAAACTAAGAGATTCTTGGATAAACTTGATTAGATCCCTCTTCTTTTTTAGAACTTTAAGAGAGACCCTAAAACATTGTTTGTGTTTACCAGACCCACTAAAATATAATGATTTTGGCCGTAGGTCTTGATGTTTAGTCTTTTTACACAGACTGACACGTATTGTTTACCTACAGCTTGTCTCTAGAACGTCAGTATGAATGGATGTGCTTACCAAGTACAGAAGTAAAACTTATGTCCCTTTTCTGTGCTTTCATTTTTCTCTTTAAAAAGGTATTTATTTCATATGGGTAGCTAAAGAGTTTGCTCTAACCTACTTCAATTTCTGAGAGCAAAGGATGGATTTTGTACAGATGCTTGAAATCCTTCAAATGCTGAATGTGTATGTTTTGCTTAAATAGATGTATTAAGATGTACTCCCAATAAAGTGCTTGTAATTGTATTAAGTGCCTGTGTAAATAAACATTTAATTTAAACTCAAACAGAAAAGAGATGATTCTAAGTAATCAGAAGACACATTTTGTTTCCCTTTGTATCATTTCTAAAATGAGTTTTAGGAGTTTAAAGCACAAAATCATCTGTTCTAACACATCATTTCTGTGTATGTTAAGAAGATATATATTTATTAAATCACAGTCAAGACATTTTAAAGGAATCAAACATCTTTAAAAACATAAGCATTGCCATTTATTGCTTTTTTCTTAAATTTATCGAGATCTATTTTTCATTTAGAATTTAATGTCGTTTTTTTTCTCCGCCACTTTATGATTCAGAGATTGAAGGTTTTTTTTTTTGTTGTTTATTTATTTATTTATCTATTTATTTATTTATTTGGGGGGGGGGGGGGGTATGGCATGACAATTATTGTAAATAATGTGATCAAACTGGTGCAGATTTAATCAAAAATATGTAAATGTATACATTTGTCAGTTAAATAATTTAACAATTAAAAGCCTGCTCAGAGATTCTAGAGCCCAAAAGTGTTAAAATGTGACAAAAACAACCAGATTATTGACTAAAAACTTGAACTCAATCCAAAATGGCTGCTTGATTTAACAAAGTTATGGACCCTGCAATAGAACAAAAATAAACCTTAGTCAAGTAAACCTTTTTTTTCCAAAAAACACACAAATCTGCACCTAAAACTCATTTAAATTAAATTAAGCTGACTTTCAGAAACTCAACTTCAGCTGAAATTGAAAACATAAGGTCAAAACAAAACATAATTAAAAAAGAAATCAGAAACAATCAATTGAAAATCAAAAGTCAAAAACACATATTGATGGGACACAGTGGGTGAGCAGATGTTAGGTCACAAAGTTCAAAAGTCAGGACCGAGACCCCTGCGTGACCCCTCGGTGTCACCAGAGCTGTGGTGGTGACATCAGCAGGCATGTATCACCCAGCAGAGCGTGTGTGTTTGTGTGTGTCTGTTTGTGCGCTCATAGTTGTGGTTGTGGCTTTGGCTTCGACATGACCTCACTGCAACATCGCTCTCTGTCTTTTAGGGAGTTTTCTCGGTTAAGATCGAGCCATGGAACATTTTTTTATCATCAACCGACAATTTAAAACTCGGCATGCAGACTTTATAGGTTACATTCTGAATTATTACACTTTATTACATTTAAAAGCAATTTTAGGCACTGAATGGTAAAACAATCACTGTGTCTGCATATTAGATCCATTTGCAAAATCACGCTGTTTACAGTTAAACCCGGTATTATCTAATAACTGCAAAGACATGAAAGGTTTTGAAGCAACAACACCATGCTAATGGCTTCCATCTGTGCTGTGGGAAATCCCCTCCTTTCTCCACAGGATGCCTCCCCTCTTTCTCTCCTTTCTCTCTCACACTCTCTTCATCCTATCATGTGTTCCCTCTGAGGACCAATCTATCAGGCTTTTTTTTCCCTTTTGTTTCGGCCCTTTTGGCTTCTTCAGCTTTTACCTCCGCCAAGTTACTCGATCACTATCAGTTTTAGGGTTAGTGATGAATCATTTACTTTTTTTTTTTTTTTTTGTCAGGACATAGATGGAAAGATCCAAAACTAGTAGTGTCAAGAACCCACATCTTGCATGAAATGCTGCCAGGTACCCCTGCAAAGCATGATTCCTTAATTGTTGAATATATATATATATATATATATATATCAAAGCTAAGGTTTACTACTTCTCAATGTGTTTGCTTGTTTTGTTTATTACCTCCACCAAGGAAGTAATGTTTTTGCTAACTTGTGTAAGTGTTAACAAGATAACTCAATAGTTATAAACAGAGTTTGCTGAAAAATTCATGATATGTCACAAATCAACTAGGAGCTAATGGATTAGATTTTGGTGGTGATATTAATCCTGATGTGTGTCCAATTAGTTTATAAAGATTTTAAATCACTGTGAGATGCAACAGTTCTCCACATTTTTGCTGATGTTTGAATAAGATGTCAATGGATTTTGATGACATTTTTCACAAATGTGATTCAATCGGGGTGATAATCCAAATCCTGATGTGGATCCAAGAATTTTTAGCTAATTGTATACAGTAAGTGGTACGTCAGTTTTCGAGATTTTTCACAATAATTCACTGAACAATGTTGGCGAAGCCTTCTAGTAAACTTACACGTCAGATATACCGAATACCAAAATACGTTTCACTAGTGCATCTGGACAACAGTCCATAGAAAGTGTTTGTGAACGGCAGAATCTTTTAAAAGCATACTCAGCAGGTGATGGACAATTGATCTGTCAATCATATTCATTACAGGCCATTCAGATAATGTAGTAGGTTGGCAACACTGGAGCATTGAAAGATACAATGCATAGGCCAATCCATACAGAGAACTTTAACAAAAACATATCAGAAGTGTGTTAAAATTATCCTTTCATCCGAAAATGCTTTCAGTATTCATATTTATTTTATAGAAATATCTACTAAAACAGATCTATCCAGATCTGATAAAGCTGCGACAGAATCTGTTAGCATCTATGCTAATCTCTAAGCAGTTACTTCCTGTTGCCGCCATGCTTGTGGATCCATCCTCTCCCTGCTTTAGAGGACACTGATTTGGCCAAACAAAATATTGTACACTGGAGCGTGGCAAGATGCGTCTGATTGAAGACATTTGAATCAGGCAAGGTTACACTACCTATTTAATGATTTTCATACTATTAAGTTGTCTATGATCTGTCTATAACCCTGCCCCCAACACGAAACAAATCCCCTATTTCTTTATACTTCCCTTTCCTTTTGAAAAAAGTGTACTCTTTAGTCATTTTTATATGTCCACTAATGATGTCATAAAGGGGTATGGCTCTGTTACCAGAAGGGAGATATTCCCCAACTTACTCACTCCACCTCCCAACAGTTGACATTTTTTCCCCTCTCTGAAGCCAGCTGAGTCCACTGGAAGGAACCTGTCAGAGAGCTTGTTGCTCCGTTGTTAGCTGCCCAAATGAAAATAAATTTTCATCTTTAGAAATATTTGTTAACCACTTCGACGCAGACTCATGTTGGCTGTCACTCATCCCCTGCATTGGTTCAGCACACTGGCTTTGTTTGTTGTCCAGAAATAAAGTGAAGCACACGAGCTGCAGTTACCACAAGAGTGATCAGATCAGTGAAGAGGACATGACAGATTGATCACAGCAGGAACAACTAAAGCAAAAAATGTTTTCAAGACAAACTGCTAACCAAGTCCCTGATCATCAACCTTTAATGATGTGTTACTAAGACTGCACAGACACAAACAAGCCCATTAATCTAGTTGATGACATTTTCACTTCCAGAAGTCTGGAATGTTTTTTGGAAACTGGTATGGTGTATTTGTTCAAGCAAGTGTTGGTGTTAAATGGTGACTTTTGGTTGGCTTTGTCTAAGGCTGTTCTTTTGTTGCCACTCTTTACCTGGCTTAGTTATCTTAGGTAAGATTAATGATTGATGTTTTTTTAAGATGTCTAAAATGCTCCTCTAAAATCCACTTGTACAATGTTGTGTGATGTATTCCTGTGTTATGACCTGCTTGTCTGATAACTTTTGGCAGAATTGCTGTCAACACCACAGTGACACTAGCTTAACTTGCCTTTACTTCCACATCACAGTTAGTTCCCTTTTCACAGTCAGTCTTGTACAGATGTTAGCATGTTTGCCGGTTTGTTTCTAGTCAGTGTTTAAGCTTTGAATTACACTTTATTTTTTTCCCAAATGTTTCCGTAGATTCACAGTTAATTTTTAAACTTAAATATGTTTTGAGTTTGAAGTTTAATTTGCCCATGGTAGTTTAAAGTAAGTTGATGTTGGCATTTTTTATTTTGTATTAATTAGGGGTGGGAGAATAAATCCATTCACGTAAGCATCATTAATTTTTGTTTGACAATTTTTAAATCATTTTTTTTGTTCAGAAATGGATTTTTTCCCAAATCTAAAAGCTTCATTTTAGTCTGTGTAAAAAGCCACTTTTTTTTTTTTTTTTTAAATGTATTTTTTTTGGAGCATTTTGTGCCTTTTACTGATAGGAGAGAGACAGTGGATAGGCTTGTGAAAGGGTGTGAGAGAGTAGGGGAAGACACTCTGTAAACTGGTCATAGGTGGGATTCAAACCTGGACCAGCAGAAGCATGTACATGGGGTGCCTGGTTGCTAACCACTCCGCCAAACCAGCACCCCAAAAGCCACTTTTAAATACAATCCAGGCTTTTGAAGAGAGAGTGTAAACAGCTGGTTAAAATAAATTGCTGAATAAATCCTTAAAATTGACTCACATGTGACGTGTATTTTTTCCTGATTTAGTCTGTAGGCATCATAATTGTTCTTCTTTTTCGCTAGTGTTAAAAAAGCTAGCTAAAGATAGCCAAAATCGGCAATATCATAGAATCACAACTTGAATCAAAGTGGCAACTAAAAAAATCATAAAAAATCGAATCTGGAGAAAAGCGTATCGTCCCAGCCCTAGTATTAATGTGCCCCACCCTTGTAATTGAAGATATTGCTAAACACATAGAATTTAAAACCCTTACCTATCACTGAGGTGGGATATTTACTGCTAGCTTTTACAAGACAATGTACATTAGTCACTTTAAGCTTTGGAAGCTCTTCCAAGACACAAGTGTGAAAAGAGTTATTGTGACCTAACATTAAAGGTGTGAAAATCGAAACAGATGTTGCACTGAGTCAACTAGGCAAAGTTAGCCGACAAGCTAAGGTCGCTAACAGTTGTCTTAAGACACTGCAGTGATTGAAAAATATGATCAAAACTGCTCATGACATTAACTACAAAAACAAACCTAAAACACCTCTAATTATGTGTCACATTGACTGAAAAGCTAGCCAACTGTGATGGGAAGCAAAGGGAAGTTAAGCTAGCTTTGCTGTAGAGATGACTGAAGATCAGCCAGATTGAAGCATTGGTGCGGTTTGTAAAGTAAAAATATGCCACTCTATATTTTGCAGTTAGATTATGTGCCATTGGAGAGGACATGCTGTTTTTCTGGTGCTTTAACTTTAAATTCTTAAACACAGTGGCAAGACACTTCTTAACATGGTCACACATTAAGCATTGACAGCCAAACAGTTAGAACAGTAACTCTTGATCATCAGTTCCCCATGATGATGACGTGGATTTTAGCTGTTTTTTTGTTGTTGTTGTTGTTGGTGGTGTTGGTTTTACTCTCAGAATTCGATTAGTTGTATCATTTTGTTGAAATGAACTTAAAATTTCAACTCAATATTATCTCAAAAATATGTTTTGTTTTTTTTATTCAGAGCAATTCCTGTGGAGTGTGATTCTTACTTTTTGTCATAGTGTATTTCTGACTGCTCAGTAGGATTTTCATTTTGGCTGCTGTGTTTCAACAGACTGAGATTTTGAGAACATATCCTGTCAAGATGTGGGTATATGGGTCTGACTGAAAAGTCTGAGGTTTCTGGAGTTAAGTTTTAAATCGAGGGGCCTTATTTTGTTGCCATGAAGTGCATTGTCTAAAGTTCATGGGGACAGCAGTTTTGGTCATGTTGGTCCACATTTTGCTATTTCGAGGATGTATGTTTTTGGCACAAGAAGATGGTTTATGTGCCTTAATTATACACGGGTATATTTTGAGTGTAACAGATCAAACCAATCAGAGTCTCAGCTTTCATTCCTTTTAAATCAATGCTGGATTGCTGGCCTTTTGCTATTCACAAAGCAGGTTTAGTTGTTTAGTCTAAATCACGTCTGGATCATTCAATACATCTCCTTTTCTTTTGTTGTTCCACTTCACCCCAAGAAAACACACAGAAAACTGTATTTACATGTATCCCTTCTTTACTGTTGCATTTAGAGACTAAGAAATGATCCAAAGAATGAACCAGACACGTGTTAACGGGAAGTGACATCTCATTAATTATTTAAATCTACAGATAGAACTAATAGGGTAAGGATGACTTATGTTTATGAAAGACCTGTTCCTGTACCTGTTTATCATCTGTGTTTATATTTATTTGGTGAGATATATTAGCATGTGTATAAATATTAAAAATGAAGCTCTGTGTTTTAAGAAAACTTAATTCGGGGTGTGTTTTTACTTATTTCTGGGAGTATTAAGCATGCTGGAGTGCACAGGAATGACATAACAAGTAATGGTGCAAAAAAAAAACACAACTGTTTCTCAGCTCTCTATCCCGTTATGAACTTAAAACTGAATTTTCCAGCAAATGCTCCAATATTTAACAGCAGAGGTGTGCTGCTGTGCTTCCTGTGTGAGTGAAACAAACTTGGTAAAGGGTGTGTTTTGATCTTGCAGATGTGTGCCAATCTCTGAAATGTTTCCTTAAAGTAGCAGAAACACTCTGAACCACCAACTTGAGACTTTAGATGAGGTAGAATTGGGTTTAAAATGCATCGAATTTCTGGAACACACCACCTGGCGACTCCTCATTTTCAGACAAGCACATCCCTGGATGCAAACAGGAACACAGGATCATTTTAACAGTGTGTGCGTTGAGATTAGAAATGACATATCCGTCAGGTGGACATTAGGAAAGACACCAGCCAAAACACTTTGCAATGGACAAACGGTAGGGCGCTAGGTTTTTGTATTTGCAGTACATGGATTAAATGGTGAATGTTTCATGAAATTTCTCTTAACATTTGCAAAGAACTGTACCAAAACTCTTGTTTGTGCTGTGAACAACCAAAGAATACATTGCTATAAACACAACAAAAAACAAAAAGAAGACAAAAAGACAAAAAAAATCAGGAAAACAAACAAAAGCAGTAAACTATCCTACAAGATACAAAACAGAAGAAATGATGAATCAGCTTTGGATGCATATAAATTTTGACATTAAAGCTGAAAACACTTGATGAAAAGCAATATGCCATAACCTCTTGTGCAGCTATATTTCAAAATATGATTTGATTTGCACTAAATTGACCTTCAAATCTATCAAAAGTGAACTGGTCAAAGCTGAAGTTATGTGCTTAGCATCTTTACATCATATTTCAACCTTCAGATCCATATAATCCTTACCTCAGTCCACTGTCCCCTAACTTTAATCTCACAAGGCCAAAATAATATTACTATTCAAACACATTTAATTTTTTATGCCTTATATCTTCCTTTAGAGCTGTGGGTCAGGAGTAGGACTTGTTTGTTTTTGTGTTTATATATGTGTGTGTTTGTATGCATCTCTGTGTGCGAGGGGTTTGCTGGGGGTGTTGAGGCTCGCCGAGCGGCCGAAGTGAGGCTGTGGAGGGAGGTTTGTGGAAATGGTAATCATTTGTTGTATTGATCTCGCTGTAGCCAGGGCAGCTGGCACACACACAAACTCACCCGCACACGTCTGCACACACGTACACACACTTGTAGACACTAACTGACTCACATACACACAGACGCACCATTGCGTGGCAGGAATAGACCCCTTCTTATTGATCCCCTTCACATTCCCTTAGCTGGGCTGCCACACACATTCATGCAGCCACACACACACACAAACACACACACACTCCCATACCCTCTTGGCTCATGTTAAATACTCTGACTGATCTGGATTTGCAAAAAAACTTCATACCTGAACCAAACACTCTTGATCTTTTTGCTACATTTGAAAAAGGGGGAAGAGTGTTTAAAAATCCAATTAATGTAATTTAATGCAGATGTAATTTCAGAACCCTTCTAGGTGTGCTGAAACATTCCTAACTCACTTCTCAGCACCTTAATATATATACAACACTGTTGACCCACCCAGTTTCCTGAATTTCTGTGCAAATGTCTTAAGTTTATATTTCATTGGTTTATATTTCAGCACATGTTGGAAAATATGTGATAATATAATTGTCTTTAGTTGTCGGCCTTTTTAATTGACTTTGGTTAAATTAGTTAATATGAAGATTGCCCAAATTCAGTAGAGCATAATTTTTTTCTGACATTGGAATTTTCTAAGGAGCCACTAGCCAAACAGCTTTTAACGATATTTGGGATTGCACCATATGATCTCAATCTTGATCCACAGTGTAAGAATATGATAGTGTTTTCTACGCAGCTAGCAAAAAGATTTGTGATACTAAAGTGGAAAACTAGAACACAACCAACCTATAGGTCATGGTTCTAATGCACTAAATGACCTCCCAAAAAAATTGCGATGCTACAAGAGGCTGTCCTAAAAAAACAGTTACACCACCTGACAATTACATCAAAAGATGGACTTGTGAGGCAGTTTTAATGGATGAATTCTTCCTTCGCATTTACTTGTTCATTCTTAATGCCCATATACACTCCTGATCAAAATCTCAAGACCGATTGAAAGTTGCAGGAATTTGCATTTTGCACTGTTGGATCTTGAAAAGGTTCTGAGAAGAGATTCAAAACGTAAAAAGAAAAAATGCAAGCGAGTGAGCAGTTTATTGAAAACAACAAACTGAAAAAAGGCTGCTCACAAGCTGATCAAAATTTTAAGACCATAAGCCCCCCAAAAGCCTGGAAATCCCCTCAAAACAGAAATAAAAGTGTCAAAGAAGGACTCAGTTATAAGTTGCACCACCATCCTCGTTGATCACTTTAAATATTTCAGGCATGCTTGATCCAAGTGTTTTAAGAAGGCTAGTGGGAATGTTGCTCCAAGTGGTGAAGATGGCTTCCAGATCCACTGTCTGGAACTGATGTCCATTTTTGTAAACTTCCCTTGCCCCCCATACCCAATTGTCAGTTGGACTTAGATCAGTGAGTCATGCAGGATGGTCCAAAAGAATGACATTAGTCTTCTGGACAAAGTCCTTTGTCAGACAAGTGTTATGAACTACAGCACTGTCCCGGTGAAAAACCCAGTCATCACCACACAGACAAGAGCTGTCAGTTATGAGGGGTGCCCATTGCAGTATCTCCACTTAGCCAGCTGCCATTTGACGCCCCTGCACAACTTAAAGCTCCACTTTTAACTGAAGGAAAAAGCACCCCAGATTATGATGGCTCCCCCTCCACTGTGCCGTGTAGAAAACATCTCAAGTGGGATCTCCTTGTCATGCCAGTAACCTTGGAACCCGTCAGGACTATCAAGGTTAAGTTTTTTTCTTGTCAGAGAATAAAACTTTCTTCCACCTTTCAATGTCCCATGGTAAAACCAGACAGGCAATTTTGTGGTGTTGAAGGAGACATGGACTTTGAAGACTTTTTTTTAAGCCCTTTCCTTGCAAATGCAGTCTGAAAATTATTGAGCTGCAGTCAGCACCACTAACAGCCTTAATTTTGGTCATGGATTGTTCCATGTCTTGACGGAGAGCCAATCAGGTCCTCTGGCTCACACAACTAATGCTGCTATACGTTCCTTTAATTCTTATTTTCAAACCAATCTC
This sequence comes from Scarus forsteni, assembly GCA_036419115.1. Lineage (NCBI taxonomy): Eukaryota > Metazoa > Chordata > Actinopteri > Labriformes > Labridae > Scarus > Scarus forsteni. The sequence goes on from JAZDUH010000049.1 coordinate 4,635,570, forward strand.
ACATATACAGGTTTTAGAAAACCATGTTTACTGAACAATATTGTGAAGAAGGATTGAAAACTTGAAAGAGGGTCAACATTGTACCATTTCTTGAGAGGTTTATCAGCTCTAACCTGTCATGCTAAAATCACCCCTGCTTAAAAGTTTTATTTGTACTTACAGGTCACTGGCTCGGAGGCTGGAGTTAGAGGTGGCAGAGCTGAGGAGGACTCTGCAGGACTGTGTCGATCAAAGGCTCAAGGCAGAACAGGAGAAACAGGCTGCACAGGAGCAGGTAAAGATCTACACAGCTGAGCTCACTAAACTATAACTTCAATTAACAGAATTGCGCAGTATTCATACATTTTCCCAGTAATTTAACAAATTATTTATCCTTGTGCCAAAAATGCAGTTTTCTCAATATTTTACACTTAAAAGTACTCTGATTTTTTTCTGTGCTTGTCATGAACCAGATTTAAATTTGAATGGTACTTTTTAAAAAAACAAAAAGAAGAGCAAATGACTAAACCATCATTTCAGTTTCTGGCTTGGTATTGTTTTAATGCATTGCTGCGGGTTAGGTGTCAATGTTTAACAGCAAACTTGATCAGATACATTTGACTGTTGAAACAAACCAGGGTTTGATTTGGTTTAAACACTATGAATCCACACATGTCCTGGAAAAAAATTATCAAAAACATAAAAACTGTTTCGCAGTTATGTTGCATCACTGCCAGATGCCAGCAAGAGAATTATGGAAAAATTGTAGCTTAACGCAAGACTTTACTCACATGTAGTTTTTTTAATTTCATAATGCATGACTGACTCATTAAAAAAATCTCACAGTAGTGAATCAGATTGTGATGTTGCCTAACAGCAGGAATGGTACTTTGCTGTCTTCCCCTCTGGCTGGGGTAAGACTGTGTGGAGTTTTCATGTTTGCCCCTCATATGTCAGATTTTCTCCAGGTACTTGGGTTACCTCTAACACAGATGAAACTTAATTGCCATTAGGCAGAGTGTGTATGTAAATGTTTCCCTGCGTCTACAAACCAGCCTTGTGATTGGCTGGAAAGTAGTCCAGGGTGTACCCTACCTCTTGCCCAGTGATAGCTGGGGTTGGCTCCAACCCTAAAACCCTCTTCAAGGGATAATTAGTATTGACTAGAAAAGCACTTAGAGGGCATTTTCACACCAACCACATTTAGTGCGCACAAAGAAGTTTTGGCTCAGGGTTTGGTACGTTAGTGTCAATGTGAATGCAATCACCACACTTTGGTGCGCACTAAATCAGCCGGTCTGAGACCTCCATGAAGGGGTGGTCTCGATCCGCTCCATCTCCCGACATTTGGCGTGGTTTCACTGGTGTGAAACAAAGTGGTCCGAACCGATCTACTTTTGATGCATTACTTCCTGTTAATCCCGCGGTTGAATCTTTTGCTTACTCAATTTGTCGATTTGTTTATTCTGGTTGAGGATTACGATGATTTACGAGGGTCCAGAAGGTCACTGATGCTGTCTCAAACACGATACAAAACACATTTGAAGGTAAATGTAGAAGAGAGCGAAACGTAAACATTGGTTGTTTGGTGTAGGAAATTGTTACCATGGTAGTCTCTTCTTTGTTCTCCTCCTTGGCAGGTTTGGTAACCAATTATGGGCATATCGCCCCCTGCTGTTTCAAACTGAGTAAATACACAAGTGGGTCCGGGCACGGTTCGATGTTGCCAGTGTGAATGCAAGCCAGCGGGGGAGGGGGGCGAACCCATGGCGAACCGCACCGCAGCACGGTTCGAAAACAAGTGGACCTAATGTGAAAACGCTCAGAGAGTGCAGACTGGTCCAAGCAGCTAAGTTACGGCAGTGGCTTTTCCACAACCCCTGTAAACAAAAGATCCAATACCGGATCACCACGCGCTCCGATACGACAGCCAAGTCTCCGCTGATGTCTGTCAGTGTGGAGAAGCTGGGTAATGTAGTGAAATGAGCTTCAAAAACATTGAAGTGACTTTGCAAATTAACTACAATTCCCATGATGACTTAAGGGGGGTGTACCCTCACAGCAGCCATGGATAAATTAATGGGATTTGTCATTGTAAACTTCAGTGTTATCTTGTGATGTCAATCTAAATCAGATCCAGATGAAATTTACCTTGATGATAGTTATATTTATTACTGTGTAAGTTTTTAAGTGATTCCATGCAGGGATGTTAGAGATATTATTTATTCAAATATAGCTCAATGTACGCTAATGGGATGTTTACAAAATTTGGGATTTTTTTGCGGATCAGATATGCGGATCAGCTCCAAGATGTAATAGCTTCTTCCTTGGACCAAACCACACCTATGGTAAAATATTCATGTAAATCCATTAAATAGTTTTTGCATAGCCTTGCTAACAAACAAACAAACAAACAGACAGACATACCCTGGCAAATACATAACCTCCTTGACGGTGGCAATAATTGATAGATGAATACATTATAAGCTATCTAAGAAGTTTTGTGCTTTTCTTTTTCTTCTTCTCCTCTTTATGGCCTCCAAGGTCTTCCTCTCCTTCCCTCCCCCCCTCCCCTAGCAACCCACCACCCCCCAACCTATCTTTTTTTTTGTGATGATTTTTTGGCATATATCCAGTGCTTGAGCCTGGATTATCTTGTCCAAGACAGGGAGGGCTGTATGTGGGACCTAAACCTGGCAAGGTGATTTTGAGCGTTAATTCCTGGGTGTAATATTCCCTGATATTCCCTAATGTTCTGCACTGTGAGCCAGTGGTGGGTGGGTAGATGTGTGTGTGTGTGTGTGTGTGTGTGGGGGGGGGTCTCAGGGGAGAGCGGTTGTCAGAGCTGAGCCGCCGCTGTACAAAGGCAGAATGGATAATTAAGGGTAAAGCCAAGACGGGGAAGTGATGTTCATTTAGATTCGACAAACTTTAAATTCCGTCTTAAGCTTCTGTGCACAGGGGTGCTCTCCCGGATCTTGATTTTACATTTTGTTGAAATGACGCTTCTTCTTTAATTTTATTTCTCTGCTTCTGCTTCTTTGTTTATCTCTCCTTATGTTCTTGTTCTCTAACCTCTTGTCTTCCTTTCACTTGTTTTCTGCACATTCTCTCTCATTATCCCTCTCATCCACTCTCTCTCCCTCACCTTATTCTTTTTTCACTCTGTCCTTGTGAATAATGCAGGCTGCGTAGCATGAGTCTCTTTTTTCCTCTTGACATTAGTGAACCACAGTTTGACAATAGTGATTGCCAAAGGCCAGGAAGACGCAGACTAAGGCCATGTGATTTGTGAGTCAGTTTCCTTTGCAAAAGAGATTTCTGTGTCTTTTCTAAACTGTTTAAAAAAAACCTCTCAACTCTGTCCTCTATGAACAATTCAGATGAAACCACTGCAAGATCTGTCTGATTTAGGGGCTTCGTACAATTAATCTCATCTTTTTATGATGTTTTTTGGATTCATAAACCAATATAAAAAACAAAGAAACATACTGACAGTGATGCGTTTATCTCACTATTTAATGCAAATATGGTCAGTACAGATCTCTGGTTTGACTCCCAGTGTCTTTCTGTGATGTTTGCATAGTTTCTACATGGGTTTTCTACAGGCACTCTGGTTTCCTCTCACGAACCAAAACACGCTCAATAGAATAAATGACTACAAAAGCCCAAAGGTTTGAACATAAGCGTGAGTGGTTGTCCTTCTTTCTATGTGACCCTGTCATTGGCTTGCGACTCCGTAAAGGTGAAGCCTGCCTCTTGCCCAATATCAGCTGAATAGACTCAAGGCTCCCTCAACAGTCCCCCCAAAAGCAGTAGATGATGGATGGATGTAAAAAGGGCTGATCAGAAACGTATCACTCAGATCAGGGACATTTAAAAAGCAACCTTAATAAACCTGAAGAATGAAGCATGAAGAAGTGCTCTGGTTGAAATGTCACATGTACTTTAGAGCTTATATGCCTTACTGGGCACAGAACAATCATTAGTCTTTCAAATTGAGGGAAACCAGTATGGAGTGTCATGCAAGACAGGAACAATGGGTCGGACTTATCCTTGATAGCTTCAACATGAAGTATAATGTTTATTACCCCCACTTTTGGCAGATCATAAAGCCTTCCCCCCTGCTTCAAGGCCCTGTTTACACAAAAACATAAATGTAAGGTTTTCATTGTGTTTTCACCTCCAGTTTATACAAAAACAGTGCCCGGAGTGCCTGAATCCACAAACTTTTGAACCCTGAAATGCTAACGTCACATCAACGCTTTGGCTATCTTCCAAGCAACATGTGTGCTGCTTACTGTGCTTGTTGTTATCCAGACAGATTTGTTTTCCAGACAAGAAACTCTTGCGTCTTTATGCGTCCACTCGCCATTGTTGTTTGTGAAAAGTTTGTTTTCACCGGAAAGCATATGCGTGTTGTTTCATCTTTGTTTCTTTACATACCTACATCGCCATCTACTGGCCTGGTATGCACGTCACAGCATTTTCAGTTGTTCTCATGTTTCTGTGTGAACGTTTTTGAAAACGCAAAGGAAAAACGTTTCCATTTCTGGTGAAAACGTGTAAACGGGACCTGAGTTATGGTGACGTTTTATGGTCTCAGGTGCTACATACTCACTTTAAGTGTTTTAATCTGTTAGATTTTTATGTGATTGTGGTAGGTTACGGTTGAAAAAACACTTTGAACAGTCATATATTTTCTCTACTAAATGTCTTCAGGCATTAATGAAGTCAAGTTTACTGGTGTAGAGCACCAGCATGTTACAACATCCGATTGACAAATAATGAATGTGGTTGACAAAGGAACTGTCCAGTCCACTGCTGGATATCTTTGATGATTCTGCCCTTCCCAAACACCTTCTATGGGCTGTTACCCAGATGGACTAGTGAAGTGGTAGAATGAACAACACAACCCCACAACCCCATTCAATCCCAAGAGTCACTCTTCTCCTCTTAAGTCCTCAGTGGAAGAAGTTATAAGCTTTAGGATGTAGCTCTTTTTGACCAGCTCAGGACTAAGGATGTAGATGCCCAAGATGATGTTCGATGTCAGTGAAGTGGACGTGATGACAATGAAGATGATAATGGTGATATCGGGGTGACTTGACAAGGTTTTCTGTCAATTGCTTGGTCAGTAAAATAAAAAAACACTGCCTCTAGCACAACATGACAGCACCTGTGTGGAACTGGAAGCAGTTTTTGTTGCACTCGCTAATGTTGTTACCTCTAGTGTAAATTCTTGCTTGTGTTGTACTGACTTTCAGATGTACGTTGCTTTGGACAAAAGTGCCTGCTAAATGAAACAGTAAGATTGTAGCACTACCCCATATATGTAACATATATTGAACGGACCAGTTGGCAGTCAGGTTATCTCATACATGTAGTAAAAAAAAATGCAGGCAAACTTTCCAGTGAGCTTTCAGTCTAGGTGATGGTAAAACTAAACGTTGAAGCCGCTTTATAACTACAAAACCCCAAACCAGTGAAGTTGGCACGTTGTGTAAATCGTAAATGAAAACAGAATACAATGATTTGCAAATCCCTTTCAACCTATATTCAATTGGATACACAGCAAAGACAAGATACTTAACGTTTGAACTGGTAAACTTTATTTTTTGCAAATATTAGCTCATTTGGTATTTGATGCCTGCAACATGTTTCAAAAAAGCTGCCACAAGTGGCAAAAAAGACTGAGAAAGTTGAGGAATGCTCATCAAACACTTATTTGGAACATCTCACAGGTGAGCAGGCTAATTGGGAACAGGTGGGTGCCATGATTGGGTATAAAAGCAGCTTCCCTGAAATGCTCAGTCATTCGCAAACAAGGATGGAGTGAGGGTCACCACTTTGTGAACAAATGCATGAGCAAATTGTCCAACAGTTTAAGAACAACATTTCTCAACAAGCTATTGCAAGGAATTTAGGGATTTCATCATCTACGATCCGTAATATCATCAAATGGTTCAGAGAATCTGGAGAAATTACGGCACGTAAGTGGTAAGGCCGAAAACCAACATTGACTGCCCGTGACCTTCGATCCCTCTGGCAGGACCACTTCAGAAAACCACTGTCAGTAAGTACAGTTCGTCGCTACATCTGTAAGTGCAAGTTAAAACTCTACTATGCAAAGCCAAAGCCATTTATCAACAACACCCAGAAACGCCGCCGGCTTCGCTGGGCCCGAGCTCATCTAAGATGGACTGATGCAAAGTGGAAAAGTGTTCTGTGGTCTGACGAGTCCACATTTCAAGTTGTTTTTGGCAAGTGTGTTCTTCGTGTCCTCGGGACCAAAGAGGAAAAGAACCAGCCGGACTGTTATAGGCGCAAAGCCAGCCTCTGTGATGGTATGGGGGTGTATTAGTGCCCAAGGCATGGGTAACTTACACATCTGTGAAGGCACCATTAATGCTGAAAGGTACATACAGGTTTTGGAGCAACATATGTTACCATCAAAGCAATGTCTTTTTCATGGACGCCCCTGCTTATTTCAGCAAGACAATGCCAAGCCACATTCTGCAAGTGTTACAACATCTTGGCTTCATAATAAAGTGGTGTGGGTACTAGACTGGCCTGCCTGTAGTCCAGACCTGTCCCCCATTGAAAATGTGTGGCGCATTATGAAGTGTAAAATACAACAACAGAGACCCGGACTGTTGAATAACTTAAGCTGTACATCAAGCAAGAATGGGAAAAAATTTCACCCGAAAAGCTTCAAAAGTTGGTCTCCTCAGTTCCCAAACGTTTACTGAGTGTTGTTAAAAGGAAAGGCGATGTAACACAGTGGTAAAAATGCCCCTGTGCCAACTTTTTTGCATTGTGTTGCTGCCATTATATTCTAAGTTTGATTATTTGCAAAAGAAAATAAAGTTTCTCATTAAATACCTTGTCTTTGCTGTGTATTCAATTGAATATAAGTTGAAAAGGATTTGCAAATCATTGTATTGTGTTATTTACGATTTATACAACGTGCCAACTTCACTGGTTTGGGGTTTTGTACATTAGCTCTAAAATTAATATTCCATTTAGAGAAGTTTGACACGATGACTTAAAGTACTGACCTTTCCCGGTAAAGTGTTTGACCTTGCATTTTTTTTTTTTTTCAGTTTGTATTTTTAAGCAGTTTTTTAAAAAGAATCAAACATTCATTACTACTTTTTTGCCCACCCCTCACTTTTATTAGAAGCAAACCCTGCTGGGTATGTATTTCATATGGCTCTGTGTGCATTTATTCCCATACATTTCCCCTTTTCATTCCTGTTGTCTTCCATCATCTCAACAGCAGATGAGCTTTTCAATGAATGTGACTCCAAACAGTGTTTAAACACCAGTGTGATGACTGTTCTGACTATGACTCCTTCATTAGGTCCCAATCTCTGTTATTGACCAACAGAAGATGAATTATCCGCTGAGGAAAAAAATCAAAGGGTTTGAAATGGTAAATGGTACACTACAGTGGCCTATAGAGGAAATCTATATTACAAATTGCCTGGGTGCACAGTAGCTGAACCTCAGATAGCTCTGTCTGTCTGTGTGCACGTCTTTGTATGCACAGTGAGTGTGTTCGAGATGTATGTGTTACACCCAGAGTCATTTTTGTGTTTTCTGGGTTTGTTTAGTGTTTCTTTTCTTGTATGAAGTAAAGATTAAGTAAGGATGTTATATGCAAGTCAATTTTGTGCCGGCATGCATGCCCCTAACCAACCAAACCGCACACACATAAACACACACATACTCAGATCAGTTGATCCTTCCCCTCTGCATGAGTCCAGTTCAATGAGAGTCGTGGTAAACATGAGGCATGTTTTTGTGACTGATCAGATAATTCATCCCCCCATTTCCCTCTCCCTTAGCACACTCTGTGCAACTCACACTCACAATCACAGTCATTAGTGTGTTTACCTCAACTTCTTCCGCGTGGAATCAAAGATTATAACTATTTTAATGAGAATTGCAGAGTTTTCAACCAGCCGAAGTTTCAATGCATGTTTTCATCCACATAAACTTTTCTGAAGCTTTAGAACGGTTGCCGTCATTCTATAGAAATACAATTAGATTTAAGCTTTTAATCATCGTGAGATTGTGGGTTGTTTGCCAAACAGTGAGGGAGACATGCATCAACGTTACTTATATGTCTTTGAGCCGGGCACCGACAAGAAGGCCTAAGACAATGTTTTATTCAACATGGTCCCATCCAAGCTTGTCATCTATCGACCTCTGTTACCAGTCTTTTGGCTTTTCATTTAGACTAATGAGATATCCTTTAATTGGTCACAGGGACAACCAAAGAAACTATAGTCACTGACGAGGGCAAACAGCCCGAGGGATTTCTATGGAGAGAGACAGGCTGGATTGTCAAAACTTTAGAGTGAAAAAGAAGAAACCAAAACACAACTTTGCAGACATGCTGAGAATTTAAAAGAATATCAAAGTTACAACACAAAAAAACCCAAAAGAAACAAACTCAAAGAACAAGCTGTAGAAATGGACTCGAACCAGCCATTTCATTTTGAGTGCGCAAAGGCTTTTGGGGCTATTGAACTTTCAAAATCTCACTCAGTACTTAGACCTGGGTTTCTTGGCTATGGGGCTTTTGTTTGGTCTGGCCCATTTATCTAAATCATCCCCCTCCATCGGCATGTCTCTGAGTCCATATGAATAATACTAAAGGATGCTAACAGAAATATTGGTCTTCAGGATTGAATTATGTTTCTGCTTCACATTTTGTACTTTAAACTATGAAAGAGCTGTATTTTATGTATAAATTATTGTAATTGTAAATGTTCTTTAGTGAGTTTTACATGGCTCCTCCACATGATAGAGTACTTCTGCAGACAAATGTCTATTACATTTTGACTTCTTCCTCTTCCTCTGAGTAAAGGGCCAGTGGCAGTGGCGGCCGCTGGTCAGTCAAGGTGGGGAAGCTCATTTTTTTCCGGCCTACATCATAAATTTGTTTATCTATTTGAATTTAAATTCAACCCTCCGTCCCTTTCCAAGAAAATGATCTGTGACCCTGTTGTACCAACTCTGTGTCTTTTCCAGGGATTTTATCAGTGTTCTCTTAATGGCCAGCAGAGCTAGACTCCTAAAACGGCCTTGGCCCATTGTGTTGTGGGTATAAGACTTGAGCCGCTTTAAACAGGAGAAGCTCCTCTCCAGAACAACTGAATGTAAAACTTAGAAGATGCTCCGGTGGAGGGTTATACTTTAAGATCGCTGATTGGCTCATTTCACTGTCAATCAAAAAGGGATTCGGCCTCAGACAGATCATCCAATCATCATGCAGAAGCCGAATGTCCAGGCCAGCCCACTGCCTCATAGACCCCCAGAGACACTGAGAGTCCGATGGGCAGGACAAAGCCCAGCGTTTATCCAATGACCGTCCAGTTTCCACAGTGGAACAACCCACTCTATGCTTCCCCATCGAAGTCAGAAGATGCTCAGCGTCCAAGTGTGTTAAAGCGCTGAGACACTGCGGGGATGAATGAGAAGGAAGTCGTGCCAGTTACCTGTGACAAGTAGCTGATTCTGAACAAAAGATGAAGGTATTCTAGTGCATATTTAGTCAATGAAATGAACACACAGCAGTACATATCACCACTTTTTTTGGGACATTTTAGGGGAAGCTGAGCTTCCCTTGCGGTCTTAGAGCAATCGCCACTTGCCAGTGGCTTCATGAAACAGCTCATTCCCCTGACCCCCTGAATAAACCTGCTAGTGTGATGTTCTTCCATTGTTTCAGCAGCAGTATCAGCCTATTGGCTTGGGTTGGTAAGCCCAGGGCAGAGGAGGGACAGTAAAATGAATGCAGAGTCATTGACAATATGGCACTGAGCAGGGAAGAACTGACCAACTGCCGTAGAGTTGGCTGATCAACCAGTCAGAGCAGACTGGGTCAACATGGGCTCTCAAAGGGGCAGGAGCTTTAGGAATTGGGGATTACGAACATACTGTACTCTGTCATCAAAATGAATATATGAACCAGAGTAAAGGAAAATTGGCTCTTTGAGTCTCTTTGAACAATCCAAAAGGGACTTGCCAGGAACTTTGGTTGTTACTTTTGAGCTATACATTATCTGCATCAAATAGTACACTTGAAATTGTTATGTAATACAATGCCAGCAATCAGAGAGCTGAACTGCAGCATAAAACAGAGTAATTCAGAGTGTTTTTGGTTTCTCCCAGAGGAAAAAATATGATATACTGTCTGCAATGTGCAGAATCTGTGCACCTGTGAAGCACTTTTAGTGTCATCTAAACTCACCATGTAGAGTTTCTATTCAGCCCTGGCTAGAGCATATGTGCAAAAAAAGTAACAACAAAGCGCTGTCATTTTAACACCTTTAGGCAGTAACATTTTTTCCGCAAGAATGTGATTTTTGTGTCAGCTCATCCTTCTTATTTCATCTATGGCATGTTCACAGCCAGCAAAATACATTTTTGTACCACTGAATAACAAAAATGCTCTCCTGGGCAGCTCTTTTTCATGACCAACATATAAGACTGTTGGAATATACACATATCTGAGTTTCTTGATGGTAGATAAGCTGCCTATTTAGAAAAGGTCCTTCATGCATTCATCTTCTCCCGGTTAGATTACTGTTACTACCTCCTCTCTGGTATCTCCTACAAACTGGATCAGAATGCAGCAGCTAGGCTTTCAACTGGTTTTAACAGACGGCATCACATCACCCCTGTCCTTGCTTCTCTCCACTGGCTTCCAGTCCGTAATCAAATTGATGTAATTGATTTAAGATTTTACTGATCACTTTTCACAACCTTACAGGTCTGCCCCCAACCTATATATATGAACTACTGACTGTTTACGATCCAGCCTGTAGCCTCAGATCCTCAGGCGGGGGCCTCCTGGTTGTTCCAGGGTCGAAGCTTTAGACTAAAGATAATCAGGCCTTTCTGTTAGAGCTCCTCGACTTTGGAACTCCCTGCCAGAGGAGATAAGGCATGCTGAATCAGTGACATCTCTTAAACCACATCTTAAAACTCTCTCTCTTTACATGTCAGGGCTCTCGACTAACTTTTTGAGCTGGTTGCAACGGTGCACCTAAAAAAAATTTTAAGGTGCACCAGCACAAAAATTTGGTGCACCGGAATTTTTCAGTGTTGCTTTTTACGGCATAAGGTCACAACTTTCTCACTGTCTATAACTTTTGAATAATGTAAATGCTTTTTCAACAAGACTAAGATGTAAAGAAATATTTGTCTTTCTTTGAAGCAAAATTATATATTGAAAGAAAACAGAGCATTTAAAGTGTTTCATTGAATGAAATTTACAAATTCAAACTGAAACATTAACCAGAATATAACATCTCCATAGAAAAGTGCTTGTTCTGCTTTACTGAACTGAAATTTGATATTTCAAACAACTCTAGTTGAATGAAATATTTTAAAATAATGAGAGCTAATGTCTAAGGTGTTACACTGAGCTGAAATGAAATAAATATCCATATTTTAACAACCAACAACGTAACATTTAACTGGATGGTCTTATTCTCTAATTAATTTGAACCCAGAATAAGACCTCACACACTTTAGTCAAAATTTACAAAACTGAAAAGAAGGTAAATAATAAAAAACTATTCTCAAACTAATTTATGAAAACGACTTAAAGGGCAGATCATTTTTGTTTTTTTTCTTTATTTTTCTCTCTTGTTTTGGCTTTTTTTTATTATTATGTACAGCCCAGCTTAATGCACAGTCAGGAGCTGTCGGTCAGATCATTTGTCCTCAGTGGACGTGTACACTCACCCCTGTGCCTGTGTGACTGAGAAACTCCCCCTTAACAGGAGAAAGGACTGAACAGATATAGGTGTTGTATTAAACTTAACTTTTTTTACTTGTAATTGTATTTAATGTTGAATTATCTGACAGTCTCTAGACGTATTGGGCGGAGCTTCGCTGTGTCTTTCGGATTTATCGCTCAGTGCTGTAACCTGACACCACAGAGTCTGGGCTCATTTGCTTACTGACAGCTGATTGGATGATTACTGAAGGCTGTGTGTGTGTGTGTGTGTGTGTGTGCTTGCGTGTGTGTGTGTACGCACGTGCATGTGCTGGTCCTGCTGTAAAACGGAGAGACAGAGGGAAGCAGGCGCTGTGTTTTGTTGTTTTTTTGGTGGACTTTCTGCTACCGCGGTCACTTTTGTCAACTCTAATAGGCTGTATTACGTTAGGTATATTGAGATGTGCTCCCTCAACTACTAAACTTTTCATTAGAGAGAGAGAGAGATGAGGGGCTTGTTTTAACCCGGAGAGCGCCAGGTGCACCGGTGTGACTAACAAAAAATGTTAGGTGCACTCTTACAAATTTTGGCCGCATATGTGACCAGAATGGTCGCACTTGAGAGCCCTGCATGTTTTATTGCTAACATACTTATTTATCATCCATGTTAGCTGTTTATTTTGTGTACATAATAATTTTATAACTCTGCTGTTCTTACACTCCCCACTGGTTTCTCATTGTTTTAGTCATGTTTTGCCGTCCCTTAATGTTTTGATATACTCCCTTTTTATTATTTATAGTACTTTTATATTATTTTATTTTAGATATTTATTTTTTATTCTCTTTTATCCATCCTCTATACCTTCTTCTTTTCCATCTTTTACTGATGTGATGTCATCAACTATTGACTTTCATCATTGTATCTATCAATCTGTAACTTATTTAATGACTTATTTCCTTTTCATGAAATATAAACCAAAATACTTTCTCAACTAATGTTTTTCACATGTATTTGTTGACATAGCAAGTTGTGCTAAATTAATATATTTACCCCTGCCAAGAGGGTTACGTTATTTCCAGTGTGTGTTTGCTTGTAGTTGTTGTTTTTATTCTTTTTTGTTTGTTTCTCTGTTAGCAACATAACTCAAACAGTTGTGGATGGATTTTGATTAAATTTTCAGGAAATGTTCAGATTGGGACAAGAAACAAATAATTCGATTTTGGGAGTGATCCGGATCACTGGACAGGAGTTTTTTTAATTCTTTAACATGGAGATAGGACCATTTTCGGCATTTGCACATACTGTATTTGTAGGTTTTCATGGTCAAGGAATCTTTATACTTAGATGAAATAAAGGTAGGACTAATATTTATGGTGAAAATCACAATATTGGTGAGGACTGTGGCGCTGGTGGAGGTCTGTGCTCTCTGAGTGCTTTTTAAATTACTTCTGCTGTCTCAGCTTACCAGTTCACGATTTTCTTTTCTTTTGTTGCTTTACTTAACATGACCTACTGTGTCTTGTCCTTTGACTCTTTTAGTCTCTGTTGATCTGATTGTTGATTTTATTGTACCCAGAGTTCTGCCTTTTTCTTCCTTTGTTTTGCCTGTTAAAGCACTTTGTAGGCATCTGTTTTTAAAGGTGGCATATGAACAAAGTTTTATAATTATTATCACATTGATTTTGGAAATCATGGAGGCTGTGTTTTCAAGGGCTAAAGAGGAAAATTACCATATGTTTTATACCAGCACAGAGTTCTGAAGACATCTGTGAAGGCACCATTAATGTTGAAAGGTACAGTACATTCAAATTTTGGAGCTTTGGAATGCGTTGCAGGCATCAAATCAAATTGAGTGAATATTTGCAGCAAAACTATTAAGTTTATCGGTTTAAAGTTTAAATATTTTGTTTATGTAGTGTATCCATTGAATATAGGTTGACAAGATCCACACACTGCTGTTTTCTGTTTTATACGTTTCACACAATGTTCCAACTTTTTTGGAATTGAGGTTTGTATAACCTCTCAAAACTGCTAATCTTTCCAAGAGAATATTGTTCTTAGCCTCTTTCGTTGCTTTCCTTAAAATGACCCACTGTGTCTTTTCTTTGCCTTCTTGTGATGCCAGGAGATATACCAACAGCTGGTACTAGGCCACACTCAATGACATGGGCTTGTATTGTTCTTTTTAATCTGCAGAAGGTTGGTACTTTCTATTACTTCCTTCTCCATTTCAGAGCAATACCAAGTGATTTAGCCACCTTTCTGCACTGTTGTCCAATCAAATGGGATGTACATCTGCACAAGCAAATGCCTGCGTTTAATTTTATTTGAAATATGGCCTATCTGACCACAAGCGTGAAGTATTTCTATTGTGGTGATTTTAGAGACAGGCCTGCGGAACGGTTTCATCTGTTCATTGATCTCACTCATTATACCTGATAGAAGCCCCAAGCCTGGCCTAATTAGCTTAGAATGACCCATGCTGGATCACCGTTTACACACACCCACACACACACACGCAGGTTTGATGATGGAGAGATGAGGACAGACAATTGAGACTCATTTGTTTAGTTGATGAATAAAGGGAAGTGGTCCGATTGTCTGACTGTTTAAGCATGGAATGGGCTTTGTATTTGTTCAGCGTGTGTGTGCGCTTGTGTGTCCTTGCGTCTCGTCACCCTTAAACACAGCTCATTAAACCACACCGCTGTAATTCATTTGAGAGATGGAAACGGACGGACAAAGTGGACCATTTTTCTCATGTTGTCTATAACTTGTAGTGTCCTTCGGAGCTGTACCTTGTCTTTCTTCACCAAAGAAGGCCACGTTTCGGTTTCACATGCACAAATGCAGTTCATGGGAGGGACACAGAAGGTATGTTGGTTTCAATTTAGAGTGGGATTGAAAAGGACAGAAAAAGTGGAAAAGGTACATTGATATTAAAGCCCTCTTTTTGACGCATTCTTTTTTCAAGTAAGGCTTAATGGATACAGTTGAAAGAACTGTGATCATTTTAACAAGATAGCATGGCAAACTTGTAACAGTTAGTCAAAGTTGAGACTCTTCACTTTGTGTTTTTGACCCAGGCCAAGGTTTCCACCACTTGAAAAAAGAGAGGAAATGAGTCTTTACAAATCACACCTGCCATTCATTTCGCACTGTCTGTTTTTTTTTTAAGTAAGAATGCTTAATTGTGATTATTCAAGGCCAACCTTTAATCATCCCACCCCAACAGCGGGTTTTTCCAAATCCTCCTCTCAACTCCACTAAAGCCGTGTAATATCATCATATTCAAACATGTCCTCAATCTCAAGATGAAAGAATACAGTGTTATTAGTCTAAAGTGATATTATTAAAAACATCAAATTGGGAACCATTCAGTGTACCTTCCTTTTTCGTTTCACCGTTTTGACACAGAGGTATGGCTTCTTCTTTTCTGTGAGAGTCTTTGAGAAAAAAAATCTAATCCCACGTATCATTAAAATGTTTCTGTTCAGAAGGATGTCTGTCATGTTTATACTATAAGGAAGTAAAGGCACTTTGACTTGATCCACATTTCTCAGTACTATCAGATGAAATATGCAACGAATATGTCCTACATACTGTATGTCTCAATTTTTCTACGTTTCAAGGTAATGGAAAACCATGTTTGAAACCAAGTGGACAGACCTGTACATCTCCATACACTGAGTTTGTCAAAATTTGTGTTTACACATACTCCAAATAACAAGTTTGGAAATGTTATTTCAACCTTCTACTTCTCACATTAAAGGGACTGTGAGGAGTTTCTAAGTAATTACAAAAAAGTCCCACTTTTAGATATATGCCTGATCGAAAAAACACACTTTAAGATGAGTTTTATACCATCAAAATAGGTTATCTATAAATGCTATTCCTTAGCCTTCCGGTCGGGTCGGACAGAGCTGAACTGGCCTGGATACTCAACTTCGTGAACAAGACAATTAAAACTAGAGCAAATTTATATTATTCAGACACGTCTTAGAGCACCGGGCCGTAAGTAACGATATATAGCCGGCTACAAAATTACGATACTAAGTTTTCCAAAATTTGCTTGTTGTCACACATCAAAAACTACCGCTACGTAACTAAAAGAGATACATTACCTCGTCGCTTTGCATCCTGTAAGTTGTTGAAAAAAGAAGCTGTAAAGCAATGCAGAGTTCTGAGGAAGGTCCGAGCTGCATTCATTAGCATCACAACAAATACACGCTTTGGATAGCACACGTCTTGTGGTGTGTTCCAGTTGTAGTCAGAAGTAGGAATTTTGAGTTCCAAGTAGGAAACTGCAACTGGAACGTCCCCCAAAGTCAGAGTTTCCTACTGGGAATGCGGTGAAACCTCGCCACCCCCAAGTTGACAGTCAAAGATGGACGCCCCCAGTGTGAACAGTTATTTAGCTCCTGTAATAATCAATTTATTTGCACTTCTGACTGGGGTGTGTCACTCTAGATCAGCTGTATACATAGTATTGTTAGACTTATATTTACAAAAATGCTGCCACAGTGATAATCACATTCTTCATGTGATATTTGTGAACAACAACGCAGGGCGTGCTAACAACAGCTAACAATAGCCTGGTAGATGGGGATGTTTTTTTCCGACTTCAACTGGAACGCTGATAACTCTGAGATGATGTCACTCCCATTTCCGCGCATACTTGAACGCAGCATTACAACAGTCGCCGCGTGAGCTCTTGGGTAGCAGTCTTTTACGTTGCCGGTAATAGATTCTCCTCACAGTCCCTTTAAATAGTACCAAATGTTTTTGTACTCCCAATTGGTCACAAATACATTTTCTAAAGCAATGACAACACACTATGAGGATACTTTATTAAATGTCTTTGCACAAGAATTTGTGTAGGCTAGTTTTTCTTGATTTCAGTCCTGAAAACAATCAAAACTGGTGTTCTTTTGGGATAGCAATATTTGTTTTTGTATAGGTCCCGTGGGGCGTACACCTAGAGGGGCTCAGAGTGGAAAAATATCAGGAACCACTGACTTAAAGGCAAATACACTACCGGCAACACAAGCAAGCCAGCCCTGCTATACAATGTCATGGTTAAAGAAAAAAATCATGATTATTAATGCTTAAGGCTGTGCACAGTATGTTCCCTCATGCATAAAGACAGAAAGAAAAAAAACGTATATTTGGCTCTGCAACCTGTAACAACTGTAAACAAAGTGACACCCGGCATTACCACTTGGTCTACCATCTGCTGACAGGTTATGCTACATTAGCTTTACTACAGCAGAAGGACACTGCAGTTAATCTCAGTATCAACTGAAGAAACAAGGAAAGTCAGCACAAGCATTACAGGCATGGCTACAGTGACCACCTTTTTTAAAAGATTTGTCTGCAACAAGTGACCATGAAATAAGTTGTAGCTAATATGCTGAACACATCAAACTTAACACAGAGCACAGCAAAATCTACTCGCTCAGTTGCTGGATATTATTTGGGGAAATAATGATGCCAAGATTGGTTAGAGTTCATATAATTTAAAAAGCATCTGCACTTCTGTTTTAATGAAGTGTGCCTATGGCATCTATTGGTACTTTTACAGTAAAAAGGGGACAAATGATACTTGTGTCACAGGCTCATGTTCAGAGTGAAAGTACAGATTTAAAGACTCTACAGCGACAGCCTTGGATTTTATTTATTGAAAGATCATTTTTACCCCTCCTCCGCCACTCCCCATACCACTAATATTATTGCTGTTGTTGTTATTGTTTATGGTTATTATTACTATTTCAATTGGTATTACTTGGCACTATCAATTACCTTTTAATAATATGTTGATAGGTATATAATTATAACTTTTTTTTCTCTACCTCCATTGTTCCTGTTTTTTGTTTTAGTATTTTCTTTTCTTTGTTATTGGTGTTTTTCTTTTTGACTGTCGGACAATTGTATTTTTTTTCTCTCTCTTCTTCTTAATTATTGTTATTATTATCCATGTCACTGTAACAATGCAACCATTATTATCATCCAATTAATACCACATCTTCCTCTGTAATAATGAATATCATCAATCACATTCTTAGCACACTCAACCACAAAATTTTGTTGTTCACACCTGGTATGTCCCACTGTATTGTCTAATTGCACAATAAAAAAAAAAGAGAGCTAAGAGCTATTTTTTACAGTTTACGCATAAGACGCCAACACTTTTTGAACTCGGAGTAAATATTCAGGGATTTGACTCCCTCCAGAGTGTAATTAACTCTTTCCTTATTGAATTTTTACTAGAACAAAAAACTCTTCTCAATTTGCTGTGTATCTAGCAAGTCTCACTGGACTGCATATCTAAAAAAAAGTTACACAGAAATGCAGGATAGTATCACATTGTGATAATCTATTTGATCAAATGTCAAGTTGATCGGGGTTGACATATTACAGGGTTCACAGTCAACTGCAAGCAATTAATTTGGGTCTTCATTAGGAGCCATTGTATTGAGAAGAGGGGAGACAAACAGTTCCACCAACAGTTTATGCCCACTGCAGGTTAACAATGGGCTTGGTCCAAGCCTGGGTAAGCACTAACTATAGTTAGTCTAGTTAGTGCATGCAGGCCCAGTTGTTAGTTTACTTGGTAATACAGCAGGTTAAGCGTTGTTTATATGTTGAAAACACAAAAAAACGATTTTATTAACACTACTCCTACATCTAAATTTTGATCAATAACAGAAAGTCAATTGTCCTTATTAAATAAAATAAGCATTTTACTATTGAATCTCTTTCTAGAAATACTGTAATAAATATGAGTAATCCTAGGATTAATGAGATCCAACAGCTGGATTGGAAGGGGCTTGGTTAAAACTGTGTTGTGCATGTGTTCGGTTTTCCCTTCCAGTTAGCGACAGTCAAATTCCAGTCTTTTCCTAGAATACATGAATTGAAAGGCTGCCTCGTTGTTGTTGGAGCTTCATCTAACTGGAAAGTGGATGAGAAACTTCAGCCTGGGCTGCTAATGTAGTTGTGCTCATGCAGGCTAGATGCGAGATAGGGGGCTCAAGTAATGGCAGCTGCTGATAAACAACCCAGCAGCATGAGTAGGAGAGTGTATGATGAAAGGACTCGGGGAAAGGAGTCAGGCCATGCAGCGGCAGATGAAGGTAATTAAAGAAGCCATCATCAGCATCATTAATATGCTAGATCTGCCGTGGCCCACTGACTAGTCTAATGGAGAACATGTCATCATCGCCACCATTAGGGAGAGTGGGACGCACACAAACACACGCACACACTGTCTTAATGTTGGGTCACGCCATGATTATCACCATTAAGCCTAGAGTGAGAAGACCTGCTTAGGAAAACTTCATTCTCTGCTGCAGCTGTACACTCACATGCACACATACAGTATACACACTGACACACACACACACACTTGCAGATCTTTAATTCAGACCCTGTGAGTGATAAGTATGCATATTTAAGTGATGTCAGGCCTGTTGGGTCTTTTAATTAGACAGAATGAATGAATGTTTTATAAAAACGTGTTTAACAATAAATGTGTTCATTAATTTGATGAGAGGATGTGCTCTGATGAGCTGAGTGGAACAGAGTAATGGCTCGTATTCAGCTCCAGCAGTTTGATGGTAGAAGCAACAACCGGGATATCTGTTTCTGATTTATCCCTCATCATCATTTATATGTTTTTTTAGACAAGATAAGCTGTTTTTTTTTTTATTAAGCACATTTTAGCCAGTCGAGTTCCATATATAGGCACATTTGGTCCTATTGTGAAGAACATTAAACTTCCCCTGTGCTAGTCGCTCTTAAAGCTTGTTCATGGTGTCAAGATGCGCGATGATATTCAACTTGTATTTATGCCTCTGTGATGCTTTGAGATACTTTCCTTCATATGATATTAATGGTGTCTTTACCAGATTAATGCACTATCATCTTATTTACACCAATTAAATCTCAAAATGCGCTGTTACTCCTAAAATTTCTTGAAACTTTAATACCCTTTTTTATTTAAAATCCAAAATCTCTTGTAAATCCAGACACAGCAGCCAAATTACAGTGTCTAAGGGGGCTTCGAACCAGACTGAACAAACTCTGGTGTGCTTTTTTGAGTGGTTCAGTTATTTGGGCTAGTCAAGTCCAGTCAAAGTTTATTTGTAGAGCACATTTAAAAACAATCTCGGTTGACCAAAGTGCTGTACAGGGGTACAAAATACTCTTTTATACACTTAATAAAAATAAAAACAATAATGATAATAAAAACAGCTGTGATAATAAAAACAGTAATAGAATAAGAATGACCCTTACATTAAAAACACACATATAAAAATAGAAATTAAATAAGAATAAAAGCAATAAAAAAGAGTGAAAGAGAAGATAGGAAATAAAAGACTAGAAAAGCACTCGGAGAGCGCAGATCTCCGCCAGCGCCACAGTCCTCACCCATATTGTGATTTTCACCATAAATATTAGTCCTACCTTTATTTCAACTAAATATTTAGATTCCTTTACCATGAAAACATACCATTAGCAATTTGATTCATAATGATATCTCTTTTAGTTCAGTAGTTGTTCATGAATATCACATTTTCGCCATGGCGGCCAGACGCTGATCCGGATCGACACCAAAATCGAATCAGTTCTTCCTTTTCCCATGCTGAGCATTTCCTGAAAATTTAACCAAACCCATCCATTACTTTTTGAGTTATTTTGTTCACAGACGGACAGACAAACAAACTCTCCCGAAAACATAACCTCCTTGGCGGAGGTAACAAGGATATATGATAAAAGAGATAAAGCCAGGATCACGTTAGGACTGAACGGCAAAGAAAAAAGATGGGTTTTTAGCGGTGTTTTAAAGTGGTAGGAAAACTCACACGATGAAGGCCTTGCAGCAGCATCATCTGCCATTTGTCATGGACTTCTCTGCACTCCCATCTAGGTGGAACTAATAGAACAGGAAAATGGATTGTCACTCTGTGAATGGAATAAAAACAGTCAGTCATCGATGTCTTCACACATCCACACAACGCTGATTGGCTTTCGCAGCACAGCTACACATGATGCTGCCGAAAATGTTACAATTTTACAGTTTTGACCACATCAACCAGATTGCGTCCACCTTATTGTGGGAGGGCTGGTTGACTTTGCATGGAGAGTGGTTGCCCAGGTCACCCAAGTTGCGTTGGGTGTGAATGAGGCTTAAGAGCTACAAACACCGTTCTAACAACCTGTAAACATTTGTCTGATTTTTAAGAAGCTTAAATGTATTTAAATCAACTCTCATATCAAACAACAGATTTGCAACCACTTCTCAAACATAATGCCATCATGTATGTACAGTATATCAGCAGAACACATCAGCAAAAGTGTAACCATTTGCACATATTAGGTCTGCTAGATATTATCTGATATAAAACAACCTTTTTGTGCAAAGTTTGTCCTTTAAAACATGTTTAGATGATGTTTATCCTGCAACAATTAAGAGTTTGGTCTTTTTTAGTGAGAAACTCTTTAATCTTGTTGTTTTGCAATGTGACCAGTCTCCCATAGAGGACAGAAAAGATGGAGAATCCATTTAAGTTGAAATATATTTTTTTTAATCTCTCTCTGTTTTCTGTCTGCATTTATACTTCGTATTTTGATGTGGATGTTCATTCAGTTGTATAAGTTCAGAAAAAGATGATTTGAGAGCCAAAGTTCCATCTACTGTCGAAGAAAGGTGTGCACAACTGGGCCCCATTTTGATGGAATAAGCTATCAAAATAATAAACAGTGTTGCAGCGGCAGTAAAAATTTCAGATTCTTCAGCAGCACTACCGTGGTAAACTCATATTCTCTTGCACAGACCTGAAGGAGTGCTGGTATTACCAAACTTGGTTATAAGTGTGTCCCAAATGCATTTTGTTGCCCCTTTTAGCCCCCATCATCAGCTAAAATATTTGTGCAACAAAACCAATCTAAATGTTAAGCAGGTACACTGTGTTACTCCTCCCCCCTCACTCACAATTGCACCTCCTTTGTCCCCTTCTCTCTCCCTCTCACGCTCTCCCCCTCTTTCTCACACACCCTTTCACTGCCTCCCTTGACACTGGTGGAAACACAGTGATGGTGTGTAATTTAGTCCTAATCACAACATCAGACTTGCGCCGCGATTTACATCCCACCACCAGGCGAGCCAGTCAGACAGTCAGGAGGGAGATGTTAATGTGAGACCACAGGTAATTACTGTCATTACAGCGCACACGCAACACGCCCGGGTGTGCACGAGGAGCTGTGTGAGCTTGCATTGAGAGCATGGGTGTGTTTTGGCTCTTTGAATCGTAGGGTTTGGCATTTTTGTGTATGTAATTAATGATGCATTATTTACATTTGTTTAAGCCAGCAAAATGTCCTTTATGTAGAGATGTGTCAGCACATCAAGCAAAGCCGACATCAAATCCTAAACAACATGGGATTCACAGTATTACTGCCATCCCTGATAAAAGAAATTAAAGTTGATATTGATATTCATTTTACTCTCCAAAATTGAATGATTTTCTTGATTTAATTTCTTTGGTCCCTCTGTGTTTCTTCATTGTTTTATTTGTTGGAATAGAGCACCTCCTTAATTCAAATGAAATTAAAGTCTAGCTCTCTATTACATTAAAAAAAACTGAATTATTGATTACATGTCAAAGTCATCTTCACAACTTCCTCACACCCAAGACGGCTGATTCATTTGTATTGTTGAGGGATTATTGCAAGAACTGAGCTGCATCTCTATTATACCACATTATTTTGACAAATTGAAGCTCGTTCTAGCCACATGAATCAAATAATTTGTCAGTTTAAGATCAAGACAAACCTTTTCTCTCACAATAGACTAGACCAGGAGGCAGACAAATCTGACTGATTTAACTTTAAGGGATATTTGGTTGTGTTCTGTTTGAGATTTTGAGTATTTTAATGATTCAAGTGCTGAGAGATTAATTGACTTTCAATCCCTGGATTTGTGAAGGTAGTATCAGCATGTCACTGCCTGGAGCTTGCATGTACGGAGCCTGGGTCTGTTAAATTTCATGTTTAGGCTCTTATGGCCATGTGGTAGGGGGTGTAAGATAAAGAAGGAATTAAGTATGGTGGGCGGGGAGAGGTAACATGGAGTGGAGGGTGCTTTGGGGTGCCAGAGTTCACTGACCAGCCATGTTGAGGGGTCATGGGGCCTAATTGGATGAAACAACTATGATGGAGGGTCCCTTCCTGATGATTCCAGTGATGTTCTGTCTCTTGCTGCTCCTTCGTCTCTGAATTGAAATTGGACGACTGGTAAGAGGCCATGTGGTGGAGTAGAGAGCGTTGGCATTGCTACTACCTGGAGCTTGCATGTACGGAGCCTGGGTCACTTGAAGGTGAATGCTGTGTCCATACAATTGATCAGGTTCCTCCTCAGGAATGTATATAAAAGTTGGTAATGGGTTCTCTTCACGGGGCACTTATCCTTTACTTATCTTATTATCTCATTATTTTTCAAAAAAATTGGAGATTTTGTCAGTTGAAGACCAAGAAATCTTTTCTGTCATCTTAGACTCGATTGGGAGGTAGACACATCTGGTCATACATGTTCTGACTGACTTCAGGGATCTTTGACTGTGTTCTTTTTTTTGTATTTTAATAATCAGTAGTCATATTTGATGTATTATACTGACATGTATGCAAGTGCTGTACCTTTAATTGACTTTCAATTATGATGAAGACCTCCTAAGGTCACGAAAACAGAGTAATAGTCACTAGACGGTCACAGTGCTGCATGTCCTACTTTGCCACGTGAGTAAAACACTCCCCACTCCCTCCTTCCACATCTGCAGAGTTGAACTGTGCCGTGAATAAGCACACTCATATTTTATGAACAGTGGATAAACAGTTCAGTGTTCCAGTCCTTGATGAGATGTGAGTGTAAACAGTAAACAAGTTTGTATAAGTTTCAAAGTGTATGAGGCCAAGGCTGATACAGTGCACGTCTACTCCCTCCAGTCAATACTTCCTGGACTTCGACAGTTAGACTTTTTCACTGTGTTTATAAGTAAAGCCTAGTCTGTTGTACTCAATGTAAGACCCAGACTCCAATGACTCAGAAAGTTTATAAAGCTCTTTCCAGAGTAAACTTTCTTTAATTAAAACACTTTTAAATGGTGTGAAATGAATGTAAAAATGGTTTTGTTAGTAAGATATCTCCCTCTCTACCTACCAATCTGTCTGTCTTTCTCTGAATGTTTTTTTGGACCTGTATGACAGTCAGGATGGTGTTTTTATATCAGTTGGATAAGTTGGTTTAAGCTTTCCAGCTTTTTGATTCTGCTTTAATACAATCAGATAATTTTATTGATTTCTTTATTAAAGATTAATTTTTGGGCATTTTGTGCCTTTATTGATAGAAGAGAGAGCGACAGTGGATAGGCTTGTGAAAGGGGGTGAGAGAGAGTAGGGGAAGATGCTCTGCAAACTAGCCATAGGCTGGATTTGAGCACGGGTCGGCTGGAGTTTAATGGGTTGTGCCCGGTTGCTTACCACTTTACCTAACCAGCACCCCAGATCATTTTATGAGAGCAGAATTATCATAAAGAACCTCTGAAAAATGTGACAACAACTTTCTGTATTGAGTCCCTAGAAAATCTAGCAAAGGACACCCACGTGCATCAAGTTCAGTCTGTCTAAAATTGCTTCTACTGCAGTCTCATCCAAGTTAAATACTCCAGCTTTGACAGTGACCCAGGTATCAAGTAAAATATTTTTATTCTGATTTTTTTCCCGTAATAATGCAGACCTAATGTTTACATTGTCAGGAACTCTGTTAACTACTGCTACTTTACTTATCCATGACACTCTTTACTTAAAAAGTAATGCTAAACCTGCCAGATTTGTGCTTGTTAACAAGTGCAGTCGCCAGACAACAGCTCCAGTAGAGGAACCATGTCTTGGCATGTGGCCATAGTAACAAAACACTGGAAAGCTAAAGCCATATACATTTCTTTTGAGCAGCGGTTGGAAACTAATGGCCCGCGGGCCAAAATTGGCCCATTTCCAATAATATTTGGCCCGCTAGATGAAATTGAATATCTGATTTAAAAGGGGCAGGGACGTGCTGGCCATTGGGGAAACCGGGAAAGCTCCCAAACGGCCGGCAGACCTAGACGGCTGGCGGCCGCAGCGCACACCACTGAAAATATCAATCAGCAGCCGACCCCAATCGGACGAACACAAGCCACCGCGATCGTGAACATCACGGCCACGCAGCTGACAAAATTAGATGGCTGGCGGCAGCGTGCAGTAATATCAATCAGCACCACTATCATCCCCGCCCCCCGCTCTGATGAATGACATTTGGCTGGTCTGGTCCAAAAAATTGGGGGAAGATTTTCAGCCACAGCACGTCCCTGTAAAGGACGATTTAAAAAAAAAAAAAGAGTAAAATTCTACTATCACAAAAACGACAATCATAGCCCAGTCCTGAAAATCTTTTTTTATAAATCTTTATTACAAATGCGTTAGCTGGGCTCAAAGAAGTGGTTATGTTCAAAATGGAAATTACTCCCATTTTTATCAAATGTGTGGGGGAAAAAATTTTGTTTGCTATGGCACAATTATGATGACTTAAAAGACAGTCTGGGTAACAAGTCGCTGATTAAAGACAGCAGCTTTGTTATCACCAAGTTACCATTATAAGCAGTTTTATCAGGCAGCCACAGTGGAGCTAAAGCAGTAATAACACACTAATAGTCTGAGAAATAAAGTTAGCCTACTTAATTTAAAACAAATTACCCCCTTAAATTAGACTACATTTTGTATTCACACGATATAATAGTAGCCTATAGATAAGGGAAAAAGTTTTTAAAAAGGAGAGCGAAAGAAAACATGTTTCTTATTGATGTGATGTTTTGGCCCACCATTCAGTTGCTCTGAAAAATTTTGGCCAAGGCCAAACTTACCTGCCGACCCCTGCTTTAGAGGGTTATAGTCAGACTTACCAGAATCCACTCTGGGCCCGTGTAAATTTGTTGAAATATACAAACCATGGAACCTTTAGGTATCTCCACTACATTTTGTAGAAAAATGTATACATTTGATATTGACCTCATAGTTCTAAGAAATATATATATCATATTCAGTACAGCATAATGTGTATTTTTAATCTTCTTATACGAAAGCTGAACACTTTAATAGTTTTGAATATTTGGTGTTAGTTGCATCATCTGACATCAACCCCCTGGCAGAGGTTAAGAGAATGTAGGTTCAATGAAATAATCATTTTTCTACCTCAAAGGTCTGGTTGGCTTTTTAGCTCATAAAGAAGCATCAGTATTTAATTCACTCTGCTTCATTAACAGCTAAAAGCTTCTTGTGGGAGCTTTAAGTGTGCATTTGATTTCTCACGAAGGACTGTTTTTAAGGTTGGATATTGGCTCTTAAAGTATTTTGAAAATAAACACAATATAATTGAATTCAGTTTGATTACATAAGCAAACAGCTTTCATGTCTCTTTCTTGACTTTTATATAAATTTGTCTTCCAGAAAATATGATCATTTTGAACTTTTAAACTTGTGTCCCTGTCTGTAGCCCAAGGCTGATAAGATGCAGACATAAAAACAGGCTTCTCTTAATAAAAACTGCAGGAACTAAAAATATTTGACCTCAGGCAACCAAATCATAATTTTAAACACAGGGTGCACAAACTATGATTCTTAATCCACTGGGTGGGCCCCACAGGAGAATGATCTGTACATAGGCTAATGCACTATCCAGTTAAAATATTGACAAGTAAATACACAGAATTTAACTGAATTTGACTTCTTTTTCCACAAACACACACAGCTCAGAGGTTGACTTTTTAGGTTAATCCTATGTCATTTCTGCATTCCTGGTTCCTCAAATCATGGCCCACATATTGCAAAACTTTTTTTTCCCATGTAGCCCAAGTTTTATGGAGAGATTGGATGGTGTATCAAGGTGTTTCAATGGCGATAAGGGTAATGTGTCAGGGTCCCCAGAGTTTAGACCCGGAAAGGTCCTGACTGATAACAAAAATGAAAAAGTCAGCAGTTTGGCCGGTGCCATCCCATCACTGTTTTCACCCCTCACCCGTCACCCCCTCTCTCCAATCTTGTCTATGCTGCTCCACCTCCCTTTTTCCAACCCTCGATCTTTCCGTCTTTGCACCTGCTGAATATCTCTCCCTGCTATTTATACCCACATCTGCAAATGCCATCTCTTTTATCCCCTATTATTCTCCATGTACTTAATTTCTGCTTCAGTGTTGCTATTACGTGCTATTTTTGACATTTATATTCAGACTGTCCTTTCTTTTCATCTGTTAGAGCCATATTTATGCCCACTTTGCCCTTCTTTATTTTAGACTCTTGGCTCATTTTCTGTACATTAGCTTTTCTCGGATATGAATAGCTTGCTCAGAAGAATGGAGTGCATTTCAAGGTGCAAGCATCTGTACAAACAGAAGTACATCCAAACAAATCTCTTAACTAGTTTATTTCAGCCTATATTCATCAGAGAAGGCAGGCATATGGAGAAAGGACTGCAATTTTTCTGTCATTTAAAATGTTGTGTGGCTTTGTGGTGATTTGGGAATATCTGTCTGTATATCAAAGGTGGATGGACTTCGATCAGAACTGGAGGGGACACGGTCGGACAACGCAAACCTTCGCCATGAGAGCCAGCAGGTCATGACCAACGTTAACCAGTGGATTACTGAACAAACGTAAAACATTTTCATATTACTGAAAGTAAATTACTTGTTTTATATGGATTTTCCTTCCTTGTGAGTTTGCAGCTTTTGTTTTTTAGTAAATTAAGGGAAGCTTTTTGAGATTGGGTTTATAACATAGTTAAGGAAAACCCCAGATCAATCAGGCTCTTTCTTTGTGAAAATTATATATTCTTCCTGTGCATGCATGGATTGTCTATGGGCACTTCAGCTAACATGTTTGTTAGGTTAATTGGTGATCTCTTATTATTATTATTATTATTATTATTATTATTATTATTATTATTATTATTGAAGCTCTCTTATTCATGTAGGCTCACACCACCCCTGCTATCAAGACCCCACATTTCTGGTGTCCCTGGCTCCCTTCCCTCATCCACTACCCGAACCAGGGTCTTCATCCCTTTCCTACCCTCCCTCCCAAACCCACTACCCGAACCAGGGTCTTCATCCCCTTCCCACTCCCACCCCCCCTCCCCACACCCACTACCCGAACCAGGGTCTTCATCCCGTTCCAACCCTCCCTGTCCTAACCCACTACCCGAACCAGGGTCTTTATCCCTTCCCTACCCCTCTCCCACACCCACTACCCGAACCAGGGTCTTCATCCCACTCCCCCCCCCACTCTACACATGAGCCACCCTCTTCATACACACCACATACTTCCAGTATGGGCTTACATCCACACACCACTTGAACTACTATCTTAAACTAGCCACAATACCTGTTTGTTCCTCTCCCAGTTGTCTTGTCTTGTCTTGCTGTCTTGTCTTGTCCTGTCTTGTCTGTCACTATTTCCCCTTCTTTCACACTGTGGTGTGTACAGCCTTCCCCTCAGCTCCCATCAGGGGTTAAATAAAGTTTTATATGATGGAGTAGCCTACAGGGAGGGCTGGTGATGGTCACTATAGCAGTGAATCATATTCACATATCTCTCACTGCTAGAAAAAAAATTGCATTAGTCTTTCCAACGCTGCCACCAGACACAGTGCTCAGCTGTAAAGATAATGCAGACAAGGGAGAAAAAAAAAAAAAAGGTTAATTGGTGATCCAAGTTGGCCTTAGGTGTGTGTGAGGGGCTGTTTACATGAGGGCTAAAACAATCAAATCCAATACATTTTCATTGCGTTTCGGCCTTGCGTTTACATGGAAACTCTATGCGGAGTGCCCAAAACTGGAAGCTTTTGAAACCAGGCTCCAGAGTGGAGAGTTTTCAATTCGCTCCTCCATGCAGCACTGTGTAAACCCAAATCAGAACGTTTCAGGGTGAAACAATGACGTCACTGCATGTGCAGTACTCTTTCACACGAAGGCTGCATACCAGGAACAGCAACAGCTTCTGCCGTCTACAGAGTAACATTTGTGCTGCTTACCGTGCTCAGTTTGTTTTCCAGACAAAACTATCCAGTCAGATTTGTTGTCCGAACTGATTTGTTGTCCAGAAAAGAAACTCTTGCATCTTTGTGCATCTATTCGCCATTGTTGTTTGTGAAAAGTTTTCCTTCTTCGTACGTTTATTGTAGTGGTGCTGCCTCTCTGCAAAACTAGAGTCAGACAGAGTCTCCATGTAAACATAGCCTGAGTGTGTGAGTGGTTGTCCTTCTCTCTGTTGCCCTGCTTTGTGCCAAATATCAGCTGTGGTAGGCATCAGTACCCCCAAACTCATACAATATACATATTTTATATTATTTTTTATAAACAACAATAATGTAGGACAAATGCAGTTAGTTCTAAGGTGATTTTTTTCTGATATTATGTCAGTTAGCACAATACTGTGTCATAATGCCTCTTACTTGTACTGTACTGCCACTGCAAATTAATCATGCACCTAGCAATACAATTATCAATTGTTTTTTTATTTCTTCAGGGATTGTGATGTCTGTGCTTAACTAAGCAGCAACCTCACGTGCTGAAATATCATGCCAATGTAGGAGGATAAATATGTTGCAGTTCTCCAAGTTTCCACTAGAGGCCTCTCAGCAGAGGCAACAGAATGACATACACACCCTATGTTGAGATTTGTATCGTTGCAACTTTAAGTAAACATGTTGGTTTAAACATGTTTTTTGTCCAGATTTTACATGTTATACAGGGGATGAATTTATTTCAACTACTTTTTTAATTCAGTCGTCCATTTTGGCTTTAAGAAGACAACAAGATTTGCAATTAAAGCCCCATTTACATGACGCTGTCAGCAGAAGTGGAAACATTTTTCCTTTGCATGTTCAATAGCACTCTACGTTCACACGGAGATGCGAGAATGGCTGAAAACACTGTAGCGTGCATGCCAGGCTAGTACATGGCTATGTCAGTTTGTAGTGAAACAGTGGTGTAAGAACATATGCACGTTTTCCAGTGAAAAAGAACTTTTCATAAACAACAATGATGAGTGGACGCACAAAAAACAGGAGTTTCTTGTCTGGACAGTAAATGTGTCTGGATATTTCTGTCTGAATGACAAACCAAACACAGTAAGCAGCGCACATTTTGCTTGGTAGACAACCCAAGCTATTGTTGTTGTTGTTGTTGTTCCTGGGATGCCTTCATGTGAAAGAGTACTGCACATGCACAGTACCCTTTCAAAACTTTTCACTCTGGACCCTGCTTTCAAAGGTTGCAGATACAGACACTCTGGGCACCATTCTCTTGTAAACAGGAGGCAAGAACGCAATGAAAATATCCGTTTTCAGCTGTTTTTGTTGTTGTGTAAACGGATCTTAAGAGGCATGGCCACTATGGCAAACGCAACTGCCAGCTAGTGCTTTGTAGCCATTTGTCAGGATAATTGAGACCATCATCCACCTCAGAGCCACCTCTTTTGTTTTTTCTAGGTCAACTCAAAGTTAATTTGAAACAGCATTTTAAGTAAAGAGACTGCCATAGATTGGATTTTAAGAAGTGGCTTTAGTAACTAGACTGGTGTCCTCACTTAGACAAAGTCCAGCATTTTTAAAGATGGTCCTGTTTTTTGAAGTGGAGTTGCTCAAGACCTATGGCACTAGTAAATATGATTGCCACCGAACCAGTTAGCCAGCTTTGTCCCTGAGGGGGAGATAGCTGGGTGTGGGCATTGGTTGAATCAGTTGTGCTACAGAAAGCCTCATAAAGTAACCCACTTTACATCTATATACTTGTTTTATCTTCAGTAAGTTTTACTTTTTGTGGCTTGTCTTTTCTTTCCAGGGCCTCAAACATGAGCCTCACTGCCCAGATGAAGGCTCAAAACAAAGTGCTGCTCATCATTACTAAAGAGAGAGGGTCAGTACAACTTCCAGATATTTGGCCGCTAGTTTACTGGTTATTTGCCATTTTTTTTATTGAAAGTATGTGATTGGTAGGTCTGAAATAATGCTTGTAGTAAAGTGGTAGTGACACTTTAAATTTCTAACGTCTGGGGCTAAAGGATGCACTGATATCCCAGATAGCTCTTTGCTCCATAAAATAATTTTAGGAAACTAATGTGCTTTGAGGACCTCTGACAAGGCATTTCTGACATTTCATTGTGAAATGGTAACAAGTCCTTTAAAAACTTTCTGAGTCCAGGTTCAGATCACCTCAAAAATCAGCTTTCTTTTGCGCCATGACCAACATTCCTTGAAATCTCATCAAAATCTGTTGAGTTTAAGTTACTAGCCAAAAAGTGGAAAACTTAACCATACAGTGCAGATTGACCACCCTGACTTAGTGTCTGTAATCAGTCAAATTCATCTTGCCAAGCTCAAATCTACAATGATTGTGAGAAGCCCAAAGCAGGACGGATAAATCAGCATCCTTTGGGTCAGGAAGAGGTGGGAGCTACTAGCATGATGGCAGCAGGTGGTGACTGCTGCACAGATTACTATAGATGCTAACAGCTTTGTTTATGTTCTGTCCTTTACACTGCGGCAGTAGCACCTGCCTACTGCATTATCTGATTGGCCTGTGATCAATGTGATTAGCAGAATAATTGTCAATATCCTGCATGTTAAATTTTAAAAGGTTCTGCCCGTTCCCAAACACTGTCTATGGGCTTTATTCCCAGGTGGATAAATTAAATGTATTGATTGGTCCATCTGGTGTGTCACCTTATGGGAATCTAACTTATCTTGCAATATTTATTTATTTTTTTTATCAATTTCATGTTATTTTATGTCTCTTCTTTTCTTATATTTGTATTATTGTTTTAGTATGATGGTTTTTAGCTCCAGTGTTTCCTCATGGGGGCTCTCCACACTGGGAGCTGCTCCTGGTCCACTTGTGGGGCTACTGCTGGGGGATGGCCTCGCCTGCATGGCCATAGGCCCCTGCACTGTATTGTGGGGCCTTGTGTCTATGTGGGAGGATGGAAGTCTCCGGCTGGGCCAGGAGCCCTCAGTGTTGATGGCCCCCAAAGGTAGCTTATTCCTTACCTCAGTCCTCGGTGCACAGCCATGTCGCTCTTTCTCTCTTTTATGACAGCTCGTATGAATGTGTGTGAGTATGTGTGTGTGAGCGCAGGTGTGTGTGAGTGCGTATGTTTATGTCTGCAGGTGTGTGTCTGGATATGTCTCTTTATTTGTGGGAGGGGGATAGCCGGGTTTTCGGTTTTTATGTTGCTTTTAGCCTCTGTGAGGCACTTTGCGTTGCTTTTAAGTATAAAAAGTGCCTTATAAATAAAGTTTGATTGATTGATTGATTGATTGAATATCAAAGCAAAGAGATAAAGCTTCATTTATGACCTAAACATGAGCATGGAGATATCAGGGCTTAGATTGTATCCCTTCCTGGTCAAACTTAATGATGTTCACCCATAATTGCACCCAAAACTCAGTTTGTAGAAAACTGTAATTGTGGCACACATGTCTGTTTTTCTAGAAAAAGGGTTTTCCTTTTCACTAAAAAGCCACAATATGGGGGAAACAACTTGACTAACCTCCTCATATGCTAACTCGGTCACCAATCTAACATGAAGAGTCTGTTTAAAGCCCATGTGTGTGACACTGACAGGATGGTGTGTGTCTCCGTGCAGGTGTTAAAGTGATTCAGATTGATCTCTGACTTACTCACTGACAGACAATCTGCATGTCTGCATCATCATGACTCTTTCTCTCACATATACACACACGTGAAAACAGGCATGGGGTGTGACACACTCTTCTTTCTGGAGATCAAAGGTGTCTTCTGTCATACTAACCCCCTGGGGTGCTATGCCTCCCTCAGCCCCGCCCAGCAGCAACACAACTGTCTGTTTGTCTCCTTTCTCTCTAAACTTACTCCGAATGTTTGTGTGTTTTGTTCTTATGCTTTTGTTATGCTAACCTGTAGCTTTACTGAAAGCCTTTTTTACACCTTAAACACAAGAGCATTGTGAAGTTTTGTTCAAAGAAGTTATCCTTCTTACTTTAAATAAACAGAAATGTTATATTCATGTGTGCCCCTACTTTATATAAGACAGTTTTTTCTCTTAAAGTCTTCAAAGTGCAACAAACGAATGGATTAAAAGTGTTTTTAATCGTGGCATAAGAAAATAGTGAAATAAATAGCCATAGGGTTACTTATTAATGACCGTTGAGGAAAAATGTTTCATCATATACATCAGGATGTGTGTATTTGTGTCAGAGATGTTGTCTGAACTGCTAGTTAAAGGCTCTTTGGGAAACAGAACTACACAGACACCACTGCGGTTGTGTGGCGAGATATTTTGCCTGCCATGTTAACAAGAGTCTCTTGATGATAATGGGTGTCTGTCTGCGTCTCCGTGTATATTTCTCTGTGTAACTATGTCTCTGCGTCTCCCTTGCTTTGGCAGGCATCTTCAGGAAGCTAATGACACTCTGAACGCAGAGGTAAAGAGACTGAAAGAAGTGGCGAATGAGAAGGAGAGAGGCATCGAACGCTTGAAGGTGAACAAGTGCAGAGTGGGGGGAAAAAAAGCTGCGAAAA
The DNA here is from genome assembly GCA_036419115.1 of Scarus forsteni. Taxonomy (NCBI): domain Eukaryota; kingdom Metazoa; phylum Chordata; class Actinopteri; order Labriformes; family Labridae; genus Scarus; species Scarus forsteni. The sequence continues at coordinate 4,668,940 of JAZDUH010000049.1, forward strand.
GGGAGAGACGAAAGAGCGTGAATCAAAAACAAGTTCTGTTTTGTATTTTGTAATTGTTGCAGGCACAGATTCGGGACCAGGGCATCCTACATGAAGACAAAATGTGAGTCTTTGTGTGTGTGTGTATGTGTATATTTGTTTTAACCATCAGGCATAGGAAGGCATGTGCCTGAGGCCTTGTGCACCAAGGGGCCCTAAGGCATATGCAAAGGTGAGCATCAAATGTAAGGCATACATTAAAGGATGTTTTGATGACTTAGATGAGTATTTATAATGGAAATAAGGTGCACATAAATGAGCAGAAGAGGAGGTTTATGGTCAAAAATGCATCCTGGGAAGAAGGTTTCATCCAACTAAAAAAAAACGCCCATTACATCTTCCCTTAAATACAGTATTTCATTCTTATTTCTTAGTCTGAAAAGAAACTTCTGTATGAACAAAGACATCAAGAAAAATTCACAGACTCTCCGAAATAACAAACACAACCTTAAAACAAACAAAAAACTAAAGAAAACAACTTAAATATTCACAACACAATAAATTACATAGTAACCTCAATAATGTATTACAATATTTCATTGAGCAGTACATGTACTATTATGCTGTTCTGAATACCCAATTTTTAAAGATGACATTGTTGATCATTTGTGTTACTGACAAGAACATTTGGACCGGGGCGAAGTCAGAGGTTGGTCATGGGCACCCTAGAATTCCAACCGCCCTCCCCTGGGCTACCGCAAAATCTTTAAGTACAATTGCCTTCTTGTTTGTCAAAAACACAACATTTTTGAATATAATACTTTTCTGCTCTGCAAAAGGAGGCTAATCTTGCAAACCAGATAGAGTTTGTCATATATAATGTCATATAGTGTGCAAATGTTGCTTATAATTTGCATCAGTCCCAAATCAAAACCCAATTCCAGCTGAGAATCGATTACAGTTTCCCAAAAGAATTGATATCATTAGTTTTATTTCTTATCAATTCCTTCCAATTACGTCCCTGTCAAATCAAGGATGTCTCCCTCTCATCAGAGGCAATCAGCAGAAACAACCAACAACAAAGAAGCCAAAAATCATGACAGAAACTAGCAAAAGTGGTTGAAACTGAATAATTTTTTTCCACACAGAAAATCCGAAAGAATCAATGAGGGAATTGTCAAAGTATCAGACTGATAAGCAGAATCATTAATGACATTGGTGTCGATAAAGTCTTACAGATTCACAGTCCTACTCATGCAAGACATTGTGAGTGAGAACTATTTGCTCTCATTTTATGCTAGTTAACTTGTTCTATTGTTTTTCTAACTGAAAAGAAGTGCTTCTTTGTTTTCTTCACCAGCTTAGATTGCTTTAAGCTTGGACCTTGAGATGACAAAAACAGCTCCTATGTGACTGTGAACTTGCATATATTTGTGTGTATCCAGCAGCTGATCATAGCTTCGCCTTCAAATCTGACAAAATGTTGCCCAGCATGTTTGGCTCTTTCACACACAATCTCCCCTGTACAAAGCTGATGATGATAATAACAGCTGGGGTGCCAAGTTGTGAATGAAACACCCCCCCGGGCTTTGCCACCTGTGTGTTTACGTGTATGCATGTGTGAGTGTAATGTCTCTTCTTTAATCAGAATACGTTATCATGCTGGGCCTTTAACAATGATTACACTCCAATCAACAGCCCATCCTCTCCTGCTCGCCACCCCCATGGCTGTCAAATAGCATTCATCAATAGAGAGGAGATATATTTATTATGTTCATTAAGGCCATTAAAATGAATGTGGCACAGATGGGATTGGGTGTAGCTTGGAGGAGATAAAGAAGGGTGTGTTTACGTGCGGTAGAGTGGCGTTTGTGGGGGGCACCTGCCTGTGGCGCTACTCCCCATATACCCCCAGTGTGACCCCCTGAGGTTCCCCTCATTAACACCCCCCTCCCTTCTTTTGCAGCTCACACACATGCACCTATTCATTTTTCGCCCCTCCCCTAACGAAGCACCAGGCTCTGTTTCCAAAACGGATCAGATTTGTTTTGACTGGGGTGGGTTTCCAATGCTATTCAAAGCTGTCAGTCATTTTAATGATATCATTAAGGGGCCGCGACAGAAAGATGAATCGCTCTTCTTTGTCTTTCGCTCATAATTGCGAATGAGCGAGAGAGGGGGACGGGGCGAGAGAGGCAGTTCATATAGATGTATGCATAAGAGGGGTTTTGATTGAGCGAATATAATAACATGGAACGAGATAAAAACAGTGAATGAAAGCCTCTTCCATACAGTCTCCCTATCCACCCTCTCTTTTTTCTTTATTATGAACATTCCTAATTTATTTCATTTCATTATTGCCCCCCTCCCTCCCCTGCACACCTACCCAAAATGCCATATGTATGAAAATCAGAGATCTATAAGGCAACAGATATGTCATGATATTTGCATGGCAGCCATATGCATTCAGTGTATAAATCTCATTACTTGTGGCAAAGGAGATATCTGCTCAGTTTCTGTGCTCTGTCACTATCACTGACAGCAATCAACACGGTGTGAAGGTTTTGTCATTAGATATGCCTTTATTAAAGAAATATATTATGATTACACAGCCTACTGTTCCAAAGCAACAGGAGTGTCACGACTCCACGCTGGGGGTGACATTTGCTCAGCAGAAAGGTGGAGGAAAGATAAAAGAGGTTAGAAATTTAGCTTTATAATGCAGTATTTTAGTTGCAAAGTTGTTTGATGAGCTACTAAACTCTGATATTGTTTACATTTTTTTTTCAGTTAAACCTATGAAGAGGGAAATTTATTTATTCTTAAATCAGTTGTGGTCCAAAGAATAAACATTTTACAAACTGGGATACAGTAATTTTAATGCCATGTTCAGTAAACAAGTTTGAGAGTATCAGAATTTGGTGTCACGGGTGAAGTTGCCCTCAGAAGATGAGTCCGTGGTCTTACCGGTAGAAACTTACTGTACTGTACTGTCTTCTCCCGCTTATCCGTGGTCGGGTCGCGGGGGCAGCAGACTTAGCAGGGAAGCCCAGACTTCCCCTTCCCAGGCCAGCTGAGAGACATAGGGGCCGTTTACATGGAAACTCCTGACTTGAAGACGCAAAGATTCTTCCTTTGCGTTTTCAAATTCTTCTGCGTTCAGATGACAACGCTGGAGACGAGTTAATCCCCTGTTAATCCGCTGTAGTGTGCATGCCGGTTCAGTAGATGGCGGTGTAGGTCTGCAGAGAGGCAGCGCTGCTACAATACACGAACGAAGAAGAAAACCTTTCACAAATAACAATGGCGAATAGACGCACAGAGAAGCAGGAGTTTCTTTTATGGACAACAAATCAGTTCGGTCAACAAATCTGTCTGGATAGTTTTGTCTGGATAACAAACCGAGCACGGTAAGACGCTCACACGTTGCTCGGCAGACGGCCGAAGCTGTTGTTGTTCCTGGTATGCACACGCAGCCTTCATGAGAAATAGTACTGCGCATGCGGGGACGTCAGCGTTTCACCCTGAAACGCTCTGATACTGGTTTAAACGGAGCCGCATGGAAAGTGGATTCAAACCTTTCCACTCTGGAGGACGTTTTCAAAAGTTTCAGTTTTCAGTAAAAACGCAACGCGCTCCATCTAAACGGAAGGCCAAAACGCAATGAAGATGTATCGGATTTGAGCGTTTTCAGGGCCATGTAAATGGCCCCATAGTCTCTCCAGCGTGTCCTGGATCTTCCCCGGGGCCACTTACCGGTGGGACATGCCTGGAACACCTCACCAGGGAGGCATCCAGGAGGCATCCTGACCAGATGCCCGAGCCACCTCATCTGACTCCTCTCAATGCGGAGGAGCAGCGGCTCTACTTTAAGCCCCTCCCGGATGACCGAACTTCCCACCCTATCTCCAAGTTAGAGCCCAGCCACCCTACGGAGGAAGCCCATTTCGGCGGCTTGTACCCACGATCTTGTTTTCCGGTAGAAACCTAGTAACTGCAATTGAGTAACTATTTGCTATCTAATGGTTTATGGTACTAAACATGGTCACAGCATGGCTTAAGAATGATATTCACTTTTCTTACGAAGATTATCTTCAATAGGGACAGCCAATGCCAATATTTACAAACAGTGGGTCTGACCAATGACGAACAACGCTGTGAAACTCTGGAATTGCAGATAGTGTAGTTTGATTCCCTAAAGTGGCAAATTAACCTTGCCTTGTGCTGTATCTTGTTCTGCCTGATTTCATATCTGTAACCAGGCAGGTCCATCTTGCAAAGCCCCACTTTACAATGATTATGAAGGCCTGATCAGCTAATCACCTACTGGACTCACTTTCAAAAGGTTTTGCCCATTCTCAAACACTTTCTTCCAGCTGTTTCCTGAAAGGAATTGTGAAGGACATTGAACCATCCATCTCATTTTAAATGTTAAAACTAACCATGTCTTTTTTTATTAAAACAATGCAAGTAATATACTCATTTATGTCTTCTCAAAGTCCCATTAGTCCTCCACTGAACATTTCTGGTCAGTGTTAATGACATAAAATTTAGCAATGACTGACAACCCAGAAAGTCAGGCTGTGGTGAGCACAAGTACAAGAGATTTTGCTTCTTATTCTACAACTTAGAAGACATCTTGAAATGTCCCACATGTGAATCACACCATAACGTTCTAAAAACAGGATGAGTGCTAATAAGCTGCAAACTAGGACTACAGAGTTAGCTGGGGACTGTAAACTTACTAGTTGACCCAGGTTACAGTGAGAGAAAAGTCTTTTAAACAAGAAATAAGAGTGTGAGATATTAGTTGGTGCCCATTGGTGATGTATTGTAAGTGCTTAGTGGGTTTAAGACATAAGCTATCATGAGCATGTCAAAAAACTACATATTGATAGTGAACTAACTTTCATAGCTGTATTAACTTTGCAACCTTTAGATATATTTTCTGTTCCTACATCAACCCCCAGCAGCACCATCATGTACATATTGCAAGTACTGGGTAGGCCTTCCTTATGCCTTCAGATCTGCTTTAACTTTGTGGCACAGATTCAACAAGGTACGGGAAACATCTTGTAGACTTTGGTCCATATCGACATCATAGCATCACATAGTTGCTGCAGATTTGCCTGCTGCACATTCAGGATGCAAATCTACTGTTTAACCACATCCCAAAGGGGGTCTTTTTGATTGAGATCTGGTGAATGTAAAGGCCACTGGAGTACAATGATCTTAATGTCATGTTCAGTAACCAATTTGAGTTTGGTGACATGGCTGAAGTTGCTCTCAGAAGATGGGTAATCAGTTGTCTTAAAGGAATAGGCATAGTCAGCAGCAATACTTAGGTAGGCTGTGGCTTCTAAACGATGCCTCATAGGTACAAAGGGGCCCAAAATATGCCAAGAGAATTTCCTCAATAGACTTGAACCGCCACCACCAGCCTGAACTGGTGATACAAGGCAAAATGGTGTCATGCTTAGATGGTTACGGTAAAGTCTGGTCTCACCTTATACCACTCTGACCATTATCCTCTGACCTCTGGCATCAACAACGTATTTCTGCTTAGAGAACTGCTGCCCAGTGAATATTTTCTGTTCTCCCCTAGAGATGGTTGTGTGGAAAAAAAATATAAATATGTATATATATATTTGGGGTGCAACGATACACATAATTCACGTTTCGGTTTGGTTCGATACGTTCCTGTCACGGTTCGATACTTTTTCGATACAAAATATGAGAAATTCCAATGCCTTTTTTACAAAGTACTTGTGGTTTATTAAAATAACCAACATTTGTTTCAACTTAGAGTACATTTTCATTAAATTGAATTAAATGTAACTGTTGCAGCTAAACCAGGCACATTCTTCGGTGCATACTTAGAATCATGAAAAACATAAACATCACCATGTTAACATAAGAATAAGTAAAAAAATAAATGTATCTAATAGAGAACTCACCCATCTTATGTGGTGCATTCTTTGCAGCAGAGTAAATATTACAAAGAACTAGCTATAAGTGTATGAAGTGTCTGTACCATGTCCTGAAACCCAGCGTTATCCACAACGGAAAGGGTCTCATGTTGACAGCAATAAAGGTAGCTATCGCCCAGTCGATTTCCTTTGCCCTCTTTGAATCATGTGCTAATGGCAGTCTAAATGACCAGATAAAGTCTGTAGCATGTGTGTTGCTTGTTGTTTCTGTCTGATTCCTCTTGTTTTAACCCTGGGATGATGTTGGCGTTTGTTTAGCATCGTGTTGCACTTCCGACATACTGTTGTGTTTTTGTCCACGACACTCTTACCATCAGGGTCATACTTAACACGGAAGCCAAAGTAGTCCCAAACGCCAGATCTGAATGATAGTGGAGGGTCTTCAATTTCAGCTGAAGGTAAAGCACTCTCCATGTTGCAGCGCCCTAGCATATGTAGCTTCTTCTGTCTCAGCAGCTTGGCCGAATGAAAGGGGAGGTGCTGCGCGCAGCTCAGCGGATCTGTGCTTGACAATGCAGCCCAGAGTAGTCAAACACAGATTCACTGAACTTTCAGCGCATAGCACCTCGTCAGAAGTTGATCAAATAAATAAATAAAAAATCGCATATTGTTCGGTTCATAGGGTTTACTGAACCAAGGCCATTGTATCGGACGGTTCAATAAAGATACATGTTTTGTTGCCACCCCTAATATACATATATCCCAGTGCATAAGCAGTTTAGAAAGACTCATATCAGTCTGCAGGCACCAACAACCTGGCATCTTCAGAGTCCCTTTAATCAATTGTTTTCTCCCTCTGATGCTTAGTTTGAACTTCAGCAGGTTATCTTGACCACATACATGTCAAAATATATGAAATTGCCTTCATGTGATTGGCTGACAAGCTATTTGTGACTCAGAGTGAAAATGATACATCTGTGCATCTTTGTGTATAATGCAAGGCCCCTCTGTTTCTCAATAACAAATATGCTTTCCATCAAATTCATTGAACAGTTTATGAACAAAATCTCCAAAAGTTCAGCTTTATTTATTTCAAATGTATCTAATAATTCTGAATGTCCTTTGAAATACACAAACAGGAGCACAGACTGATGCTGTTTGCTGTGAATGTCTGGCTCAACCCATGAGGGGGATACGCTGTCGAAGCATCAGGCCTCATCAGTCGCACCACTAACAATGTGCTTCCAATTAAAAGCAGCCAGTTATCACAGCTGAGGATTTGTACAAACACAGAGAAGTGAAATGACAGAGAAACAGAAGGAGGCAATGAGAAGGCGTCTGCGAGCTGACAGACAAGCCTTGCATAAAATCTGAGATGAGAGCAGTAAATAAGAAAGATGAGAGCAAGATTGGAGCGAGTGTGGATCCATGTAGTTTATTGCCTGGTTTAGAGAGCATGGCAGCTTGGCTTTGACACTAATGACTGTAATTAGACACACACTGATTGGGTTAGGCCGCTAATTACACACATCCATGTTTGCGTGTAAACACAGGAACACATGTTTACACAGGCACCGTGCCAAGTGCTCTGCGCTTTGCTGCCTTCTCACGTCGGGCGCATAAATCTCACACAGTTGTCTCACAGCGATGATGTTTCATGATCTGCTGAGGAGCACATTAACATCCAGCAAAGAGTTTAAATCATGGGAGGAATCTGAAGAGGATTTTATGGAGTCGGCTCCAGCTTTAAGCTAATGTTTTTCCATCACTGTAGCAATGGGAATGCATGGAATTTTGCTATCAGAAAGCATTTATAATTCTACAGATCAAAGGAAGTTTCAGCATTTCTCCCCATTAATGTTCTTTGTATCATCATTATGGTGTGAAATTAAAAGATTCAGAGAGGTCAGTTGCAATTATGTTCAGTTTATGAATGTCATTTCTCAGGAAATGAGGTTTCTTTAAAAAAAATGCTTACATTGGCCAAGCTTAATTATTTTGTTGGTTAATGGGCAGTGAGGCAGATTATGTTCTGGCAGATGGTGTATGTAAGGATTTTCTTATCTGAAAATTTCCGACGTCTCTTTCTCTGTGTATGTGCATGTTTGTTAATAATAAGTACAATGGCCTTTGTTGTGTTAATAACATTATTTTGTGTCTTCTCTCTATTAAGTTCAGGCGATTAATATTTCAATTTAGGCTAGGTGTGCACATTTTAAGAAGAAAGTGCAATTTACAGTATTAGAGGGCAAAACTTCAACAGCCAAAGAGTCATCTGTCATGTTCTTAGTCATCTGGTCATGTTTTTTTAAGTCCAATTGCCCCTTTTGGATCATTATAGCAGTTAAAACATGCAGTGATGAAGAACATGTACGATAGATGTACACTTAGATTGTTTGCCACAAACAGACTGATTGATTTAGGTTTCTGTTTGTTCAGTTTTCCACCTTCCTCCTCTCATTTTGTGACCCCTTAGAGCATTAATGACCAAACTCTGGCCGAGGGTACAAATGCAGTGAAGCCCATTTTGAATTGGCACCTGAAACAGCTGAATGAATAATTACATTTCAATTGCAGCAGCAAATACAATAAATCATACACATTTTCTTCTGTATTTATGGTCTTACAAGGTCTCATTTACAAGGTATAATGCAATATTCATCTTCAAGCACCAACATTCTTGCAGTTTACTCTTGTTTTGTGTCTGACAGTGAAGATAAGCTGTCAATGTTTCCTGTCTCTGCTGCTCAGAAGGTCATTCTCAGCCTTACTACGTGTGAATAAGAGCATGACATGGGGGCGGATTTTCACTCCTGTCCGTCCCACTCCCATAGAAAAAATCCCGTCCCGTCCCAATCCCGGGCTGGTGTAAAAAAATTAATCCCGTCCTGTCCCACTTCCATAGAATGACTCCCGCTCCCACTCTAAATTACTCCCACTTCTGTCCCATTCCTGTTTGAATAAAACCAAACATGTTGAAAAAATGTTGCATTTTTTATTTTAGGTAAAGGTTCAGTGCAAATAAAAGGCATTGCCTTTAATTTTAACATGCCTGACATTCGATCGGTGTAAACAGCTCTCTTTTCGGCGTGTCGTCTTCTCCCTCCGCGTTGTTTTGTTATGTGTGTCGCTGGCAGCTGCTCCGAGTCGCTTTTCACTTCCGGTGGTGACAGGAAGTCAAACCACTTTTGTAGTTCTTTTGTGTTGCCAGCGTGGTCAAGAGTGTTGGCTCTCACTGAGAGATGACTACAAAAATGGACGCATCTGTTTATCTGGTTGTTAACATGGCTGAAAATGATCATCTATTAATGTCACTCCCGCTCCTGCCCGCTCCCGTTACTTTTTTTCCTGCCCCGTCTCGATCACAGGATTAATATAAAAATGACTCCCATCCCGTGGGATTCCCGCAGGAGCCACGTGACCCACGGTAATTCCCGACAACTGTCATCCTCTAGTGTGAATCCAGTAAAAGCTCTTGACAGTTGATGACCCACCCTAAACGCTAAAACTTTAACTTGAATCCACTTCAACAAGGTGCAGCAAATAGCTTAGCCGTCCAAGTATTCCTCTCATGAAGCCTTTAATGTGAAAAGTTTGGACACCCCTGCCTGAGAGGCTGAGACCCCCACTTTCAATAACACTATACGTGAAAACTATGTATGGTTTTAAAGTGATCTGCTCAAACTCAAAGTTACATCATTATCTTCGGGAAACAGAAAGACAAAGAGGCCTTGATAGAGTTTTCATGCGGTGTGGTTTCTGCCTCTGTTGTTTATGTTTTGGTTAATGTCTCTTGTTTCAGGTTGACTGTAGATGGTTACAGATGCGATGAGTTGTTGCTCTAATGAATCTCGTAAACTTTTTAGACGAGTATGTAACACCACATATTAGAGTCTGCCTCAAGTGTCTCCTCCTCGATCTTAAATGACTTAAGTTATGACTAATAGGGCCAGAAGTTTCTGTCTCAGTGCGTATATGTGCATGTGTGTGCGTTAGAGCCCATTCGCAGAAACAATGATGCCATTTATTAGCGTTTGGATGAGCATGTGCGTCTCCTCAACTGAAGCAAAACAGGACCTCCTTTCCATCCTCTGCTCTGATAGAAAATCCCAGCTTGCTCTTTTACAAGAAAATTAACATTGGGGAGGTACAGTGGTACTTTAATGGGCTAAGAAGTCTTCAATGAAGTATTTAGAAGGGTTTTTTCTCCAAATGCTAACTGGACAGGTTCACTGGGGCATGAAAGAAAGAGCGCAAAGCGGGGGCAGCGAGCTCCTCAGCCCGCACAGAGCACCATTATCCACCGTCGTTAATTTAATAGACATTCCTTAGTCAGCCCTGAGTCTGAAGATGGCAGCCCTGAACATTTGTTTGTCATTTCCCCAAACGTTTTTAATAAACAGTTAAAATCTTAAATGGCTTCTTGTTCTCTTAATGTTCCCTGGCTGCGGTTGCGTTCGTTTTGTTTTTGTATTTTTTCCCCATTTTATGCGTGCTTTCATATATAATTTAATGATTTCTGGAACCTATTTGCTCACCCATCTTTGAGTTTAGTAATAAGTTATAATGAAGACGGTTATAATGAAGATGGTGCACTCCCAACTTCTTTATGCCCCAGATTTTGAGGATGTTTGATGGAAACTGTTTTGTCTTGCAAATGCAGACTATTGTGCAGGAATACAGAGGAGAAAATGTAGTTAAGGGTAGAGCTGGGCAATATGTCATGTTCATAAGATGAATGAATACTTGAGTCATGTCATATATGTCACGTCAAATGAGTTTATATTGTATGTATTTGTAGAGTATATCAAACATTTGAGTGAAATGTTACCTTCTGAACTTATCTGTGAGTATAAGAGCCACTGCTTATGAAAAACAAAATAATTAATAGAACAGTTCAGGCTAAGTTGTAAAAATTTTTTGATTTGTTGCATGTATTAACCTTTGCTGTTTCAAGAAAAGAGGAAAAAAGCACTGTTATGCCAAATCAATGCTATAGATCACCAGCGTCAAAGCTATAGTCTATTTTCGAAAGACTTGTCAGTACATAGTGATCTTTTAAGTCCATGAAATGCCGTTTCTGTCTCTTTTATTGCTGTCTTCTCTCACCATGTTGAGTTTGTTTCTCTGACAGAACTATTGCCACAGTTTAGCTCTATAACCTGCAAGTTATAAGACATTTCATAGGAGTTGCTGCTTACATTACTCAAAACTGAGGAGTTTTTCAAACAAATATTAAGATAAAATGTTCATTTCCCTCACAGTTTAACAGTGTTTTACTCAAACGTAAAACTATAATCTAAAAGAGGTCATATTTGACCTAAAACAGGTTCATGCATTCTTATTTGATGACTGCTAGAGTATCTTCTGCAGAATTTAGGTTAAAAAAAAAAACTGATACCATTTTAAGAAAATGTAATATGATCCCCAGATGGAAATTGGTAAATAATTGTAACAGGTAAGTTGTTTTTAGTCCTGTTACAACTATTTATTTAATTTATTTTTAAGAATCTGCGCAGGTCCAGTCAGTGGTATATTTTAGATCTTTTGCTTACTAGATATGTCTTCTTGGCCCGTTCTGTAGACTCTGAAGATGCTTGTGCATGAAAATCTTCCTAAGTCAGCACTTTCTGAAATACTTCTAACCATGCCACCTTTTTCCCTCATTTTGATGCTCAGTTTCAACTTCAGAAAACTGTTTTGACCATGTGGTTAGATTTTTCTATTGACGTGAGTGCTGATTAGGGCTGTCACTTTTCCCAAAAATCCAAAACAGTTTTATAAATACCAAGATACAGCTGTTTTTTAACCTTTGAATTCCGAACTAAGAAAAACATCTGCAACAAATTATTTAAGTCTGTGTTCCTTCTTCATTTAGCACCATTTCAGTTTTTGTTTTTCAGATAACCCAACTGGGAAGCAACAATAACATTCATTTTTTTGTTACTTTTCAAAATTCTATATTAATGTACAATTGTCGCTACCCAGTCTGGGCATATTTCTGTTACAAACACTATTCAGAGAGGTTGATAAGGAATCAATCAATCAATGGGCGTTAGAGTTTTGAACACAGTTATATGGTGGTAAAAAGTCAACCGCATGGTTACAATGCCAGTCAAAGGGTTAGGGACTGAATCTTGAGTAACAGTTTTGTATTTTTGCACTCTGACTCTGCTCTGAGTAAAGAAGGGAGCATAGAACTATAGCAGGTAGAATATGCCCAACTGACTCCTGATTTGGCAGAGGACAAACACATTCTAGGTCTTGATGATCATCACCATTTCCCATAACCCAAGTTCAAATAAAGTATGAAGTCACAGCTCTTGTATATTGTAGAGTGGGCAGTAAGTAGGGGTGGAAGAAAAAATCGATTCATAAGTATCAGGATTTTTTGTTTGATGATTTTTAAATCATTTTTTTTTTGTTCAAATTTTTTTTTTTTCCAAGTTTAAATGCTTCATTTTAGTCTGTGTTATTAAGCCACTGTTAAATGCATCCAGGCTTTTGAAGATGGAATATAAACAGCTGGTTAAAACATATTGCTGAATAAATCCTTAAAACTGACTCACATGCAATGTGTACTTTTCCTGTAGGCATCATAATTGTTCATCTTTTTCGCTGGTGTTTAAAAAAGTTAACTTAAGATTGCAAAAAATCGGCAATATCGTAGAATCGCAATTTAAATCGAATCGGCACCTAAAAATTCATAAAAAATTGAATTGGGAGAAAAGCGTATCGTCCCAGCCCTAGCAATAAGTCTATATTCTATATTTTGGCTACCATATAAATAAAATTAAAGAGATATTAACTCAGCCCTAGTTTTTGCATAAGGTCATTTTAGTATTACACGGTCCTAACTGTCAAGCAGCAGCTGGAAAGTAAAGACAGATGTTTCTGTGTTCTGCAGATACAAAAATGGAGTGAAAAGTATGTAAATTCTCGTGTGTCTTCTTTTCATACAGCCGGGAAAAGCAGGATGTCGCTCAAAACCTCTATAAAATCCAGGACATGCAGACCAGACTGCAAAGCAACTTAGAGGCCATCGGAATGCTAAATCAACAAGTAAGAGTACACACACACAAACACACACACGCACACATACAGCAGGTCCTGGCAGTCCTTTTACCCAACAACACACACCCACACACCGGCCCACCTGCTGTTGAGCTCACACAGAAGAGGAAGCTTTCATGCGTCCAACTTCAAACGCGCGCACACACACTTACACACAGGCGCACGCAGACATCCATTTCCTCTTCCTGCGATAAAAGCGAAAGTCGGCAGAAGAGGGGCGGGGGTGTGTGTGCGGGGACAAATCGTATCGGGAAAACGCAGTGACGTCTCTTTCCACTGGTAAATGATTTCCCTTTCATGAGGCTGAGAGAGGGATGTATATCAATATGGGCGCGCTGATCTCTCCGTGACAGCGTAGGGAAATGGCCCGCTGTGATAAAACAATGTGGGGGGAAAAAAACACAGAGGAATATTCTGAGGAAAAGCTGACATTTTTTTTTTTTTTTTTTTACTTGTGTTGAACTTCAGAAGAGTCAACAAATCACCAAAGGAGAGACAAATCAAAAGTACTTCTCAGTTCTCCAAAAACTCCGGGGCCTGGGGAACGGCTCACCTGACTTTTGCTAGTCTGAGGAATGGCCCGCTGATTGACGGGCTACGACGGGAAGCTGGAACTTGTTGAAGTTTTTATGTAGTGCTGTTTCCCGTGAAAAAGCAGATGGCATTAGCTGCATGTACGAGGCAGAGGAGGAGAGAGATGGAGAGTGAAAGAGAGGTTGTTGTTTAGCAGGTCGGGTGTGTAATAGCACCTCTTAATCTCTAGTGTGAATCATTACACATATCGATCCAACACGGACAGTCTGCACACAAACATACAAGCACAGGTGGAGAGGGGGGGATATAGACACTTCATTTACGCAAGGCTATTTCCTTCGCTGTCCGCCAGACACACAACTGAACACACAGATATATCAGCGAAAAAAGCGGTCTTAGCTATCTATGTGAAAGGCGTCTGGTTATAAATCAGGTCTGTGTCTCTGCAGATCAGTCTCATTTACTCATAGTCACAAACTGGTTTAGTGCCGTCGCTCCCTCTCTCACCCACAGGCGCTTATTAACATGAGCCGTACAACACACACACACACACACACTCAGACGCATGATTTCCATCCCACTGTCAGGCAGATTTCACGCAAACTTTTGAAATGTCACACAAAATCAGATGCGAATTAAGTGATTTTTTCCATCAACAGGAATGATTATAAACATCAGAAAAAATTAGATTCTTTCGAGAGCTGATTAGCATGAGACAGGATGTTATTGTATTTTACTGTGAGCTAACGTCCAGGGTTTGCTATGGTCTCACGCTAAGATGAAAAGGAAATGCACATGCCAACATACAATGCATGGTTTTCTACAAGACGGCAGTGAAGAGTGGATTGGTATGGATTGACCAAATGTTGCAAAAGTCAAGAGATCTTTGTCAAGTTTCTGATCAGAAATGTTTCACCATGCTTAATAAAACCATATCTGCCTGTTAAGGACACATGGGTAGTTTTGTGCAGATATTTTTAGCAAAAATTAGGTTGTAATTGCCAAAAAAGACATGTTTTTATGGTGCACTTCTGAATTATTGGCTGTTGCAAGGCCAGACAAGGCACGTAAATAATCATCGTCAAAAGAGCTCCATTCCTACACAAAGCTATTGATCTCCACATTTAAACTAAATGTATAGCACCAAGATCAGAGAAAGAAAAATATCTCAAATTATTAAAAATACACAGAATGCATCACTGTTTGACCAACATACCCACTGAAAAAGCTGAACTCTGACATTAACGGCAGTGCTGCCACCATGATGCCCAATGCAGATCGCCTGATGTACTGAAGCTTGGCCTCATTCCTGTGCTTTACAGACCGAGGCAAAATATGGAGTGATACATATTGACAAGGACTAGGCTGTCAGCACCAGTGTTTAACAACATTTCTCCCTTGTTAGAGCAGAACTGTGCATATAAAAGAGCCCAAATAATGCTTTTTTGTCTTTTTATGCCATTTATAGTGTGAAATATGCCTTCTCCATGCAATAGTCTTTATTGAACAAGAGTAAAAGGACTGCTCCCCCTATATTTCTGTTGCCAGAAGCTGCCCCCCCCCCAATAGAGCCACCAGTGTAATGTATCAATTCAAGAACACTGGCTCACCGTAGTCAGCTCCTCTCAGAGTGTAGACATTAAAATAAATACAGTGTTTGACAATACTGCACTGAACTGACCAATCACCACAGAGTTGACCTGTTAGACAATCAGACTGGACTGGGTTCATGTGGGGAGAGAGGCTTTAAAGGGCAAGAGCTCTTACAGAGTGTCTTAGACATAAGTCATTGTTTGTACATTAGCGATAGTGACTAAACCATAGCAGTCATTTAAAATAAACATATGAACCTGACAAAAGCAAGAATATGACCTATGTTAAATAAACAGCTGTTTGTTGGCAGGAAATTAATTCATGCAATGCATAGTGCCAGTTAAAATAAAAGACCCCTGGTTTAAAGCCCCTTGTGGAGGTGAGCAGTCTGACTTGTGACGTTGTTATGATGCTATGTCTGCAGTTTAAGTCATAGTGGCTGCTAGTGGCAGGCCCAGTGTGAGCAGACAGGAATGAATGCAGAGTCACTGACAACATTGTGTCAAGCAGCAGTGATCACTACAGAGCAGATCTGTCAACCAATCAGAGTGCACTAGGCTGTTGTGAGGGGGAGCCTTAAAGAAGCAGACCCTCCAACAAAGTGCATCAGACAGACTGAGAATTCATATAGTTGATAGGTAGATTGTATGAAAGTTACTTTTTTATAGCATTAGTGACTGTGAACATACTCCAGTAGTCGTTGAGATGTATAACATGAACCTGAGTTAAAGTGAAATATGCACCCTTTAAATAGAAAAAAGTTGTTTAGTTGACAAAACTTGCCATGAAGTCTTTAAGCCACTTTTACAACACCATGCGCACAGATCATAAGCAATGCAATGTAACATCAAAATATTATTATTAATAATAATACATTTTATTTGAAAGCGCCTTTCTTAGCACCCAAGGACAATTTGCAAAATAAATAATAAAAACACACTGCATTAAAATCACAATTAAAATAAATAAATAAAACAACATACAAGAGTGACACAGTTAAATGAGGGTGGAAAATTAAAGGGAATATGCAGTTTGGAACAGACGGGTTTTGAGTTTTGAAGTGGGGAAGGGAGTCAATGTTTCTGAGGTCCGGGGGGAGAGAGTTCCAGAGTTTGGGAGCAGAGCTGCTGAAAGCTCTGCTACCCTTGGTGCCGGGCTGGGCGGAGGGCACAGAGAGATGGAGGGAGGAGGACGACCTGAGGGATCGAGAGGGGGTGGCGATGTGGAGGAGATCAGTCAGGAAGGGGGGGGCGAGGTTGTGAATGGCCTTGAAAGTATACAACAGGATTTTGAAGTGTATTCTCAACTTAATGGGGAGCCAGTGAAGCTGCTGGAGGACGGGGGTGATATGATGAAAGGAGGGGGTTCTGGTGATGAATTATCATTATCATTCTTTGAATGCTGAAAAATGTCTATAAACCCTTCAAAATGTAATAAGTGCATTGAGGAAAATAAACTTTGATAACCAAAATAATCCGTGTATCGCACAGAAAAAGTAGTTTAAATTAGCTTAGACCCTTAAGCCCATTATTTTAAGAATTACCTTTTGCCATTTGGGTGTAAACTTGGTATAATAAAGTCTGATGACAGCCTTATATTTGTCTCTGTTGTTATTACAATCACTGATTAATCAAACATCATCACATCTAAGTGATGTATTACTTTATCTTCCTTCTAAACTTAAGTAAATTTAGATTGTCTGTCCTATATGTTGTTTTGTATTTCCATAAAAACAAAGGCAAGGCACTGCAACGTTATGTTATTTTTTCAACATTCCAAAGTTCTCTTGAGAGATAAAGTTTGAGAATTTACACAAGTAAGATCATTACAAACATGGCTGTAACCAAACACAGAGCTTAAGAAAGTAAATATATTGATACATGTGACGGACCCAAAAAAAGAACATTTCTTAACATAAAAATCTCAGTTTGTGGTAAAACCAACTTGAAAACGTTGCTAGCAGAAAAGCAAATCAATATGTACAAATTGGTCAAAAAAAAAAATTGAAATAACAGAAAAATTCCTAAAAGACCAAATCAAAATATGTCCAAATTGATTACAAATAACTGAGTTAAATAAGAAAGGAAAAAACTGAGATAAACTGTGACTACAACTTTTAACTTAGTTGCTGCATTTCCAGACAGCTTTGCTATTGATGCTGGGATGAAAGCCTTTTTTATCACATATCCAAAAATATATACCGTATCTAACAGAGATAAGGCATGTCAAGTTTGATAGTATATTTTTGCCAGAATGATGACAAAGCAGCATGTAAAGATTTGAGGAGTAGTTTTAAACTGTTGTTTTTAACTGAGAGTTTAGCAAACACCAACTGAGCCAAAACTCCATCCAAAAATTAAACTTTATCCGCCAACAGGGTAAATTTGCTCAGCATTTGCTGTCACTATTGAGCTTTTACTTGCTCTTTCGTTTCCTTAATTTCCATAAATATTTGACTGAAACCCCAGCTTTTCAAACAGAGAAGTGCAAAAAAACCCCACTCCAGCAGCAGAAATAAAACACCCCCTCCGTGTCTCTCTGTCCGTCTCTTTTCTCGTCCTCCACCATTCATCCTTTTCATCCAAACATATGCACGCTGGTTCACTCACAGTATGTGAGGAGCTGAGGAGACAAGCTGTGACTTTTTTAATTTCAC
This sequence comes from Scarus forsteni, assembly GCA_036419115.1. Taxonomy (NCBI): domain Eukaryota; kingdom Metazoa; phylum Chordata; class Actinopteri; order Labriformes; family Labridae; genus Scarus; species Scarus forsteni. Next base: position 4,686,706 of record JAZDUH010000049.1, read on the forward strand.
CCCCCTCTCTTGCAATTAGGGAAGCATCCAGAGCAACCAAAGAGGAGGAAAATTAAACAGGTCTCTTTGAATATACGGTTAATTATAAATGTCAACCTCAGTGTTTTTCATCAAGAGCTTCTATTGCTCTTGGCAGAACGTAAAATTAACACGTTAGAGGATGTTTGTTATAGACAGCAAATGCCACATAAGCGTCTTAGAGCGGCTGTGACACACGGACATGTCATTGGCTCAGTAAGGGTTAAGCCTGAGATCTTCCTATTTAATACATTTGCAGATTTATTTAACAGGTTTGTGTCTGATGTCTGGAAGAGTAACATTAGCAGAACAGTCCGGAAATGTGTCTGTCTCATCTCCGTTTGTGTTTTTTTGTTTCACACACATAGACAATTGAGCGCTCACACATACACACACACACACATGGCCAGACATGTCGATGTGACATCATTCTTTAACCGCAGCTTTTACTCAGACACACACAAGCCTGCATAATAAAAAACAGATGTGGATGAGTGCAACTGTCATTACCCGACGTGTCTCTTTGTCTCTCTATCCTTTAATTTCCTATCTGTCTCTTCCTCACAGCTAAAAATACATAATTTCAAATCCTTTTCTTGCTTTTATCTGCCTTATTACAATTTTTAGCCTGACACATTTTGCATATAATTACCCCGCCGTACAACAAATGTAAATGCAAATATTTTTAAAGCCACTTTTTAACTCGCACACCTCCATCGCCTTTACCCAAATGTCCTTGTCAAAAAAAAAAACAGAAACACCCTCAATTTACCCGCTCTGTAATTGTGTTTCAGGGAGCCCAATCATGTTTTCGACGATGTGCGATTTGTTTTGAGTCACGGGTGATTTTGTGTCAAATCGACCTCTAATGATCGCTCAAATTGCCTGTTTTCATGTCGAAATTTACACCGTTGCATGACTCCCCACTTGCGAGCATTTCAAAGTGTGAACACACTACTCTCCTGAATCCCCCTCGCAAATTTTTCCATTTGCATTCCTTTTTTTTCATAAGCAGGCATGAAAGTAACTGTGAAAGATGAATTAGGGTTGTTATGGTGTGTCAGTTTCTTCATCAGCGTGATAACAGTCGACTTTTATGGTTGATATTTACTTATTGCTTCAAATGATAGCAGCTTTTTTGTGTGATTTGGCTGAAAAGTTAATTAGACCTTTGAAAATATCCTCAACCCTTCCGTCAAAAGTGAACCTACATTTTTTTTCAACAAGAGAACAAAGAGTCTTTTCATGACCCCAACTTTGTAAAAAGGGAAATATTGCCTTTGTTAATGTTTCATCTCTTTCAAACATCTCAAAGATCTATCTTTAAACATAAAAAGATTTTTAAAATCTTAACTGATTTCCAAAAAGTGGGAGAGTCAACACATGAAGACAGATAATGAGTCATCGGTTTTGTTCCTGTAGTGTGTGGTTTGTTACAATGAGAGACATATTACCTTACAAACCAACCGGTTCAGTTACCAAGAAGACGTGATCAAACGTGGTGGACAATGTCAAGAGTTATTGTGCTAGGGGGTTAGCTTTCTTTAACATCCTTTTTTTCAGGTTATGCTGTTTAGATGCTTGCGTTTTTAACACAGATCCACAAGTTAGGCCTCCATTTTGATGTCTGTTTATTCCCTGTTCAGTCGGCTTGCTTTCTGATTGGCTTAATCGAGTGATTTTTGATTGTCAGAAGTGTATCTCTTTACTTTTCCTCTCCTACCCTGACACTTAGCAGGGCAACTATTCTCACTGACCACAGAGCACTGCCTCGTCCCACTTTTGGGAGTGGTTTCCATCAGTGTCACTTTAGCTCAATACAGCACACACCAGCATCTTTACCTGCCAAAGGTGGATCTTGTAAGGTGGATAGATGTAAGTTGACAGAGTGATTTGGACACGGAAAATGTAAAATGAAACCCAGCTCTCTGCCCTGCTCTGCCATGGGGCCATGCAGTCACACTTACTAATTACAGTGCACTACCTCCTCCTAATTTCAGGTCTCTTCCTCTCTTGGTGCTGACAAATACCCAGGCTGCCACACTCACTGATCACAGCGCATTACTTCCCTCTCATTTTAGTGTGTGTTTTGTCTCAGTGTCACTAAAGCAGAGCAGAGAAAGAGCATACTTGTATACTTTCCAAAGGTGTGTTTTGACAGATGACTCACTCGTCTCCATGTCTTAATTTTTAGGTGGCTGTGGATGGGATACATTCTCCCTGGAAACAAGGACATCCCCCACTGAATGTATCTGTTTTATATACATGTATACATATATTTATGCAGCATATTCCCCAATAAAAGTGCCCAGACCCTATGTTTAAGACCTTAAGTAAAAAGAGGGGATCCCTGGAAATGGGTTGTGCTAAGCAGCAACTTAACTCAGTTCAGTCTTTTATGATACAAATGTAAACCACACAGGTACATAAGACCCGAATGGATTTATCATGATATATGAAAATTGTATCTAATTGTATTTCTGGTGGATCAAACTATAGAACTAGAGAGATGCAGAGGCTGCTGGACCTTGGTTCTAACTACTTCCTCACCCCAACTTAGTCCAATGTAATTTTTTTTATGTGTTTAGGGTTTTTTGTTTTATTTTTGGAAAAAAATAACAGTTATAGGGATGATTTTTAAGTAAGATGAGGGTTTCTGTACATTCAGCATACATGCTCTCAGCATCTTGAAACATTTTATGATTTAAAAACGTTATTTTAGGAATTTCCCTTGTTAAAAATGTGGCAAACAGTCAATCACACTCATGTCCTTTGGGATTCCCTAATAGTTCAAGGACTGGACAAATGAGTGGGAAGAGATTTTTTATGTACGTATTCCCAGAGATTATCTGTTTTCACTTTTTAATCACACACGAGGGACACTTTATTGATTGCAAAGAAAATGTTAATAGTGAACGAGAAGGACATAAAACCAGTGACAAAAACACATCAAAAGCAAAGACTCAAGTTTTTATAATGGAACATATAACTGCAATTCTACAGATGAAGATGAACAGCTTCACTAAAAGGTTTAATTGTTAAAGTATATCTGGATGTCGGGTTGTGGTAACTAAACTGTGTCAGGACATTGTTAAGTAAACCTTGTTGTAATATCCACTACACCCTGTGAGGAAAGTCTGTTTCATTGCTTGAAGTATTTCTTTATTAATTTAAGGTTTAATTCAGTTAAATTATTGTAATCACATCTATTTATATCTTATTTTAACTTTGGTTAATGTACCTTGTGATTTTTGAAGCTTCTTAGGCCCTATGTCAGAAAATCACATTTGGCAAAATTGAAAAATAAACTGTTTAAAAGTTCATGTAATTCAAGAAAATTATATTTACTAAATTCTGGTCTGGTGGTAAATGGTAGTTTTACATTACATAACAAGCCCGAAAAACACTTCCCACTATGTCAGAGGTCAGCAGCTGATGGCCTAAGCCTAAGGCCACATGCAGCCCTCTTACTTGCTCAATGCCAGTGAATTTAAAATATAAAAAAAAAACATGTTGATAAATGAAGAAAAAAAAATCTGCCATGAAAACTTGAAAATAGCAGCATTTTATAGGAAATTGAGCTGGATAAGCATGTATCTCTTTGTCCATTTCCTTAAATCACGAGTAACATTTATTATTATTAATTAGCAGTATTTTCAAAATTCCTCCACTTATCTACCTAGGGAAAGTTTCTGGAAAGTTTCCAGAAATTTACAAGAAATTTTCCACCCCTCTGCAACTCTAATTAATAAACTGAAAAATACAGATTACAAAAATTAAGACTTATTGCAATTATGCCAAAGGTGATATGGCCCCTTTAAATACAAGTTCCCCATCCCCACATTAAGTCATCAACCCCTCCTTGCTGATGTGTGACCACAGATGGTTCTCGATCAAAATATGCATATTCCAGCGTCTTTGTCTTCATCTGCATGCATGTCTCTCTCCCTTTCTCCCTTAAGCTCAGCGCCCTCAGCAAGGAGAACAAGCGCTTGCGTAGGCAGCTGGAGGAGGAGAGGTCCATGCGTAGACAAGCAGACAAGCACTGCTACTCCGTCCGCCTCCCCCTCTCCCTGAGTGCCCTCCCACCTCCTCCCTCATCCCTACACAGTCATCCTCCTACCAGTTTGGACATGGTTACAGGGGACGTCCATACCCATGCCGAGCTAAGCGGAGCTGAGCCCGAGAGGCCAGGTGAGTCCCAGGCTCTGGGTGGAGTGTTCTGGAAAAAGGCCGACTGCCTCTATGGAAAAAAAAAAAGTGCTCCGTCTGGGAGAACAAGCGGGGACGTGATCAAATGAAGCCCCCTGAAGACTTTGACCTGTCATGACTTTTTGACCTGCAGCTCCTCACCAGGGAGCACGCGCAGTATGAGGTTAATGTCCTGCAGGTCAAAGTCAAGTCCCACGGTGCTCTTTGCCTGAGGGGGGCTTGAGAACCAGTGGATGGTGGAGTTTCATCAAATCATCAAAAATATTGCTTCTGCGAATACCATGAGGACACTTATGCCGGGAAGAAATTAACATACATCTTATAGACTTTAAATTGTGTCATGAGGTATAAAAAATAATTTTATCATTAAGATTATGAAACACAGAACAGTGGTAGCCTTTAACAATCATTTCCTTTTGCATCACATCTAAGCACTTAGCGCTAAAATATGTTTTGTTTTTGCACTAACATTAAAATCCCTATCATTCTAATGATTGATTAATGTGTCTAACACTGGGACAAGTCTTGCCTTCGATTAAGCATGGCAGCACATCATCAGTATCCACAAAAATACTTCAGATGTGGATGTGAATGGCAGTAACACCGTCTCCGATTACGCTGCAGCTGTGCACCATGTGTCCAAACCTACTGCGGTGAATGTGGCTGTGTGTCTCTATGTATGAGCGTGTTGTGAGTCCGTGCTTCTGTCATGCTTTAAAGTGCCTGTGGGCTGGTGTGGGCTGTTGTGACTGACTGCATTAGATGCAGATACTGTTTATATTTAGTTTTTTAGCATATTAAATTTATTTATTGATTTTTGCAGACGTATCTGTGTTAAAAAAGACAAAAAAAGACAATAAACACAATTCACTCTTTAAACAGTAATATTTCCCCTTTTGTTACTTTTCTGTCAATTTTTCCCAGTGCTGTCTTTTTACATTTGCCTGAATGTTTTACCTGCACAGGCACAGTGTGACCTCTTTACATCTCAGAGTTGTCAGGGATGAGACAGGTATTGATAAAATCTGCCAATATCAACATTTTAACCAAAAAAGGCTTCTTTAACTAGCTTCTTTTTAAGCCCATAGCCACATACGTCCCTCTTCCTCACTAAATGTAGTCGATAGTAAGTTTCAAAGGTCCAAATGTTGTAAATCTGAAAAAGACATTATTGTTATTTACAATATACCATTGTATAGACTTGCAGTGAACAATTACCATAGATACTCAGCTTGGCGTGCACACATTTGCCACAGGAATGGCAACCAACTCTGCCCCTGCATGGAGAGAGCCATGCAGTACGGTAGTTTGCAGCTGTGGGAGGCAAAACTTAAGTCAAGTTAAATTTTAGATGAAACAAGCTCCACAAATCAGCTTTACCGTGAGTACACTCTGACAGGCACATTCACAGAACCTTACTTTTCTGTTGTGTAAGCCCCTTTTTTGGTGCACAATAACCCACACCCTTGTTTTAAGCTTACATGACCTCTGCACTTTAAATACATATAAATGGTCATTTAGAGAATAGTTCAGGTTTATGAAGTGGGGTAGGATGGGATCCATGGCACTAGTAACATGACCAGCAGTTACATATGTTTAGAGGTACATACAGTAAAAGGTGCCACAGAAAGCTTTGTAATTAACTCCACTACTACATGGACATGACATTACAGGAAGTTTCTTCTCAGAATTTCATTTTCTTTGCTAAAGCCCCCCTTTTTAGAACTTTGGTGTGATGAGACAAAGAGTTTATGTATCCTTCCACAAGCAAAATGCTGCTTTGCCCTCATCAGTTGTTCAAGTTGACGGTCTCCACAAGAAACAGTTAACACTAAGAACTATTCCATTGAGCAATTTTCATGAGAGTGACGGTATTAGCCGTGGATGTGAGGGGTTATTATGAACTGGAATACACAGAGGCAGAACTTTGCAGTTGGAGTAACAAGTTGAAAGAGGAATATGGAAAACTATTGTGTGAAGTGAGGATCACACGTTAGCTAACAAGAACAAGCCAAAGTTGGCGAAGGCCCACGTGAAGCAGCAAGTTACAGGAGAAACCAATCTTTTAAGTATCATGCATATTTGATTTATATCATTTTGTGCTCCAGTGACGGCTAACTGTCCCCACTACTGGGCTCTGATGTGATAAGCTGATGAGGGGAAAGCAGCAAGTTGTTGGTGACACAGTTAGAATATTGTACCTATTGTGAAGGATCTTAACATAGCATCTAGCATTTTTGTGAAGTTTCACTTTAAGAGTTGGGTGATTACGAGGCTCTCTATAGCACCATCGACTGCTGTTGTATGTATTACCCAACACCCAGCCATCTCCCAATAACGTCTAGGCCATATGCAGCCAGGGCTCATTTTCAATCAGCAAACTTTATTATGGGCATAATTTGTTGTGGCAGGTATTAGAACCATAGACTGTAAAAAACATGGACGTCATGTCGCTGGGCTTTTGTGAAGTCGCCACAAAAACTGCTCCCCCTGGTGACTGGCTGCAGTATAGGTCAACTCTCCGTCTCCCCCATTCATCTGAACGGGCCGTAGTGAAACTTCAAAAAATTAATACACCTCATAGAAATATTTCTCCCATCTGTATGCTGTGGTGATATGAAAGTATTATTGGGCTGCATTTTTTCCAAGTCCTCTTTTTTCTGAAAAGTTTATTTTTTATTAGTTATTAGAGTTTAAAAAGTAACTGCGGTTTACGGCAGTTTCACAAAGATTGTGTACGCTGTATGCTGTGGAATTTTGCGACCGTTTACGACAGCTGCGTCCAGATATGGTCCAGATTCTCTACTGGCTGTACAATGGCAGCGCCCTGACAGGGGATATTATGGCTTCAAAACTGTTACATGGTAGAAGGCGGAGCCATGCTATCCAGTTCTTATAATACATCCATGATTAGAACATGGACATTTTGCTTCTCCAATGAATAAAAACTAATCGATTATGGCAACAAATAGCACCAATTATGCTAATTTTCTGTACTATCGGCCACTGAGTGTTTAAATCACAAAATGATACGATCATTTTAATCATCTTAAAGCACTAACACTCTTAAAGTTCATCAAGATTGTTCAGTTTGTTCTTTTTTTCTGTTTGGATGTGGAGATGAGCGATCTGTCACTTTGGCTGCGTCACAAGAATGCCAACCATGGTCCAATAATAGCAAGAGCCGACCTGGCCTGCTGAAATCTGATGTATTAAACTTGAATATGCTCATGGTGGGATGAGTCAAGTGGACCCGTCATCCATGTACCTTTGTGTATGTAGCTCTTGATGGAATAAACTTTGTACACCTCTGCTTTAAGCTATAACTGCCAGTTCTTTTCAGTGTCTTGATGTCTTAAGTCTTCTATCCACATCTTCTTCCACATTTTTATTTTCTGAATTGTAAAACCTGGAATATCAACACGTGCCATACTGACCTGCAGTCTTTTTAAGAGTCTCTACAGGTGACTCAGGCTCTTACTGCACTTAAACACAAGCATGAGAGCAAAGGCAACAAAGAAAATGCAAACATTTGAACAGAAGAAGCAGTATTATACTGTGATAATGAGAATTCTTGGTAAAACAGGTCTCAGACCACAATTGTCTCCCTCATCTCCCCATTCCCTCGCACCGTCTCCCCCCACCTGTCTCCCAAACTCCCCTTTTTTCTACCCTTCATTGCTTCTGTACATACATAGCTGTTGTATGGCCGGTCAGGATGTCGTACATTTTAATGATTTAGAGCTGAGCTGCATGTCCTTGTTAGCTTGGTTTCCCTCATTTGCCGTGTCACACTCAAAAATACCCTTCTTTTATCTGCAAACACACGCGCCTGCACCCACTCGCACATCTACAGGCATTTATATTCTTTGGCAAACACACACATAGACGGGCGCACACACTCTTGCACAAACGGCACAGTCATTAAAAATGAAACCACAGGCTTTTTGAAAACTCCCAGGACTGAGGGAAAAAGTCAGCGGCGCAGCGGTGAAAAGAGTCCCCCTGGAAACAATGAGGAGAATGATCATTTGTTGTTCTTGAAAACCCGGTGAGGTTTCACAGAGGTTAAGCTTCCCTTTGATGTGTTTTTAACTCGTTTCAGCTCTGTGGAGGGATTAGTCAGCCTCTCACACAAACACAAGACTCACACGTCGGCACACACATACACACACACACACAGGCACATACAGGCTCTTAATTTCCACACCATGAGCTCTTTTCACACAAAAGAGGAAAGCACAGAACAGGCTCCTTCCTAACCTAATTTCATCAAATGAGAGTGGGTGGTACTTCACAGCTGTATGTGTGGTCCCTTGAAAAATCTGCGGTATACCAGCAAAATATTGCAAGTCAGTATTTTTCTTTTTATCCCAAATGAGCGTGAGGTTGTTTGTGAGCAGTGTGGGCCCTCAACCACGAGAGAGGAGCTGAGAAGAGAGAGCTGTTGATCGTCACTGCGCTCATTACAGTGTTTACGAGGCATTACTTGATCCGGACTTTAAGTTACAAATGATCCAGGTGTTTGTTCCTTAATGTATGTGAATGTCTTTGTACATGCCAGAAGCTCAAGTCTGAACATCCCTGTAGGTCGGTAAGCTGATCCCCGAGCTAATAATTACACAAAATGCTTTAACATTTATGGTCCGTGCAGCTGAAACTGTTGATTTCATTTTTAATGTTTGTTTAACCATCTTGGCGTACCACATGGGTGGAGATGGATCAGTTCTGAGGGATGACGGGCAAAGATAATAAATCCAAAATGAAAAGTAATTTACAGAAGTCATTTTTTATTTCTTATGTTCATGAATTATAGCACTTCAGAGATGCACTATTACTTTTGACGATATTGCAGGAACTCATTAAAGTTAATAAAATTAAGTAAATCAATCTCATACTTAATCTGATTTTAAGATAGGATAAGATGAATGTTATTGTTCCAGAGGGGGAAATACAACATACAGCTCATCCTGATTTATGGTTCATATAAACAGACACAATACTGAATCAAATAGGTTGTTCACCACATTTTTTCTTCTTAGCATTACCAAGTTGTACCTCAAAGCTTGGTTATGCTTTCTGCATATGACGGAGAAATACTCAGAGTATTAATGCTATGTGTGGCCCTTGCTTTGCCGCAGACCAACATATTTCCAAACATAACTGGACAGTGTTTTCCAAAGAAAGCCCTGATTATTGTATGATTCAACTGAAGAAAAAAATAACTTGATGTCAATGTAGAAAACCACAAGAAGTTGTTGTATTTACTCATGTTATTGATTCATAAAAGGGAGAGAAGATGAACCACACAGCTGCTAAATCAAGAGAGGATGGGAGTAAGGGGAGTAAAATCAACCTGTGAGGACAATGCCAGAGAAAGATGGGTTTTATATGAGAACATTTTAAAAAGAAACACGTTTTAAACTTGTTTTTGAAGCAAAACATGGATCCTCCATGCCAAAGTATTGTTGGCCATGTCTGTTAATATATACAAAATTTGCACAGCCAGGAGATATCCATGCAGTGGAGTCCAGCTGCCCTGGAACCAACACAAAATACATATCTGTGTGAAATGAGCATCAGTTTAAAGTTTTTCTGTGATAAAAAACAATTGAAACATGTTCTCTTACAAAGACCTTTAAAACAGATATATTTGCTTGCATCCCCCCTTCGAATTTGATGATATTATTCAGCGATTATGTCCCAACACATTCATGCCAATAAGGCTCCTAATGGTGAAAACTGAATTTGAATGATGCTATTAAATAGGGGTGTAATTAAATTTTGTGCCAAGAAATTTCACAAAATAAAAAATGAAGAAATAAAGTTCAAAGACGCACAAAATAAAAGCACGAAATAAAAAAAACGTGAATGGGTGCTGGTGATTTTTTACCCTCCTCGCCTACCGTAGCAAAACACTCGCTGGATGGAGGAAGACGAGGTCGAGGAATTAGCTGACGCTCCTTCGTGAAATAAATCGGTTGTGTGGATCTATTTTGGCTTACCATTTAAAAGACAAGAGAACATTGAGAAGATTGTGGACAAAACAACAACCGTGCGCAAAATATGCCCCTACAGTTCACCGTATACTGCAGCGAGTACAAATACCAAATACCAACTACTTTGAACTGGAGTCAGGCAGCAACTGCATGTTTGTGTAAGTCTGCATAAAAAATATTTGATTTTTGCATCTACTGTTGAGCTGATAGAATTTGATCATACTTGAAGATCAGAAGTATATGCACTATTATAGGCTAAGCTCTCTGAGGACTGCTATTTGTTTTCCTCTTCATTCAAGAATGTAGCTATCCTGATTGTTACAACAACAAAGCACTTTTTATTGAGATTTTATATTTGTATTTGCACTGTAGTCTAGATAAGGGTAAAAAAAAAAACTACAATTTTTTTTTTTTTTTCTAAGAGCATTTTTTTTGAACTGATGCCGCAATATTTTTTGTATGTCTGCATTAGGAAGAAAATAAAGAAAATGAGATTTTTGCACAACTTCCTACTGTTGAGGACTTTCTATAATCTTTATTTTGTATTGTGTGTTTCCTATTGTGAGCCCTGTTTCGTATCGTTTCGTGAGTTGACCATTTCGTCACACCCCTACTATTAAAGAGTAAGGATAATTGCTAAAAGTATTCATAAATTGCTCCGTACTTTTTTTTGTTTTTTAAAACAACTTTCTATGACATTAATGATGCATTCAAATAAAAAATAAATGCTTGCAAAAAAGGTCATATGATGCCCACTTCAAGTTGACACAACACATTCCATAAATAACCTTTCAACAAAACACTGTTCAAAACGATAACGTGCAGACATAAAACTCAAAAAGTCAAAACACACTTAACACTTTCAGTTTATTCTTTTTAATATTTAATTTGGAAAAATGAATATGCACACACTAGCCACAACAAAGTATTCAGGCATGCAGACAAGGTCAAGTTGACCCACATCAGAGCTGGAAAGAAAAGCAATTTTAGTGATTTTGAGCATGTCATGGTTGTTGGTGGCTGTCAGACTGGGCTTATAAATTCATGTGCTGCTGTAATATTCAGATGGTAGGGTCAAATTCAATTTAGATTAATTAAATCTAAGTTTCTTGTTGCTATATTACATTATTTATCTCCTACAAAAAAGCAGCCTTTTATGTTGTAAGAATGGATGTGTTACATTTTGACCGGTCCAGTATTCTTTGTCATTCCTAAAATGTCCTTCAGTGTGAAAGGTAGTTCTCTCACACTGCAAACAGAAAATGACAGAAGAGTAAGAGAAGGTGAGAAAAAAAACAAACTGACAGGAGGGATCACAACACGTCTGCACTGTAAGTTAGGTCACATTAGAAAAAATAGGAACCTGAAGAAGACACAGTTGTCCACACATAAAAAGTGGGGTTCTGTTATGCTGTTAATAAATACAAGCTGTATGCAGAAACATATGTTATACGCTGACTGTAAAGAAACCCCAAACTGTGTGGATGTTGTACCTAATGTTCTTGAATATTGTTCGATACATAAGTACCATATTTCTCAGCTAAAGTCTATGTACTGTATCCTTTTTAGAGTACGATAAGCAGCACTAATGCTTAGTTTTGTAATTTTCTAACACAGCATTCTCTCACACATGGGAAATGCACTACTATCCAAGGACAGAAAGTACCTACTTTGCCACAGTAAATTCATCCAGTCATTCATTCAAGTATTTTCTCTTGGCTTGTCTGCAGCTGTTAATGCAGCACTGAAAAATGCCACTGCTCTTAAGTCAAGATTGCATTCCTGGACAAAATGTTCATCCTTTTTATTCTTTATAAATAGAAAAGCGGGGATGATGAAACCCTTGGAAAAAAAAAAAAAACATACTTGACTTTGAAAGAAACAAACACTCAGGTTAATAAACCTTGAACATGCATATGTGAGGTTTAATGTTTTTACCACTGCAATAGTAGTGGCACTAAAATCTCATTAAATATAAAGGTGCATAGTTTAGTAAGTATGTTCAAACAGCCATATTATTGTTAAATTATTTCATCTGTTGCTCTTTTGGGATTTGATTCCTCGGCTAAATCATCCTAATGTAGATTCCATTTAACATCAAAAGACCACAATAAACACAGACACAACAACCAGCCTTAAACTCAAAATATCCCAGAGGAGGACTTGAAGTAGCTATTACCAATACTACTTACTCAACTCCCATGCCCGCTGTGCACTCATAAGAAAAATAAAATTAAAGCTTTGCGATGTTTTAGATGGGTACTTAAAGGTTTTAAAGTCCATGGAGTAGTTTTTGCTGCTTTTCTCATTTAATGGCTCGGGTTTGTGTATCTTAAGTATGGAGGCCTGAATTCAACTCTGATTGGCTTCAAAATAAGGATGCGATGTTTTTCAATGTTAGAGCTGCTAAACATTGTATGTAACTTGTTGTGACTGTCATTTTAACAGGGAAGGAGAGGATTTTTCTGTTTTTATAGTTGTATTTAGTATATTTGAAGAGTTTAAATTTAAAAAAAGGAGGAAACATTGGGGACAAAGTGCATGTTTTAGTTTTGTTGTTGAGTGGCACTAAAGATGGACAGATAGGGATCTGCAGCTCAAAACAGGAGAACAGAAAGTCAACAGATTCAATGAAGGAAGGGAAATTTCTTCAGTGACCTGAGATAATGGACTGCTTATCATTTAAATGTTAAAACTATACACCAAATGTATGAGTTTGACAAGCATGTTGGCCAACAAATTCCTTAAAAATCATTTTCAGTTTTACACACGTTTATGTCTACCTTTTAAAAATGTGTATTGAAGGAGGAGCACAAGCATCTAGAAAATATTAAATGGAGCCTTAAATACATAAATGAAAGATAGTTAAAGAGGATGCAGAAGATGTGCTTCAAACATTGGTCAAACTAACCCCAAATTCCACTCCACGCGAAAGTGCTGCGCCGTGCATTGCAGCGGAGCACCGCGGTCTTGCTCCGACGGGCAAAATCCACTGAAAGCCTACAGTGGGGGAGGGCTGATCCCCGGAGAGCCACAGGCTCTCATGAGAATAGCGATGTCACACTCACATAAAGCATGTTATAGACTGAGAAAAGAAATAAACAACACCTTACTTCGCTTCTCTAAGGTCTCTTTGCTGGTCCCAACCACACAGTTTTGTGATTTATTCAACTTCTATCCGTCTATGTCCTTGTAGAAAAGATGTTTGGTGTCATATATACAATGTTATATATGTCTGTACCTCTAAGATTCACTTTTCTTCGTCCATGGTATCATGTTGCCTCTGGGACCCTCTGACCCACTGCTGACCTTATGCTCGTGCCTCCGGTTTTGACATAATGACAACTATTGAGGAAATTTACATTCTAGACACCATGCATTGTGTTTTATTTTGAAACTTCCGGATACTTCACACGGTGACTTCCTGTCTGGTGCTTTCTTAACAACAGTGAATTTACGAGGTTTGGAAGTGGCCGCAAAGATAATAGACCTGAAGCGTATATCGCGCCTTCGCACGCGCTGGCGCTTCAGCGACTCGGCGCTGATGCGCCAGAGCGTGTGCAGTGAATTTGCCTGATAGACTACAATGGGAGCGAAGTGCTCCGCAGTACGTTTCAAGGGCGCTTCACGGTGCGGCACTTTCGCGTGCGGTGGAATTTGGGGGTAAGACCCCTTCACAGCAGGCAGTCACTCTACTGTTCAGCTCTTTAAGTACAATCTGTTTTGCAGTGTGAACTTCTGCTAGCTTGCTGTATGGTAGTTTAGCTCTTTGCAGTGATAGTTGTGAGGTACAGACTCACAACCCACTCATCTCGCTCCCCATACCATCTAGTCACTTGTTGTGCTCTGCTTGTACTTGTCTGTTTTTTTACTCACAGTACCATTGTCATTTACTGATCAGCACCGCTTCATTATGAAATGTTGGTTTACAATCCAGTCAAGGAGGAGAGATGTTAAAAAGTGGGTCATTAGTTTTAGAAGTCAGCATTATATACTGGATCATTGGTTGCACTGGTTAGTAAGCCACAGCCAACTTAAAAAAAAGAACAGAAAATTAAAAGTGTTCCATCCAGTGTTTTGTGCACTAATCAGATGTAAGGACTGTGGGGCAATCTGTGGTAATAAACAATGAATCCAAACTAGAAATTGTCAGTGTTGGGCCAAAACTTCTTATTCAGATATATTAAAAAACAAACAAACAAACAGTGTTATTGGTCAAATGTCCACTTGAGGTTGCCTCTACAAGCCCAAAGACCCAATAAGATCCTAATTTAGTTACTTATTTATTTTTCATGATAGAAACAAACAGGTTTAACACGTGTATAAAATGTTGTGATGCAGTTGTAAAGCTTAAATTATGTCTCACTAAACTAAAGAGAAATGTCAGTAAGACTACATCCATAATTTGTACAGTTAACAATATGATAAATAAGCATCAGCTTTAAGGGTTGCCTTGAAAAGAATTCTGATTTTCAGAGAAAATGTTTCAAATTGTCAAAATTTTCCTGAGCTCACTGTTAACTTTTCTTTCCCCCATTAGAAAGTTTTTTTTTTTAATTAATAGTTAACTATCATTGGACCAAGTCCATGTTTAAAACAGTGTATTCAACTTGTTGTGGAAAAAAATCAAAATATTCTGCCATTGATTACATGCATAGAAGTCCACAGTTTCTTTGGTTCACAAATGGGTGAAGAAGTCATCGGCATCATGTAGACAACAATATGATTTGTTAGAACCCCCCCTCTAGATTATTTTATTATAAATGTGAAGTGTTGAAGCTACAATAAAGGTTCCCTCTGCTGCCATAAATATCGTCTGTTTAAATGCTCTAACATGGAGTTCGGTAGCCAAAAAGGGGACATATGACAGATTCTTGTGTCCACGTTTCCATCTCTGACTGGGTAAAATGTCCATTAGGCCTATTCCTCAAAAAGTTGGCATGTTCCCCCGAGGAGAAAAAGAAGAAGTAAAAGGAAATTTGGGAAAAATGGTACAGTTTGAAGCAGTGGGAAACCTGGAGGGAGAAGGAGATTACCAGACAATTTAAAGGAGAGGAAAAGAGTTGAGGACTAGAGGGGAAGTGGGAAGGAAGACGCAGTGAAAGAGAGGATGTATGGAGAAGAGTCTGACAGAAGGTTGGAGGGGAATTGGGGAGTAAGTTTGAGAATGAAGCAGAGGGAGTAGAGTGGAGTGATGGGGATGGATGGAGCGGGAGGCCGACAAAGAAATGAAAGGGAAAAGGTGCTATATGTGATTTTGAGAGTGAAGAGGTGATGATGGGGAAATAGGATGAAGATTTAGCAACAAACACTCTGAACGATTTACTCTTTAACCTTTTTCCAAGAAAATTGGTGACAACTGACAATTTTAACTGACTTTAACCATCATAAGTCTCTGAGTGCATATTCTAGAATATTTTACAAATGCAATACTCCTTGTGTTTGTTGCAGCCATTTCAGTGTTGATTTTGTAGACAGAAGTTTGTGTGATTGAACATGGAATCAAAAAAGACAGAAGTAACGAGAAAGTTTTTGTGACTTTCTGACTGCCTTAGTTTGTCTTTTGTTTTTGATAAGCAAAGGCTGATAATGAGTTCATGTTTGTTTTCATGTGTAGGGAATGTGAATGTATGGTATGCATGATACTATACCTATACAGATCATTTTAGCACTCTCAGAAGCAAGCATGATAGAGAAGCACAGCAGGAGAAACTAACAGAGAATTAGAGAAAAGGCTGAAAATGAGCATTTGAAAAATATGGACAATCTTTTTTCACCAAGAATAGACGGACTCTGACATGATGATTTCCCTCGCACTACTGGCATTTTGAAACCATTTTGATTTGTACATTTTAGTACCATCATGTCAGACATTGTTATGATACAAGGCACTTGCCTTTATAGCTATCTTACAGACTTAAAATTAAAGGACATTAAAAGGTTAACTCAGGCCCAGGTATGTGATCAAACAGAATCCTGACACGATTATAACATGCCAGTATTCTCTGTGTTGTTTTGGTTGGAGATGATTTAAAATCCTTCAGCTGATACAGTATGTTGATAGCTCAGATCTCAAAACAATGCCAGAACAAGCAGAAGGTTGAGAAGAGCACAAAGACACCCCTTCATGACCCTAAGGCTTTGTTTACACGGAATCACTCTGACCTTAAGCGCAAAGGTTTTGCGTATTCAAACTTGATCCACATTCAGAGGGAGACGCTAGAAACAAATGAAGATGCTGTAGTATGCATGCCAGTCCAGTAGATGGCGATGTATGTTTGCAGAGAAACAGCGCTGCTACAACACATGTACGAAGAAACACACGTAAGAAGGAAAACTTTTCCAAATCAGCAATGGCGAGTGGATGCACAAAGATGCAGGAATTTCTTGTCTGGACAGCCAATCTGTTCAGAAAACAAATCTGACTGGATAGTTTTGTCTGGATAACAAAAAGAGCACAGTAAGTGGCACACGTTGCTCAGTAGATGGCTGAAGCTGTTGTTGTTCCTGGTATGCTCGCGTAGCCTTCATGTGACAGAGTACTGCGCATGAGGTGACGTCAGCGTTTCAACCTGAAACGCTCCGACTCTGGTTTACACGGAGATGCATGGAGGAGCATTTTGAAAACTCTCCACCCTGGACCCTGGTTTCAAAAGTTTATGGATTTAAGCACTCAGTATACTGTTCCCATGCAAACGAGAGGCCTCAGTGAAGACTTATCGGATTTGGCTGTATTAGGCCTCATGGAAATGGCCCCTTAGACACACTGCTAAGAATAACATTGACATTTTGGCTCTTTCACACCTAAAAGTTCTGCAGACGTGGTTCAGTTGTAGCTGAAACTTCGACATTATTTAATATTTCATTTGTTCTTGTTTGCTTTCATGTAACACTTTGTCAGGCAGACCAAATGCTGTCAGATGTTGTGTAATCTAGCCTCCCACCACTACTTGGGTTTGTAATTGTAGTCTTTTTTCCTGTCATCCAGCCTATTGTTGCACTATGATGCAAAAATGCACAGCTAGCTTCAAGTAGTAGCATTGTTTTTCTTGAGGCATTTCAGAGGAACTCTGTGCCACAAAATAAAGGTAAAGCAATGCTTGGGCAGCTGTCAGCACTTACATAATGACTCGAGGAAACTGTAATCAGATTCACAGTCTGCACAGACTTGCAGACATTAACCTTTAAGAGGACTGTAGGCTAGCAATGCTAAGTTAGCAACAACTCTGCTTCAGGTGAAACAAACTTTCAAAATTAGCAAACCAGAGATTGTTTGGTTCAGACAAAACATATTAGGTGTAAAAGCACCTTTTAACTCTGAATAGAATCAATAATGACACCTAAGTAGTGTTAATGTACCAACCCTCTGAACTTAATTAGATCAACTCTCCATGGTGTCGACCCACTTCTACGATAAAAATCGCATAAGTGACTTAGCATTTGACAGTTCCTGGTTCCCAAGCCTTAAACAAAATGGGATATAGGATACTGTTTTTGATAAATGTCTGATTTCAGGTTTGTAATGACCACATGCATTTTAATGTTTAATGGGAGATAATATAATGCATCTGATGTTGCATGCTTTTAAACTGTTATTGTGTGTTTTAGCGATGGAACTACTAATAAGGACTACAAAAATGGATGGGACCCAATTACAAGTGTTCATGATTGTTTAAAAACAAGAAAAAAACATGAAATAATTTCAAATATTCATAAGTTGTTGCCACAACCCTGTGCACCAACTTAATCAGACCATTTGACGTAGTGTGTTGTAGTTTCATAGTTGCTACCTAATAGCTTTTTACAACACTGGTTACATTTCAGCTTAAAGGTAAACAGGTGGTTTGTTTGTTCAGAACGAAAGAACAGAATATCTAAGTTTAATACTTTTTGTTCTCTACAGAGCTTATTATCAGCAATGATCCATAACACAGTGTAAAGTCCCACAGGCTTTTTGCAGGCTTTTTGTTTACTTGGACAAATAACCAATTGCAGCAATCCATGAATTTAACCACATCCTGTGATCATTAGGGAGCAAATCAGACCCAAAAACAGGCCTAAACTTTTCTTGCTTGTAAGCAGCTTAATGGAACATTTAGTGAAAGGTGCAAAGGAAAGAAAAAGTTAACCGTAAGAGGGAGATTGAGAGGTGGAGGAATGTGGAAGTTTCTGGAGAGTTTAGTGAGAGGGGAAAGATGAGGAATGAAAAAGTGGAGTGAGAGAAAGGAAGAAATGAGAGAGCGGTGGGAGATTTAGGGTATATATGGTGGCGAGAGTGCAGGAGAAGAGCATATTGTCCTTATCGGCCTGCTCCAGAAAGCCTGCTCCCTAATGGGGCCAGTGTGAAGGGGAAATGAGGACTAGGCCTGATGCTACCTGATTAGCCATCGACTCAAACACACATCAAAGGTGGGGAGGGAGGGGAAGAAGGAAAGGAGACAAGGTGTGTGTGTGTGCATTTGAGGGCTGAAGGTGAGTTACCATCACCTTATTCAGCGGGATGAAAATCACTCTCACTTTCCCCACGCACACACATGCACACCTTCACAGACACATGGCCATTTTCTTCAACCTTGAAAAGGAAAAGCTGCTCAGAATAAGGAGATCTCCTGAATGGGGGTACAGAGGAGACGGAAAAGGGAGGAGGGGTAAATAGACAAAAAAAAAAGGCGGCAGGAGGCGTGGACTCGGTGGAATAAAGGAAGAGAAGGGAGGAGAGAAGGAGACATCAAAAAGGGTCATCATCCCACATATTAGCAAAATAATGAAATTTGCCTTTTAGCTAATGACATCTTGGGACAGCTCTGTTAGTTTTCACATAAATTACAGCAGGCTGGACTGCTTCGCCTGCTTCCTCGGGAAAAACCAACACACACTGATGCTTGTGCACAAGTCAAAATGCACACATTCGGTGCGATCAGTGGCGCAGCGGCGGCTAGTCAGTGTCCCCTGTTTGAAATTCACCACCCTCACAGACCTGTATGCCTTTTTCTATTCTGCACCCTGAATTCATTACTGTCACACACACTCATGCACCTATAATTATATTCATCATAGTCGCTGGAGCCTCCTCTACCTCACTGCCTAAATTTCTATCTAAGGGAGCCCCAATATGGCTGCTGATGACCTTCATTAGTCTCCCCTGTCTTTATTTCTCTCCCAGTCTCAGTCTCCCTATTGTATTTTTCATTTCGTACACTGGTGCCTCTCGTTTTTTTTCCCCTTTCCTCTTATCTCATCTCTTTATTTAATGTCTCATGTTCTTTCCCTCTGTTTATCCCTCTTTTTTCCCCCATCCGTCACTCTTTTCTCATTACTCCTTCTCTCTCTGTCATTAGCATACAGAGTAAGAAGATGGCGCTGGGGGTAATCTGCGCGAGTCGGCGCTGACAAAATGGAGGGCGTCATCAGAGGTCGCAGGCGCTGTCATCAAGCGCCCAAAACCCTCCGCTGATGTCTGCCTGTCACACGCTCGTGAATGTGCGGCACATAGATTTGAAGGTGTGCGGAGGGGAGAGAAAGAAGGGAACATGTATCCATAATCAGGTGTGACACATCACAGCGTAAATGCGGCAATCTCACCTGACAGCCACGTACACGCGTACACTCGGGCTGTGTTTGTGCGGTGGACCGCCACGACGGAAACACACATTGACAGACATCTGAGTGTATTCCGAGACTCACATAACAGAGGCTTAATGAATACAGCTGGTATGTTTTGTTTGGGCTGCTTTTTTTTCTAGTAGTTGAATTTATCAGGGTGTTAAAGGATATAAATGTGTGAGCTGTGCTGAGGGAGATGGACTGTGTTTCCTTTTAATCCTGTCAAGAAGCCTTTATTCCATCTCTAAGTATCACTGATAATGAGATCAATAGAATGACGGTCAAAGAATAACTCTAATCCGTTTAGTTTACAGACTTTTGAGAGATTAGTTAGGACACATTTGTGATGCCCAGCCTAACTGCATGTGTGGCTTTCTTTAAATGCACATATTTAAAATCTATGTGTCGCTTCCATTGCCAAACAAAATGCTTGAACACAAACTGAAGTTATTTAAGTCAGAAACATAGTTTATGTTAACATCTTTTCTTGAATATCTAGACCTACTGCCCATCAGATGAATGCATCTGCACGGTTTCCACAATACAGGTATAAAAATGAGAATGTAGTGGTTGCTCAAGAACAGGTAAAGGGTTGTTAATGTGGTTGTGTGATTGGCAGAGTGTTACTTTCTTTAAAAGTGTAGGGCAGTGATCATTAACTACATATGCACGAGGGAAATTTTTCTTGACATCAGGTACAGGGTCTTTATTTCAAACCCAGCAAAAATTAATAAAGTGGTCTGGTTGACCTGCTATCAGTTACCATTTTTATTTTTTCTGAGTTTATTAAATTTAGCCTTAGCCTTGCTTACAGTTGAGTTTTCACTGTTAAATACATTATTGTAAAATGTATCGATCATAGAATGATTCCTGATGAACATGTTTTAATTGCAGTCTTTTCGAGGGCAATGTTTATCCTTTTAGAGGCAAAGGCACAGAAAGATGCTCTTAAAATGACAACAATTTTTTACCCTATACATTTTCAGAATTTTATAACACCAGGGCCAGATGGGAGGTTCTTTGGGGCCTTTTAAAAGTTCAGAGAGTTCAGAGTTTCTTTATTGTCATTGCACATGGAGAAATAAGCAATTCCAAACTAGAATCCTGAAGGGGGCACAGTGTGGGATTAGGAAATAAACACCTCAGCACATAAGCGACATGATAAAACATTACAACAAAACTGGAAGACTTGCATATGTGAAGGGTGCAGGGGTGCCAGGGAGTGAGGGTATCGCAGCACAGGCACTGCGAGGAGCTCGCAGACACACTAGGCACGTTGCATTGACCCACAGCAACTGCACTGCTACATGGGAGGGAGGGGGGATGTGGGGCAGTAGTTTTCGAACTTTTGTAAGAGTACAACTAAAATCAAGCCAAAAGCTAAAGGCACAGCATATTTAGAAACGTGAAATAGAGTTGTTGAAAACATGGCTCTTAGCAGTGCTGAACTGACCAATCACCACAGAATAAATTGGTTATCCAACCAGACCAGTTTGGACCCTCAGAGGGAAGGATGCCTGACAGATCCCACAGAGTGCTTTAGACAGAGAGAGAATATAGTTGGATCAGGGGAGCTTGATGTGTGAAACCTATGTGTGTGTTTTTTGATAGCATTGCTTGTGAACCAGCTTGTTTGCTCTCATCAAAATCAATTATATGAACCTGAACTAAAGCAAAATATTGCCCTTTAAAGACAGTTCAGCTCCTGAGATGACAATACAATGCACAAGGACACAGTGACCTCACAAAGTCGCAGTGACCTTGGTCTATAAGCTTAAGAATCTTATCAATTAATTGTTGAATCATTGTGGACTTCAAACATTCTTAAGATATTTCATTCAGGAGCAAGGTATAAACACTAGGCCTAATAACCTTGATTATTAAAACCAGGATCTTTAAAATTTGATTGGCACATGTCTAAGTCTAAACAGACATTTCTGCAATGTTTGAGAACAATACCTATAAAATTATTTCAAGGACTGCCCAGATGTGGAACATTCTCCATCCATCTCTGCCAGCACAGAGGCAAACAAAGAATATAAAGAAGAGGGTCAAAAGTAACTTGGTTTTTCAGCATCCACAAGAGCTGTTGGTCTTTTTTCATAAAAATGCTTTAAAAGGGCTAGCTTTACTGTGATATTATGTCTGATAACTTTTACTTTAGCACTGATAATGTGAAATACTGACGCTTAGAAAGTTTATTAAAATTCATTAAGTTTGGCCTTGGTGGCCCACATATGGTTTAGGCAAGTTAGCAATTATAGTATTAGAAAACAATTCGTCTTTTATAATGGATTAACCTTTTTATAGGTAAGTGAAATTCACCAAGTTCTCCTTTCAAAAGACATATACTACATGATACAACAAACCTCATAATACAACAAAATGTATTATTCTGTATCAAATGCTACTTTCTTCTGACTCATTGTGTCTTGACTCATGGTCTGCTGAGTCTTGGTATGATAACAACACAATCTAAGCATCAATGTAAATGTTGACTGAATATTTACTACAATGCACATGGAGAAAGTATTAGATTTTTCTTGTCTTAAGGTAGCATTTTTATCAACCTTGTTGATCCTGCCAGTAGCATATGCTTGTCTTAAAGATTAAGCCATGCTAGTCTAAGTACACACAGCCGGTATACTGAAACTGCGAAAGACTCATTCAATCAGTTATGGTTCCATATGAAAAGGAAAGCTTCTACCAGTGTTGCCAACTTAGCGATTTTGTTGCTATTTTTAGCTACTTTCTGGACCCCCCCAGTAAGAAAATTAGAGAAAAGCGACTAGCGACAAATCTAGTGCCTTTTTTGGTGGTCAGAGGCTCCAAGATCACGGGAGAAAAAGTAAAAAATAGTGCTGTTTTCTCTCTTTCCCCGTTCAGAGAGACAGAGAGGCAGAGAGGCAGAGCGGCGGATGGGGGGGGGTTGAGAACAGCGCAGTTGCTTCCTTGTTGTTTTTTATCACTCACACACACGCAGACACACGACAGTTTGACTGGAAAGTAAAATAAATATATATGGCGACTTCTAGCTACTTTTGGCCAGGCCTATAGCTACTTCCGATGCTGAGGAATTGGCAACACTGGCTCCTACAGTTGTATTGATAGCACTCTGCAAAGCTCACGACAGAAGCACATCGCCAGTGCACCACCGTCAGTTCTAACATGTTGGACAGCATTACCAAGAACACAATAATGCATTTTTTTGTGTGCAACTGCACTGCACAATGCTTTATATGTATGATGTAAATAGTTTCAGTACAAGTCTCTTTTTAATATTTTGAGGGTTTTTTTTGCTTTCATCTTTGGAGAAGACAAGAGGGTGGATAGTTACACAGGACATACAGAGGGCTAAAACCCAGGTCTCCTGCTTGGCAGAGCAACTTCTGCATTTCAGTCTGTGTAACTACGAGGCCACCAGCCCCCTTTTTAACACCTTTTTGTAACACCTGTAACTTTGCACAGCAGCTCCATCCGCCTGATTCATTGTCCGTAAATCTGATTCAAGGCACCAAGCACCATTCTATACTCAACAAAAATGTAATCGCACAGACTCAAAGGGTTAAGTTAAAATGGACTTACCATTAACATGTCCAAAAAATATTATTTGTGTACAGATTGCTTTTCTCAAATAAAGTGCCCTAGTTTCGGTTGATCGCTCCCATTGAGTACAGTCCGTTCTTGAATCTCAGGCTACGTGAAACTGTGATGGTCAGTCAGCACAACCAGTTCATTCATTCACACTGTTGCATGCATTTAAATTTCTGTTCAGAGTACAATGATTGTACACGACTCACACAGTGCAATCACAGTCCTATTAAGCATCAAGCATGGGAGCTACGAGTGTGACAACGGCATGAAGTGGTACATTGTGCAGAGATTAACATAGATGCTAACATATCTGAAACCACATTTCCTTATTGAATTAACAAAAAGGAATGGCAGTGGGGTGCTGGTTTGGCAGAGTGGTTAGCAACCATGCGCGTCCCATGTACATGCTTCTGCAGGGTTTGAATCCAGCCTGTGACTAATTTGTAGAGGGTCTTCCCCTACTCTCTCAACCTCTTTCACAAGCCTGTCTACTGTCTCTCTCCTATCAATATAGGCACAAAATGTCCAAAAAATAAATTAAAAATACATTAAAAATAAAAAAGAACTGGCAGCTTTTTTTTTGGAAAGGACATTTTTTACTCATCTTTCCACATATTTTGATGTTTTTTTCTACAAAATGGCTTATGTTTCCAACTTTTACTGCGGCAGTAGCTCCATCCCACTACATTAACTGATTGGCCTGTTGTGAAATGTGATTGACAGAACAATCCTCCTATCACCTGCCTGTTATGTTGTTAAAAAGTTCTGTCCTCCCAAAACACTTTATGTGGGCTGTTGCCCAAAGGGACAAGGGAAATATATTCTCTATTGTATATCCTGAACTGTCTGTCTGGTTTGTCAGGTCAGAGGTCAGGTCAGAAGATACCTAAAAGTCTAAAAAATCTTTAATTAATAAGAGACCACACATGTACCTGATAGTGTTAAACATTTTGGAGGGCAATTTGACAAAGACAGGGAATAATGGGTATAATTAATTATTAATATTTTGGGGTGGTGTGCTCTGTTGTTAGTGGGTTTGACACGGTTTAACATCAACAATGTTTCCTGTCAGAAAATGACCACACTTTGACCTTTTTAAAGACAACGAGCTAGCAGCTACCTACAAGAGTACTTCGTTGCGCTGAAAGTAAGAAGTGAATGAAAACCTGAGGCTCTTGTAATGAATATGACAGACAAACATTTGTTCATTTACCTTTTAGTTTTTTTGTTTGTTTTTTTGTTTGTTTTTCTTGAAAGGTTCTGCCCTTCTTAGTTGCTCTTTATGGTTTGTTGCTCAGACAGACCAGAAAATACTCCTCTTTAGGGCAGTTGAAACATTACAAGAATTTGTATTTTGCACTGTTGGATCTTAAGGAGGTTCTACGTAGACCTTCAATATGCAGAACGATGAAATGGAAGCGAAAGATCAGAAAAAATAGTAAGCAATTTATCAAAAACAACAATTCAACTGAAATAAGCTGTTTATCAGCTAATCAGAGTTAAAGACCCTAGCTTAGTTAGCTTAAATGTTTTTAAACCCCCCTCAAAACAGAAATAAAGAGTCCAAAAAGACTCCACGATGAGTCGCCCCACTGTTGTTGATCACTTCAAAAATTACTTGAGGTGTGCTTGGCGTGTTTGTAGAAGGGAACTGTGAGGAACAATTTGACTCTTGTATATATTGTATATAGTTTTTTCTTATGGATTTGAACTATCCTGAAATGCTGTAAAATCATTGTTTAGTGACATGGCCTTACATAGCCCCCTCCTTACTAGAGACTGCTTTCCCACACACTACATGACCGTACATAGACCTCTTGGCCCTCTCGTTACCTTTTCTTCCCACAAACTCAGTGATTCCCATGAACTTGATGAACCTCTTGCACCTGCAAGGCCATCTTTCTCACCAAAAACAACCTCATGTGACCACATACAATGCTATAAAAGGAGATGACACTGTACTAGCTTTCAGTTCAACTCTCAGGCTGCTTTGGCACTCTTTGGTTGTCACTCTGTTGTCCAGACAAGAAGAAGAAGAAGGGATTAAAGCTCCATTTGATTGCATCCAGCTGCTTTTCGTCATTTTTCTTCTGAATAAATGTCAGGACAAAGGTACGAACCAAATGAGCTATCTTAGGATTATAAAGGTAAAAATTCCTGACAGGAACGTTGCTTCAAGTAGTGCCTTCATGAAGGGCATCAACTTTCTGGAGCCGATGTCTGTTATAAACTTCCTTGCTACCTATCTCCAAATGTTCTTATGTGAATTAAGGTCAAGATGGTCCTAAATACACTATTGTCCTGGAAGAAATCTTTAGTCAGGTGAGGATTATGAACGACAGCATTGTCCTGTTTATAAACCATGTCAG
>JAZDUH010000049.1:5317500-5487500 GCA_036419115.1 Scarus forsteni
GAGAGACTCATACAGTGAAGCCCAAAGATAGATCACCATGTGGTAAAACAGCAAAAACAGATTATTACTTTAGCTTCTGACTGGCTGGCTGTCCAACAAATTTAGAGTCCTGTTCCTTCCTGCTTTAAGGTTACACAACAAACCTGAGCACAGATGGCTGTCTTGATCATTTTTCGATTCACAGAATGACACCTAGCTAAATCTTGCAAACTTAACTGCCTGAGATTTGCAAACAGATGGCTGCCAAAGTTACGCTTAACATAACAGCATATTGCACATGTCCCTGATCAAATATGACTCATCGACCCAAAGCACAGTCATTATAGTGTTTTCTTCCCTAATCAGAAGTTCAGAAGCTTTTTATGAGCTGGTTTTCACATGTCCAGCACAGTTTCAATTCGGTTCCATTGAAAAAAATCACTACAAATTTGCAGACTTCCTTTGGATTGTTTCGGGCAGCATTTTGAAGTGGGCCAAATCACTCAAAAGGGAAGGCTGGTTTTATTGGGAAGTGCTCAACACCAAATTGTATATCAAGTACCGATATCTTCTACATTCTAACAACTGAAGATGACAGTTTTCAAGCATCTTGTGGCAGTGTTACATAAATTTACACAGACACTCTGTTGTGTGCCTAAAAAATTTATAGTGTCTGTGAAAACAAGCTGCTTTGTGTTAGTGGATGTTCAGACAATTAACTCCAGACTGTTGCTTCCATTGCAGGCCTCAATTTCAATCCTTTTCAAGTGGAAAATGTAAGAGAAAATTATTGTTGTACGATTTATTACACATGAAAGGAAAAGAAATATCTCAGTGTAGGATTGCAGGATAATGATATGCCTTGGTACTAATTACAAATTTTGTGCCTCTGCTGAAAATGAAAGAGTATCAACACAAAAGCAATTACACCACAGTATTAAAATAGCTTCTGCCTTACATTATAGAAGAAATTGTAATATTAGTCCTCCATATATGTCAGTGCCCAGAAGACTGTTTTTGTCTTTTATTTTATAATGTAGACCAAGTCTCACACTCAAAACCACTGTTCTTTTTCCTGAAGTTTGTTTTGCAGATTGCCCTGTTGCAAAGCAAGTGAACACAGAAGCATACTGCTTTTCATTTCCCTCCCTTCTCAAAATTGTACTTCAGGATTTATTGTTGAAAACAAATTTTTAATAAGTAGGGAATACATTTGTAAGAAGCAATGCCTCTGTATAATTTTACTTTGAAATAATGCATTCATAGATTGTCATTGTTGAGGTGTTTATATGTTTCTCTTTTTATTTTCTCTTACTTCTGGGATTTTTCTTTATGCGTTTTCTTGAGGTTGATTGGTTTGCTCTTGTGATGGCCAGTCTCTCTCTTTTCCTCCACTCTATCAATGCAGACTAAAAATAAGTCAGCTTAATTATCACAAAGACGGGATTTTCTTTAACAGAGTAGAAACAAACTGCCATTTCATCAGGCTGATAAACAAATGTCAAGTCCTTACAAGGAAACACAAGCACATCAGAGGCACGCTGGAAATTAAATTATAACACAATACTGTACCTTTGCATGTTAGCTTAGAGAAAAATAGAGTTAATCATCAACTCATTACAACAAGAAAGCTCATGAAATTGGCTTCAGGAAAGTTCTCCATCTCACCTGTTTAAGTTGAGAATGAAACACACACTATGGAGGATTTTAAATCCTTTAAAGGAGCACTTCTAACTTCAGTCTTTGCCATATCAGAATAATGGTACCAATAGCCATGTGCTCCAGTAAATGTTTTAAGCATGATCATCTATTAAAAGATTTAGTTTCATATATAAGCAAGCAACACATTTATCAGTGATAAATTGTGTAAAAAAGCTAGATGAATTTCATTCTTTTCTTCATTAATGAAATTATCTATGACAGGTGGTCTACTAAATCTTTAAAGCACTGTTTATATATTCCCTCAAAGAGTTAACGCCATTAATTTGATCACATCTTTCTTTTAAATATTGCATTCAACTTGTAAGGATTGTACATTCGTGGAATGAGCCCCACAAAAGTCTGATCATAAATGTGCCATGTAACTTACTTTACTAACATTTTCATTGAAGCGTTGAAACCCATGTTATAAACAACAGAAAAACAATTACTATTATTAATTTACTAAATAAGATTTCCTATGGGCACAGTTACATGATGACATGTTTGAGCTTAGCCAACCGAGAGACTATCAGATTCATGTGGATGGAATGTCATCAAAATGGTTTTAAATGTCGCATTAAGAAAACAAAATCAATTTATTTCCCGAAACCAGAATAATCAAAGCAATATACAGTAGATATTGTAGACTGTAAAGATCTAATTTGGTTTATACATGGTCAGATAAAGATGCATCGTCTGTCATTTTATCTTTTCACCAAACAAACAAAGATCCAAAAGTGGTAACAATATAACAATAATGACTGTTATTATTCAAGGCTGCCAGCATGGGCAATATTGGACAGAAATTATCCTCATATTAAGTCAACCCATTGTAGTAAACATTCAGATCATACTATTGGATTGGTTGTAAAAGCAGCTTGTTTGACTGGCATCAACAAATAAATCTTTATATCTATTGCTTTCTTACACAAGTAGCTTAAATGAGATCTTTGAAAAGGTTGGTCATACAGTATGAAGGGAGAAGTAGTTTCAAACTTTAAAAAGCTGCCATTTTTCAGCACTTTTTTAAAGTCAAAGGCACTGTTTGTCATTCTGTTCTTGAACAGGGACTACAGGCGTGACATGGTGTGCCATGTGTCACTCACACTGCAAAGCACCAGTGAAAGATGGCTGATCCATGTTACATCGATGCTACTGCCCAATCTAAGTAAATAATAGACCTTAGTGACTCAAAAATAATCACAGACTTTTCTGGTCTTGTGGTTTTCATGTAACATTAAAGTGAGTGTGACACTAAGAGTGCTGCATCATTCAACCATACTGTATCTAAAGACACAAAAATGCAACTCACGTCATTCTCCCTACCTTTCTGCCTGCATTTTCCATCCCTAATGTGTTTCTTCCCCTTCAGTGAGCACTGTTTTCCTTTCCCACTTCTTCAGTGGTCCTCAGGATGGATCCATATTCACCACATCCTGCTCCAGAAAACAATCGCCCTAAGATGGAAGACAGGGAGGGGCAGACATGAAGAAGGCATGTCTCATAAAGACAGTGTAGGTGAATGAACAAGAAAAAGGAGATGTGAACATGGTTGAGGCAAGGATAGATTGTGTATGGATCAAAAAAGAAAATGGGTACAGCAGGAAATAAGCCTTTCATTATGCAAAAACCTCTTTTTTTCTCAGTAGCAACTGTGGCTAATTTGCTTATGTTCTCCACTGAATGTTAAATGGACTTCAAGTCTTCTGACTACCCAAAGCACTTAGACACTTGAGGTCTCACCTACCCATTCACACACATTCTGAATCACATTTGCTTAATTATGCTTGAAGTTTCTACGTGAGTTATTCAGCAAGATTGGTTAAAAACATCTTCTGGGTGTTACATCTTGTTCTTTCATACTCATTCTTTCATTCCAGTGATGGAGGAGTTGTTGCAAGTTGGAGTTAAGTGTCTTAGCCAAGGACACATCTGATCAAACTGAGTTGAAGCCTAGACTTGACTTGATATTTCTATGATTTTTGATTCAGAAATAAAGGGTTTTCAAAAGATTAACATTTCCACTTGTGCAAACTGTTATCTTCCTGCTAAAGTCAATATTTGTTTTGTAGCAATATTTAGATTAAATCCAGTTTGAGGGTAGTTTACTTATTATCATACTCGAGGACTGGACCAATATTTGGTTTTCATGTTTTATTTTTTGTGTATATAGTTGAGTACATGTCGACAAAGTATAGCAATCTTTACAAGTTAATTGACACAAGTCAGGTAAATACAACCAAAGTATTATATGCCGTCTATCTTTATACTTCATGTTTAAATTGGGGCTCCAGTGCAACAAATATGTGACTTAGAAGTAGGAGGCAGCCTCTGTTTTCTCTCTTTTAAGTATACCATTTTATACTGCCATGCACCCTGAAGTGTGCAAAGTGTATGCGTAAAACTAATCAGTCATGTCCAATGGTCCTCTGCTGATGTGTCAGAGTTTACGCTCAAGGGTGCAAACCAGCTAAGATTAACTAAAGGTTGAGCTAAAAAAAATGGGTCTGTAATTTGTACTGACGTGAGCAAAGGAAACTTCACTTCTTGTCTATATAAACCTTCCCATATTTTGAAGGGTAAAATAAGTGGCTTCTGGTAGATAGCGACATTAGATCAACAAAAACATATCAAACCATGAACGATGACAGCAGACGCAGCAGAAAAGGTTGACAGGATTGATTTAACATTAAGTTAATTCGACTCGTTAGCAAAGCTGTCTGAGTTATTTTACTTGGAAAGGGGAGTGAAGTGTCATTTCTTTCCATCAGCATGAGACAGAAGTGATTAGCAGCTGCAAGTTTCTAGGAAGATCCTCCTTTTGGTGAGGGGAGGGGGTTCTCTGCTCAGTCAGTCAGTGTTAAAAGAAACTCCACAAATATAAAAAAAGTTAAAACCTTCCTTACTTAACATCATTGTAGGAGCTACAGGCATTCTTGGTCCTTTCTGCATGCTTGTAAATAGATCCTCCAATAGGTGTGGGAGGCTCTCTCTGCTCGGTCAATAACTGGAATATGAACCTTCTCAAAACCTGGTCGTACCTCATGTCACACAGAAAGTATACTAAAGATTAGGTCTTGTGGAGAAACATCACCATTGCAGAATTTCGTGAAGTACAGATGGGTCGAAATTGAAGGTGTGTACGTTAGTTGCATGAGAAAAGTTGTGGCCTTAAGGTTTTTTTTAATGACAATTCTAATGCATTTGCTCTTATTGGATTATATCTAAAACATGATAAGCCAGGAGGGCTCCTTAATGGATAGAGTTAAATGTGGTAAAATACAAATGCTAATATTAATGAACTCAAAATTAACTGGAGACTCCGAAAACAGTTTAACACAGCATTAGCAGGTAAACTTTATTACACTGTTTTGCAGAGTGGAGTGTGGCTAGCAATGCTGGAACCACAAGGCTTTTGTGCTATTTTGTGCTTAGTTTGGTCCCTGTATATGCAAGCCATTAGCACCAGAGGTACTATGAAACAGCTAAAACATCAAAATCATAATCAAAATGTCACCTCTTTAATTTTTATGTACTGTAATAAAGAAGAAATCAATGTCCTACTTGTTAGGATTAAAAGACAAGTCTTAAAATAAGGATGGTTTGATAAAAGTGCAATTTGAAAAGTCAATCTTCATAATTAAAATGGGGGGTAAGGCTGATAAGCTAATAAGGACTGCTGTAGCTACCACTTTTAGACAGTGTTACAGGGCAATTATGTTAAATAAAGTCAGTCATAGGCCAATCACATTAAAACAACATTTCATGGCGGGACTAAGAGAAATCAGCTTTCTAGCCAACTTTTTTTTCTTTCTGAGAGGAAGATTTTTAGGGATATGCTGTAAAATGTGCTCCTCATCAACCTGACAAACCAACAACTGTCTTTGACTTAAAAAAAGAGGATATTAATCATGTTAAAATGTGGTGGAAACAGGTAAATGAAAACCAAGACCGTCCACTTCTTCATAGCCAACTGCAGCAGAGTAGGACCAACTTTCTTGTGTACCAGGGGACAGTTCTGTCAGTAGTTGATGTATCAAAGTAATCAAGGTTTGAACAACAGTTTGAATAACTTGTTTGACTTGCAAATTCAGTGCTGGCTAATTAGCCGTCCAACTGCATCCTCCTGATTCAATGTCTGTAATCAGAAGATCCATCTTGCTAAGGTCCAATGTACAACAGTTGTGAGCTGCCCAAAGTAAATGGGCTAAATCAGAATCCTTTAAAGCAGGAAAAGGTTGGAGCAATGGGCAAGACGACTGCAGGAAATGACTGCTCACACAGAAATCAGTATGGACACTCACAGCTTTAGCAGCACTTTTGATGGATCTGTAATGCTCTTCTTTATTAACTTAAAATAAATCACACTTCTAGATAGAAAAGATACTTTCCCTCTACTATGACATTTAGGTTTAGAGTATTTCATCACAGCAGTGGCACCTGCCTAATATACTATCTGATGTACCTGTAATGAATGTGATTGCTGGAATGATCAGCCAATCATCTGCCAGTTATGACTCGAAAGGTTCAGCCAATTTCCACACACTTTCTATGGGCTGTTTCCCAGATGGACCAGTGAAAAATATCGAACAGTCCATCTGGTGTGTCAGACACAGGTAGCAATATTTTTACTGCACAAACAAAGTTAACCACATTAAGCCTCATTTTGTGTTGCTTCATGAGAGCAAAGCCAATTCCTGGTTAATGTCACCGGGTATTTTTGACAGAGAAGACCAATGCTACATCTCTGTGAGAGAACTCCAGCCACTGCTGAGGCTCAGCACAGTTGGATTTTCATTGTACACACGCACACACTGTTACAGGAGCCAAGTATTGTCTTACATGCACACACACACACATATACACACACACACATACACACAGCCTGAATTCTATTAACCTGAGGGAGCTCCGACAGGGCTGGGCAAGAGAACCCCAATTAGTCAGCCTGCCTGAAGGTCGTTAGCAAACAGAGTTAAGCTCTAATTACTGCTGGACTTCCCTCAGTATGAGTGCATTTATATGAGATTATCTTTAGACACACTAGTGGTTTGATTGTGAACTGTTAATGTACCATGCTCATTTAATCATGTTTATGCTGTTAAAAGGCCGTTTATCCTTGTATTTGTTGGCTCTGCAGATCATATTAATATTGCACATACATGTGTAAATGTATCTTAATTTTAGCCTCATAAGAATTTCTTGTCATTGCTTTTCTTTCTCTTGATCTTTTATTCTATCATCTCCTTTAGTCCCCTCTTTGTCTCTCTGTAGTTGGAGTGCAATTCATCTGCTGACAAAGGACTTATTGATTATCAGATCATAAAAGCTATCAAGCTTGTACAGTCCTCCATGCCCTCCTTGCTGTTACTTACATCGCTTCAGAGTCCAAGATAAGAAGCCAGTAGGACACTTGTGTAGCAGAGCTGAATCACCAGCAGTGACTCTTAACACTGGTCAGCATACCATAATTATTTATTATGTCTGCTTTGGGGTAATGCTGAATAACACATGGATTTACCTAAAAAGTTTCTCTTTCCTTTGGTTAAAGAAAATGCTACAGTCCTCAAACCCTCAAAGGACTGGTCATTCTTGGCAGTTAAGTCAGAGAAAAAGTATGTCATTGTTTGGTTAAATATGTATAATTAGTGTAATGGGCTCTGTTTGTACGAGTATGCTGGTGGTGCAGATTAGTCATCAAGAATGATGAATAGCAAAGTACCGACCGGCATGTGCTGCAAAATCAGACCTGCAAATAAATGCAAAATATGCCTGAATAAGACTGTTTTGCAAATAAAAACAAATCAAGGTTGGCATGTTTTGTATAAAAAAAGAGATCTTTACAAACCTATGGCAAAACGTGAACGGACTGATGTTTAAAACACTGAAAACATAATTATATGTGTGTCAGTCTGTCAGTCATTTGCCCTTTGAATCTTCCTAATTTTTCCCTCTTTGGTGAGAGCTTCTGTCATGGGTGAGGCTCTGCTTGAGTAAAGATTCATTCTTGCTCATAAGCGTTTGAAAGCTACTTGCCTCTTCGCAGTGCATTTGTGCAAAAGCACATCAACAAAACTTTATCATTACACCTCAAGATATTTACATTTCGGATCCACAAGCAGAACTACTGAAAAACATAATCTTCAAAGCATGAAGAGAAATCTTCTCTTCTCTTCACGCTGATCTTGTGAACCCTGCGTGATTCAAAGATCGCTCATTGATTGTGTAATGAGCTGCTCACTTGGTAAATCTGGTGCTAATTGCGCGGGGGATTAAGAGTGCAAATGGAATGAAATCCATGACACAATTAGGCCTGAACTTTCATCTATAGATTTAACCCCATGACACACACACACATCATTTATTATTGGAGCCATTTAAGCTTGCTACACTGAAACTAGTGGACGCACGTAGGCAAAAATGCTCACAAACTCATTTGCTCCATGTTTTACACATTTTACTTTTTCCCTCTCATCATGCTGTCCTCTTTGTCTCTGCAAATGTCTACTCCTCACTCCTTTGTCCACTCTCTTGTCCACACTCTGTGCACACATTAAACTTACTAACTAATGAAGTGGAGTGTCAGTGAGAAGCGACAGACATGCTACTTACAGACGTAAGCAGAGCTATGGTTGAGCTTTCACAGAGTCAACTGACCTGCTAATGTGACATGTCCCAGATTAGAACGGTCAGTGGGCCAGGAAAGCAGAAGGACGAGGGGCTACATAAACACAAAGCAGCAAAAGAGACAAGCTTGTGCCTGTGAGTTTCAGGTTTTATAAGAACTAAAATTCTGTCAGGTATGAGATAGGCAGTGGCTAAGTGGAAGAGACAGCGGTCTTTAGGCCTGTCACGATAATCAATAAATCAATTAACCGAACGATAAATAAAAACGTCCTCGGTAAGTTTTGCCGGCCTCGATAAACTGACACAAGCATGCGTTTTTTTTCCCTCCTCTCTTTCTACCAAAGAGGCTGAATAAGAAGATGGCTTACTACGTCTTTCTTTCTTGCATCAGTTCTATAGCGGATTTAGCTGATTTATAGCGGAGTGAGCATCTGTCGGACATGCGATCTTTGGGGGGGAGGCGGGGCCGCTCATGCGTACACTGGAGAGAGCTGAAGTAAGTATCCTGAGGAGTAACGAGGAAACAGACGCTAACATGAGTGGTGGCACGAAAGCTACAGTTCTTAAGCTGACTGCCACAGCCCCAGTATGAGAATGTGTTGGTTTTAAACAGAATAAACAAGCTCATGAACACAGACGAGCTGATATGTCATATTTGTTTGAAAGTAGTGACGACGAAGAAGAAGAAGGGGAGGTGCAGCGGAGCCTCCGTCCTGACAGTCAGCACTTACTGAGTTATTGGTCTGCAAAGGAAATGTAAATAAAACAGCAAAATGGTGCGCGCTCACAGACAGAGTCGTTCGCTACATTGCAAAAGAAATGCAGCCCATCAATACGGTTGAAAAGCCAGCAATGTTATAAACGTCTGACAGACAGTATGAATTGACTGGGAGAAAGTACATGCCACAAACAATTCCTGTATAAACTCCCTTTTATTTATTGTTTTTATTGGAGTTTCATTTTTTCTTTACAAAGACAGGGTCTATTTTTTTTATTGTTTTTGATTAGTATAATTATTTTTATTTACATGCAATTCTTTCCTAAAAGAAAGTCTATTTCATTTTCATTGTTTTTTTTTCTCTCTTTTTTAATTTAAATTAATTATATTGTCTGTTTATTTTATTTAAAAGATCCTGACCTTTCAATTACAGTTAAATACTCTTAAGAATCAAAGTTTCTTGCTTTTGATATAGTATGCTCACTATATTATGACATATATTATAATTACATTAATGAAAAAGTGAGGAAAAAAAATTGAAATAATATCGACAATAATATTGTTTATCGTCAATAATTTTTTGGACCATTATCATTCAGCAAAATTTGTTATCGGGACAGGCCTAGTTGTCTTTCCATTTGAAGATCACAGTTTCACTGTAAGCTCATGCGGTAACACTGGTTACTCCTATTGTGGCATCAGCAATGTAATACAAGTGCAACAGGTTTAAGAGCACATGCAGGTCGACACTTCGCCTTTCTTGATGGCTTGTCTGCACCAACATCAAAGTCAAACCTACATCATTTATAGGTGTTTACCCCTTTCAGCTGTGTTACTAACTGCTGTAACCAGCAGCAGTGCCCCAGGAAGTCAGCCTGCATCCCCCCAGCTACCAAACCAACTTCCAAGTACTTTCTGAACTTAAACTCACCACCCCAAGCAAAGGCTTTACAGACTGATCTACACTGCACTGCTTTTGACACATTGACAAAACTTATATTTTAATTCAAGGAGACATCTGTGTGGAGTCTGAAGAAAATCTATTAAAGTACTCTTGCAATCAGAGGAAACATCCAAGATTGTCAAATCAACAGACAGAGGACCCCAAAAATGGTATTAAAACAACTAAGTGTCGGAGAGTGGCAATTTGCCCTACATTTGAGAATTAGTTCTGTATCTGATGTTTTTTTTAATATAAAATGTGATGTTTTTTAATAACCAGAGCATTTGTATGCTCTAACTCTTCTCTGTAATGTCTGTTAAAGCCAAATGTGTGTGAATATTTGCAGAAAACAACTCATGACGCTCCAGCTGACAGCTCTATTTGGTTTCATAATTCTGATACTTGGCTTAAGTGAATGCTTCCAAGTTTTGGTCTCTAGTCAGCATGAAAAAAGCCACTGTCCAGAAAACATGACACAAAAAGAGCTGGCCCAGCACTGATATATTTTTTTATTTTTCTGCTTTTGTTATTTCCAAAGTCAGGATGCTGGAGACGGTTTCATCATTTTTTAAAATGTTTTTTAGAGTTATCTTGAAGATCCTAATAGGTTAAAATGAAAGATGGAAGAAGGACAAAAAAAGTTCTTGTTTGTTTTTGGTTGCTTGTCTTCATACCCCCAGTCCATCCCAAACATCTCATTATGTGCCTGGTTGGAGCTCACATTGGCAAAGTGCATTAGATCTGCTGACAAATATGTTTGGTGAGGCTTCCAACACATGAAAAATGAATCTGGACCAACACATTTAGATTAACTGCTCAAGCAGAGAGCTGGCAGGACTGAGGATGGCTCAGGGTTTTTGGAGAGGAAAAGCAAAGGAAAAGCAAAGGAGGGTTTGAAGTGAGGAAATTCTTCTGGGAAGAGTAAACTCAACTAAATGGACAGTGATAGAGGTCACTGTTTATTAAATAGCATATCTTCCATTAATACGTTTTAAATAGCTAAATATACTGCCAAATACATGCCAAGATGCATCATGCTACCAGAACAAAAAAGAATAAATGAGTGCAGAGATAAAAA
Source organism: Scarus forsteni (assembly GCA_036419115.1). Classification (NCBI taxonomy): domain Eukaryota; kingdom Metazoa; phylum Chordata; class Actinopteri; order Labriformes; family Labridae; genus Scarus; species Scarus forsteni. The sequence continues at coordinate 5,328,547 of JAZDUH010000049.1, forward strand.
CAAGGATGAAATAGTCTACTAGATAAAACAGTATATCACCCTGAGGCAAAGGAAGAGCAATTTCACACAAACTCTTTATACATTTCTAAACAAAGACGGATCAAGGGGAATCAACAGCTCTTTCAAAAGCTTAGCTGAAAGAAAACTTATTTTTGAGACAAACAGTGAGCTTCAGATATGAGACTTCAACTTAGAAAAAAAACATGAAATGATAATTCTCCTTACTGAAAAAGAACCTCAACTGTCATGGAGTGTGTTGAAAACTTTGTTGTGTTAATTCCTGATACTTTATCATAGCTGCATGTGAAGAAATGTGCTTACATATGTTGATGGTGGTTTGTGTCCCTGGTGGGTCACCTTTGAGTCAAAACTTGGTTGTTTATCATTACCAGTTTCCACCAAAGAAACTGGAGCTGTTGCTACACCAACTCAGGACATGAGTTCAGCCCTCTCTCTCTCTCTCTCTCTCTCTCTCTCTGTGTGTGAATCATAGAATAGGAAACGTTACCTGAGCTTTGCTTCACTTTTATTTTTGGCCATGACTAGGTCACAATCAGAGATCAATATCCACGAGGATCAGTCAAAATTAAGAGGGCTTGCTCAGATACCTCCTCATAATTGAAAAAATGGCACAGGCCGCTCCACTCAGGGCTGCTGACCAGCAGGACAGTCATTTTAGGATCATCAATAAGAAAACTAAAGACGTCAGAGACTGAAAGAAATGGGGTGGTGGTTTGGCGGAGTGGTTAGCAACCAGGCACCCCATGTACTTGCTTCTGCCGGTCCAGGTTCGAATCCCACCTGTGACCAGTTTGCAGAGTGTCTTCCCCTGCTCTCTCACCCCCTTTCACAAGCCTATCCACTGTCTCTCTCCTAACAATAAAGGCACAAAATTCCCCAAAAAATACATTTAGAAAAAAAAAAAGAAAGAAAAAAAGAAACTGAAAGAAATATTTTTTTTTCCAAGCCCTTAAACACCCAAAATGGTCCAGTCTCGAGGGAATCCTTCTTGACTGCACTATGGCTGTGTTTCGAGAAAATCTTAACTATGGCCTGTGCTTTTCTTGTTTCTGGAACATTGTGTGTACTGAAGAGCGCAGGAATATCACATCTCTCAGCTCTCTGTCGTCTTATAAAAGTTAAATTTTTCGACAAATGCCCTGATATGTCACAGCAGGGGTGTGCTACAATGCATCCATCTGTGTGGAACAAGTTTAGTAAAGTGTATCTTGATCTTGTGGATTTGTGCCAATTTCTCTTTGCCCTCAAACAGCAGAAACACTCTCCCCCTCTGACTTTAGACAAGCAGGTTTAAGGAGGTCTGTTAATTTCTGTGTCCTTAAAATAGGAACACTCCTGCTTTACAACTGACCACTCCTGATTGTCAGAAAAACACACCCCTGGGCACAAACAGGAGTGGATGATCACTGATCAACATACAGCTTAAGAGTATAGTGTTTAAATGATGAATACTTCAGACAGGAATTACAACAGATGCCTGAACTTCATATCAGCACCACGGACAACACCAAACATTATCAAGAGCTGCAGACAGAGGGCGACATTTCACTCTCACATTTCTACTCCACATTCCAAAAGAATACAGCCAACAATGAATGGCTCACAGAAACAGTCAGCAGCAGTATGAACAACATGAGGAATGATGAATGAATATGATTACTGATTTACAGATGCCCACCATCTCTCTGTTTTTTTTCCCCTGTTGTACTCTACCTCAGCAGACAAACATCCAGACAGGGAGAAACATTTATTTTAATTTGCTCCCTCCTACAGACAAAAACATGCTTATATCTGATGAATTTAATTTGACCTTAGATAAGTTTGAGAAAGTGAAATAGTTGTTTGCCTCTCTATGTGGCCCTATGATTGGAGGATAGCTGGTTCAGGGTGTCCCCTGCCTCTATCCTAATGTCAGCTAGGATAGGATCCAGTTCCCTGTGACCCTGAAAGCAGTTTAGATGATGGGTGGATGAATAGTCTTGAAAGATTAAAAAAAACACATCTATCCACAAAGACTTTACCTCAAGGAAGAATAGCTACTTCATATTTGCTGTAACTAATGGTGGACCCAAAATAAATCAAATCAAACCAAAATGAGGCATTTCCACAGAAGAATTAAGTTCCCGCCTGCAAACAATCTGCCACAGACACCTGAAACATCAGGATGTTATTGCTTCAGTCCTGAGGAAGTGATAAAAGCCCTTTGAATCATTTCTAAATGTATTATTCTACCTCTGACTGACTTTGAAATTGTTATGATAATATGTTCCCACTCACAGCATACAGCAAATTGACCTCAAAGTCCGGTTCCCACAGTGAATCAGTTTGACTAGTTAGGTTTAAAGCAGAATTTTGCAGAAACCTGAGGCTGCCCCTCTATCAGATGATCGGGCCTCACATTTCTTTATCAGGACCACAATTACAATTACAATGGTCCCTGGGTCATTTTAGAAAAATCGATTTTAATTGGCCATACTGACACAAAAATGTTTGATCTTAAACTACATTTTATTCATTAAATTCCATTTTCTTCATGGAAATCTGTGAGACACAAGCAGCAACTACAAACTCGAGATCACTGAGAGAGCTTGGCTGGAAGAATGTAGTGAGATTTTTTATAACTCCTAAAATGTCAGCACTGCAAACAGGCATAGAGCCGAGGCTTCTGTTGGAGACAATGTGGAACTTCTATGGCCAATCACTTTCATGTTTTTTGGGCCTGTCCAAAAAAGCCAGTTATTTTGGAGGGAGGTTGCTACTAGGATCAATAAGATTTTTGGGGTTGAGGTAGATTTCTCTTTTGTTACCCTGTATCTTGGTAAAATACCTAAAACAGTCTTACAGAAGGATAAATACCTATGGAAGATACTCTGAGTAAGCTGTATGAAAGCTATAACTAGAAAATGGCTGCAGCTAGACCCTCCAACATTGGACCAATGGTGTGGAATTACCCAAGAAATTTACTGTATGGAGAGACTTACTTTTGTAATGAGGCCCCAGCCGGAGAAATGTACTAAACAATGGAAAAAAATGGATTGTGCATACACCACGAATAATGTAACATTGTACCATGATGTATGTGTAAAAGAATACTTTGCTTTTAACTGTAACACCCATGATGATCTCATGTTTTTTGCAAATGTAAATAATTAAATTAATTTTAAAAAAAGTTAAAAAAAAAAAAAAAAAAAACTGCAACTTTGAGAGCATCATTGAACCAAACATGGCAACAAGATACACACATTACTTACATCAGTGGCTTGCATTAGAGGGAGAAAGGGGTTATTACGATTTTTACCTTTTGCTTAGAGTTACATCGTATACAATTTTACAAAATCTACTCAGAAACCTTCGTGTCAATTCAGTTTTAATAAAAACAAGGACAGAACTCCAAGAATAATGTCCATGTGAAGCCATTGAATGCAACCCACTCTGAAGACCTTCAGTGCAGCTATGTCATTAAAGTCATTCTTACAGATGGGCTCCAACCAGCAACTAACAACAGCACCTGTTTTCCAGAACATTGTAAGGCCTTTGGTCTTTGCTCATAAAGTTAACAATAGATAGATGTTCCCTTATTCCTGTGGATATTCTGTGTGGCAAATATGTGGCCTACCTACATGTAGATTTTAAGGAGCTACAATGTCAAACACACGACAGCTACTGATAATTGTGTAGGCTAAGTGTCTCCAAGTTGATAAAAAACTAAAGATATTGATTTCTTGAGGGCGCTGTAATTGATTCTCAACTGGGATAAGCCTTCATTTTCGACGATAATTCGTAAAGGCAATGCTTCTCTAATATAGGGACATATTGCGGAAAGACTATCGGATCGTAAAAGTTACACACTGATGTCCATTTGCATCGTTTTAATAACAAAGAAGCACTAGAAAACACTTTGGGACCTTTCTTTCAGGTTCTTTACGGATACAAATGAAGTGGCCATGACTTCCTCCTGTCGTCCTGTGAGCCGTGCATGAGTTGACTACGCTTTTGTTTTTCATTTCAAATATGATATTCCAGCTAATGCTCTTGAAGGACCACCATCTGCACTGTCATTTAATGAGGTCTTTTCTGTGCCGTGAAACATCTGCTCATTTGTGTTCTGTACCTCTTTGTGAAACCCACCAGAGACCCGCTGTCACGCCATCCCAGCTGTACAGGACAACACGCATTATGTAGCCGCTGTCTGAAGGGGACAGTTGGCAATTTCTTTCTGCGACCCCTTTTAAAACAAGAGCAATTTCATTTCCTATTAGAGAGCATTAAAGTTTTACTGCATTCAGAATTGTATTGTGCTGTAAATAGCTTGTTGAATAAGATTGCTGGTTGGCTGTTGGTAAATTAACTTATAAGAAACCAAATTTACCGTCTGCCAGCAAGTAATTGTTAAAAAGTTAAATTCATTTTCATTGGTGAATATTTTCTACACCAATGGATATAATAACAAAAAATAAATGAGATGGACTAAATGGAATTAACTCTAAGCTCTACAACAGCTCCAAAAGATAGTCTTCTCCAGATGGTCGAAACAGGATTTTGTGACAAAAAAGCTGGAGTGTCTGCTCGACCACTCTAGATGGACACTGGTGGATTATACAGAGTTGCTCACTCACCAGTGTAGAGTTAGACAGTGTCTCTGTGCTGCTGCTGAAATTTTAGACAGCCACCACAGTGACAATGAAGTGAGTCTTGAAAAAAGAAAAGGCCTAGAGTTACCAAACTTTGACCTCCTGTCTTGTAATGGGAACAGCTGACAGCTAAACATAAAAACTCTACACATTCATGAGTAACAGCAGAGCTTTGTGTAGATTTACCACGTCTGCTGGGCTCTCTAAGAACAAAGATTAGATTTATTTTTAGACCTGTTACTGATCATAGGAAAAACGGCAGTGTTAAGCTCAAGCAACTTCCATTCAAAGTCCAAATGCATTGTTGTTCAAAACTGATGGCTTGGAGAATATGAATTATGTCAGGCAGCTAGGCGTCAAACATCACTGTACAAGTGTATTTGGCTACAACATTTTGTTTATGCACATATGCTTCTGTCATTGAATTCATAAATTTCAATCATGCACTTAGGGTATGATTTGTAAAAAGGGGGGAAGTTGGGGGTAATTTTTCTCTGAGATTAAAAGACGTCTATAAGTAATTCATTTTCATATCCAGCACTGATTCATCTTGCTAAAGGAAGGCTATGGCCCACACTTGTGGTTGATGCGACCCTTTTAATCATCCTGATGTCTTATCTTTATGTTAAAACACTTTATTTCATAAAGACACCAGTTATGCTCATGCACCATACTCCAGTCCAGTTGTTTATTTTCCAACTTTTCCTGTTCTGTGCATGAACACACCTGTTGTTTATAAATTACTTTTCAAGAATATATGCTCTTGTTTTCTATCTCTTTATTCAATACTCAAGCCCATGTTCATATACTGCTATTCAATACATTACCTTCTGATTATTATGCACACAGGACTGTATGTTTGTCCATTTTTGTTGCCATTTTCTCAGCTTTTGTATATTTTGCCGTGCTGTTGCAGTTCTTTGGTAGATACCCTACTGTCTTATTGTTTTATTATCTAACCATCTGTCTTCTTTTTTGATCTTTTACATAATATGAATTCTTCAATTATGTAAGGGCAGTAATCTACGGACTAGAGCTGCAGCTGTCGATTCTTTTTGTAATCGATTACTCTGTCAAATTTTTGTCGATTAATCGAGTAATCGGATAACTGTTACATTGCGCTCAATGCTATTTTTTTTTTTTTACATTAAATCACTACACATTATTATTATTAGTAACACACAAAACAGAAAAGCCAGTTCACTTAAATTAACAAAATTATTTTTCTTATTTTATTTTTACTCTGGGCCATATCTCTCTTTATCCAGTATTTTTTTTTTCAAGTTTGGTTATTTTTATCTGATTTGTATTCATGCTTGTCTCTTTTTGATAAATTATTGCCTTTACTAGTGTACCATATTGATGATCTTATTTTGCTTACTTTATTTCTAGGACCAAATAATATCATACTTGGATACTAAGATAATTTAACTAGCTAATGTACATTTCTATAACATATGAAAGCATTCCCTACACCTGCTTCCTCTACTCACTGTCAGTGTTTCCTGTTCTACTCTCTGCAATCAAATTAAATGTAAAGTTATTGGATGTGAAAAGTATGTGAACAAAATACACATGATTCTGGGCAAGTAGCCTCCGCATTGATTTACGTTCTGAACCAGCCTTTACACGGAGCCATAATCAAAGTAGGTTATTTACTCGCCCATATCTCAGTTATTGATCACATTAGCTGCTTCTGTTGATGTATCATGAGTGTCATCCTGTTGTGTCGCTCTGACGACGCACAGACCGGATGTTTACTGTTGACGTGCTGCAGCATTGACGACGTGCTATCATGCTAAGCTAACTCCGTTTGACATCAGACACACTGCACTGTGTTTTCTTTTCATCCCTTCTTGTAGTGACCACACACTTGGGACACTCTCTGCCATTTCTTCTGAGGACTCTCTCCTTTCTGTCCCTCTCTTTTCTCTTCCTTCATGATTTTACAAGCAGCGCAGCAGCGGAGGTAGCAGGCGCGTTGTGCCACAGAAATGACCGTCCGTGTCAAACACCGTGCACTGTATAGTAGTCTTCATATATATTTTATACGTATATTTATATATTAAATGAGGCTTCGAGGCACACAATTTGCCCCGAAGATATTTTGTAATCATTAATTCACTTAAAAAAAGAGAGGAAATCTCCTATTTACTGTCAGAAGCCTGAGATCCAGGTACTGTTATGGATGCTGTATTCACTGCCTGGACTGACTCATGAACAGTCAGGATCCTTTATTCTATGATCCTGACTGTGGCACCTAAAACAACTCATTTGTGGAGTGATTCCCTGCCTACATTTTCTTTCTTCATGCTCCATCCTGAAGGCAAACATTTAGTCCTGGCTGAAATCCATTATTTCACTCCACCTGTCATGTAGGATGTCAAAATTCCCTCTATTTGTATCCAGATCTCTGTGACAGAGATGTGGAGCTCTGAGAACATTCAGACCAAACCCTGTCCATCCATGGCTCTGGTTCCACATGGGGGCACCAGCTGACACATCTCTTGGTTGCAAAATTTTCTACATTCGTGTTATTTACTGAGCTGGAAATGTCACCAAGAAGCCTTTAGTCGGCTGTGATTTTCCCTCTGCTCTCACCCACCTGTCATCTCCATCACTTTTTTTCCATCTAATCTTCCAGCTTTCCTCGCCATCCACTCATGTTTCACCTCCTCTGTCATACTATCATGTATAAAACTTGATACCTCTCACCCTCACAGGGAAATATGCTGAGATTTGCTCATGGATATTGTGGTCATTCGCTCTAGCCAAAGCAGCCTATACAGACAATGTTGTGATTATCTGGATTTCTGGAAGCACAACTCGATTCAAAGAAAAAATCTCTGATTAATTCAGAAAATTCTGTAATATCTGATCTACATTATAAATGTTTCTAATGCTATTTGAGTCTCCATATTTGCCCTTGTAAATCTACAGTTTGAGTGTTGCATTTTTAAACCCCAGTTTACATTACAGTCATCACATCTCTGCATAGATCTTCCCTTTGAGAGGAATGCTCTACAAAATGAAACAACCACAGTAATAAATCACACAGCTTTATTAATATTTCAGTGAAGGTGCATCGCTCTAATGTTGGTAAGATGAGTGGAAAGACTGATAAATGATGCTTGATTTTTTACATGCACTTTCAAGGCTCTTGATCAGGGGTCATCAACCTTACAGGCACACATGTGGAAGCTTTTTTTTTTCAAAACACATGTGGAAGCTTAAAGGATAAGTTCGGTTTCTACAGCTTTCACATTGTTTATAGAATGAAGTAGAACAATACACTCACCCAGAAGGCTTTCCTGATCCAAACAGTGCTTTGGGAGATATTTAGATCCAAAATCAAGCTGCGGACATCCGTATAATGGTAGCACATAGGGCATGTATAGCGCTGCTCCTAAAACTGCATTAATCGTCCAAAAACTCATTAGTTTCACCAATATTTCATCATGGTCCGCTCGGGCTACTCCTCCATTACAGTCTGTGTCGCTCCAGACATGTCTTTGTGACTGTACTGACCTCTGAACTGAAGAAGAAGAACGCTTGCCCCCGCGCATGCGCAGTACGGCTCATTGTTTCAGGGGAAGACCGTCGGCTACACAACGACTTTCTTCTTCCAGTTTTGTGCAAAATAGACGAATATCTTTCGGAAGAAGATGTTGAGGAGGAGAACTTTGAATATGATGGGTGTCCTTACAGTTTTGAGCCAGAGTATACAGATGAGGAGCTCATCGAAAGAAGGACGCAGAGGCAAAGAGAAGAACAGCTCTCCAGAGAGTACTGCACATGCGCTGAGGCAAGCGTTCTTCTTCTTCAGTTCAGAGGTCAGCACAGTCACAAAGACATGTTTGGAGCGACACAGACTGTAATGGAGGAGTAGCCCAAGCAGACCATGATGAAATATTGGTGAAACTAATGAGTTTTTGGACGATTAATGCAGTTTTGGTAGCGGCGCTATACATTCCCCGTGTGCTACCGTTATACGGATGTCTGCCGCTCAATTTTGAATCTAAATTTCTCCCGAAGCACTGTTTGGATCAGGAAAGCCTTCTGGGTGAGTATATTGTTCTACTTCATTCTATAAACAATGTGAAAACTGTAGAAACCAAACTTATCCTTTAAAGTCCAGTACACTGAAGATAAGACTGCAACTTCTATTTCCTATTCAAGGTACCCTCTCATATTCAGCCATTTCAGCCACTGCTCAGTATTCAAGTGGCAGGATGCACATAAGACACAACTGGAGCAGGCTCTGTTGAATGAGACAGGCTCATTCATGTAGAGTTCATCACATCAGCAAAGTTTGCAGAGTTGTTGACACCACGGCTGTGCATGATCACAGGAGCTGCCTCTTACTGTAGCATGCAGCTTTACACCCTTCACTGCAGTAGGATATTGTTTAGCAGTTCACTTTATATATATGTATATACATATATAATACACATACATATTCAAATAGGCCAGTTCTTTTTCTGACCCACTGTGATGTCAAAATTAGAGTTATCAAGGGCCATTATACACCAGGGTTACAGCCCGGCTTTTATTCAGCTGTATTCAAACTGCTCGGCTCGGTTAAGGGCTTTGATATTAAAATGAACTTTTTTTTTATGAACTCTTTAATTTGAATTTAGCTGAATTTGATATATATTGAAAGGCTGGAAATCACTTTCATATTTTATAATGTAAGATATTATGACCTCCATTTGTAATTTGTTCATGAGTCAAGCAGCATGTGGAGGACTGTGAGACCAGCACAATGTGTAAAAGGCCAGCAGCCCATGACAGGACCACAGCTTTTACCCACAATGTCTGAAACAGGGGCACACAGAGCACTTTTCTTTTTTTTTTACATCTGATGCACACATAATGAACATACTATCACACAGGGATATGACAAAGAGCTCCTGACTGCCTCTACCTGGCCTGACAGACCTCTCTCCACTTCTCTGTGTGAAAGCTAATGCACTGAAACCTGAGTGTGTTTGTGTTGGTGAGTCAGAAAGACTGAAAGGACATGAATTTGAAAAAAAAAAGCAGGAAAGCAGAGTCATGACTCCGTGTGAGTGTGTGTCGGGGAATCTATTTCTGTATATCTAGTAGATGCTGTGGCTCTGAGCATCTCAGACGGATCCTGTTGCTGTCATTTGGTTTGATTTCACATTTGAGAACCTGTGGCTGAGGCTCAGGTTGGACTTGGCATCTTTCAGCTCTGCTGTTTTGATTGTTCTGTATGCGCTTTCACTGTAACGGGTGTGGAATGAACCCAATAGCAGCACAAAACCAGGTTTGTATTTCACGAACAGTCTTTAATCAACAGGTTGATGTAAAGTCACTATAAACCACAGTAAACATGAGAAAGGTGATAACTGCTTTGGCTGGACTCGAACCCCGCGCTCCCGCGTGGCAGGTAATCACGTTACCACACGACCAACTGGGAAGGCAGGAAATCGTTTAAGTTACATTGTAACTTAAACAATGACATGATTTTGAGGTTTTTGTTATACCCAAAAGTAAATTTTTCTGAATTTTAACTTATGTTGCAGCTCATTTTCCCTTCATTGATTCTTTTACTGTCTCCATGTTCTGATGTGAAAAACTTTGAATTGTCTTGTTGCTGAAAGGTGCTTTACAAACAAAGTCTGATTTTCATTTTTCTCTCTCCTCCCTCTTTCTCCCCCCTTCTTCCAAACCCATTCCTTTCATCTCGGCCAACACCGTCTCCCTCTCTCTACAGAGAAATGTGATGAAGCCCTGGTCTCACCTCTCCCTCACACAGCCTTCACCAGTTCGTCCGTTTTCTCTAACGGATACGCGCCTGGATACGCCAAGCTCAACAGGAGAGGAGGTAGGCAAACACTTACAAACGGCTGATTACAGTTTGTGCTCACACATGCATGAGAGCTGAAAATAGATGGATGTTCAAACACACACCCGGAGGAAGGAAAAGGTAAATACATGTTTCTGCTGCAGGTATGGATGATTGCACCGATAACACACTGTGAGGCAAACATTTGAGCCTCACAGAGAAAAACATAAATCCTTCTCCTGTCCTTTTCTTCCTCAGCTTCTCTCTCTCTTTACATACACTTGTCCCTCCTTCCTCTCTCTAGGCTCCTCTCATTATCTCAATGACTCAGACTGGAGCTTAGTTCCATGTTAGTCCACAGCAGGGAGAGAGACAGAGACAGACAATTACGCTCTGCTTTTCTACAATTAATAATTCATACGTGTTTTTCATCTAATGAAGTCACATCACAGCTGAGACAACAGTGCTCAAAGCTGCGAAATCACGCCATGGTAATCTGCTGCACTCGATTGCACTGACAGAATTACGGCTGAGGACAGGACCACTGCTCCTTTAATAACAACACAAACAAGACAGAAACTATAAATAGCTGCTTTTATTCATCTGCTTGGGGATGTAGGTCCCAGGAGGAACTCATGATGGTTGGAGTAAAGATTTCATTTAACTTTGAGGATGCTGTCAGCAGTAATGCAAATATGAAATCGTTTAAACACAGAATTTAATCATGTGCTGAATTTTCCTTGTTTGAATAAAATAGACTTCTCATAAATAATCTGAAGAAGAAAAGATAATTAGGCAAACATATTAATGACTTAAAGATAAATGATGCTCTTATCCAGTGGCATCAATTTATGTAAACAATTACCCAGACCGAATTACTTGTTATTATAAAGTGGCTTGTATGTTTATCCTCATGAATGTTTTGTTTAATGTCATGGTAGAAAATTGAAAATATAGGCAGGGGTGTAGTTCAAATTTTTACGTAGGCACAAGAGCTAATCCAGCATAGACATCTAAATAGTAGCTTTTTTTACTCACTCATGTAAGGAGATGGAAAAAGTGCTGAACAAATGTATTGAACCGCCTGTCATGCAAATGAAAAAAGCACTAATATTTTGATATATTTCAAAAACTGGTTAAAACTGGAAAAGCTTTTGTTATTGGAAATGCATTATGAACAGAATGGAGAATTTCAAACTGAATTCCCATTTTAATACCAAATTTGAGCCGGCTCACTGGGCTTCTCTGAGAAGTCAGGAATTAATCAAGCAGTGAAAACTATTTTGTTCTATTCAGGACTGCAAGTAAATAACTATAATTTAATTTAATATGTAGACCACTGTCTGCCTAGCATAATTCACAACAGGCTATTAAAGCTGGATTCCTTCAATCTGAGGACAGACCGTCTGCAGTAGTGAATCTGACACTGCAAAAGTCTTAATTAGAAGTTATGGGACTCTTTAAAAAATAGTTTTGGCTTAAAATAATACACTTTTTGACTGGCAAATTCACCATGTGGGCAACAACTCATGGTTATAAAAGTTTTTCTACCAAACTACATTTTTACATTCATTTGATCAAAAAACACATTATTTTCTCACCTCAGTCATAACTAGAGATGCACCGAAATGAAAATTTGTGGCCGAAGCCGAATAATAAATAAATGCTGGGCCAAATACCGAATACCAAACCGAATATCCAATGCGGCGGCAAAGTAGTTCACTATATTTTTTGATAGTGCATTAATAGTTTAGAGTACATTTTTAGACATGTTTTTAAAAGAAAGTAATTGTTTATTAAATATTATGACATTTTTTAATATTCCAGTAGCCTTTGCTTTTCAAAAGAAGCCCAACAAAGTTTTTCATTCATATTTAGCCTTCAAACAAAACAAAACATGCATTACAAAATATCAATGTACACTGATGGATATATACCAATAGACCAATAATACCAACAATACTGCTTTAAAGCTGTCACTTTATATTCAATATTTGAATAACCGATCAAATACGGGAATAAATAAATATCCGACAGAGGGCGCTGTGAGCGCAGCTTGACCGTCAGTCACATCCGGTGCTCTCTCGAGCCAAAGAGTTTCCGCTCCGAGTGGAGCGGACAGAGCGGACGTAAACAGCTCTAATTTGAGCTTTAACTGTTCTGAGGAGAGCTGTGTGGAAGTAGTTTTGATTCTACACTGTTGATGGCAAACTTAAATTCAAAGACCAGGCTGTGTGTTCCGTGAAATAAAGTTTAGTCTTTCGTCCTCCACTTATTTGTGGGCTCAGCCATCAGCTTTTCATCCAAGCTATACGGCCGAGTGCAGCGGAGTTTCGTCAAGAGTTTAACCCTGTGTGACTGTGTTGTTTTCGGCAGGGTGGATATGAGAGTGTCTGACCCTTCCTGAGGGGGGGTACTATTCGGCCTTGTTATTAGCTCACTCCACCGAAGGCCGAATATGGCTATTTTTGCACTATTCGGCCGAATATATTCCGCCACCGAATGTTCGGTGCACCCTTAGTCATAATAAATACTTTTTTTAAACATCACAATCCATAGCAGTTAAATACAGTTAAATCCAATCTGGGGTGCTGGTTTGGCAGAGTGGTTAGCAACCAGGCACCCCATGCACTTGCTTCTGCCGGTCCAGGTTCGAATTCCGCCTGTGACCAGTTTGCAGAGTGTCTTCCCCTACTCTCTCACCCCCTTTCACAAGCCTATCCACTGTCTCTCTCCCATCAATAAAGGCACAAAACGCCCCAAAAATACATTTAAAAAATAATAATAATAAATCCAATCTGATCAGTTCCACTCCCTCATCACACACCATCTCAACATAGCCAGAGAAGAAGTTAATAACAAGAGAAGAGGGTCACAACAACAGAGAAAAAGCAAGTCTGTTGTCAAATGTAATAAATGTTAGTACCTGACACAGCGGGTACACTGCTGTTCTTCACCTGTCTTTGTTCATCAGAGCACCTGTACACACCATCAGTTTACGCAGTGACATTACTCGTCCATGTTTGATGTACTGTTCAGATCACTCCCACTTTAAAACCAATCCTTAAACACCAAACTCAAGCTCAAGTGAAATGGTTACAATAGAAGTGAAACATTTACAGAATCAAATCAAATCAAATCTGGAAGAGAAAACAAATGAACAGCTTCATCTGAACAGCACTTAAGCATCTTAACACATGTGCAGTGACGACTGCTGGATTACCTGAAAGACATGTTTCTAGCCTCTGAGTCTCTATGTGTCTGTTTGCAGCCTTTAGAGGGCGCTATTTACAACTAATTTGACCAGAACTTTCACTATATTTGAGAGAGTTAAATAATTTTTGGTAAGGAATCTTAATCCTTTATAAATTAAAAATGTGATTTCAAACATTTTAAAGGACACAAGTACACCGTGGACAAATTTACAACCCTCTAGCAGTGTTTTGGCTGTTAAGCCCTAACTTTAGGGCTGTAAAAACATGAAAGATTTATTTTCTGCTCAAATCTCCTCATCAAAATCAGTCCTCATTAAAATACATTTTTCAGTAATGCATTATAACCCTTTGGATGCACAAAAATGAAAATGAAAACACAAAAATGACTGATTTTCAATTTAAAAAAACGGTCAACAGCTGGAGATTTTTTTTACACGCCATCACACTGTTGGATATGTCAAAGATTAGTTAAAACAACAGACAAACCAAATCAGAGACATTACTGATTCACTGATTCAAATACATAATAAATATATATTTCAAAAATATTCAATATTTTTCATCAGGGCTGAGCTTGGTGAAGAGATTTTAGCAAAAAAGCTGAAAAAAACCTGTTTATTTGATATATATTTTACAGCACCTAAAGTTAGTGGCTATTAACAGCCAACGCAGGGCAAAAGGGTGTAAAAAAAAAAATCTGATTCAGTGCAAAAAAATAATGCATCCAAGCCAATATTTTTACTTATCCTTGACATATGCAAGAGTGTGATAGAACTCAAGCAATCTCCAGCCTCTGGTCATTTTTTATATCGATAGTGAGTCATTTTGTGTATTTTTTTTCCCCCACCAAATCAGTCACATCCCCTATGAAATGGGCATTAAAAGGGTTAAAATCTGTTATAAATGTAACAGTTTTGGATTAGGACTGAGGTCGATGATTAGATTTAAGCAAAAACAAATGAAGAAATAAAAAATATGTAGATCTGGTGTGTTTATACAGCAGCTAAACATAGTGGCTTTTAACAGCCAAAACAAGTCAAAAGGGAATCTTTTTAATATGGTACCCAAGGGTTATTAAAAAAAACAAGGAAATAGCACAAAGGGGTCCATAACTAACACATACAGATCCTGTCATACCAGAGAGTAGTTCCTTTAAGCACTGGCATTTGGCAGCCAAACGTCAGAGGCGTGAGTGTGTGATAATACGCTAGTGTGCTCTAATCTCTCAAAGCTGTGGATCAGGGGCAGGACAAAATCAATGGGACACAGCTCATATACTAAACTGAGCTCACATCTTCTTGAGTTTTAGGCTATACGTCCCCATGAATGCTGTGTGTGTGCCTCTGCATGGAGAATAATTCCTGTGAGTGAGTGGGAGAAAAGTGAAACGATGCCATACTGATTTTCTGGTAGGTCGTCTGCAGTGCGATAGTCAACAGGTCCCCTCGTGCCAACCCTCAGAGCCTCAACATACTCTTGCATTGTGTTCTACTTTCATATGTAAATTAAATTTCATGTTTCATTTGAGTATGTCAGATGTGTGATTTTTCTGGCATGTGTCTTGCTAGAATATAATTAACTTTTGCATGTTGCATACTATCATTGCATATATTTAAATGTTTCTCTGCAAGCCTATTGTGGATCCATCAGAGCAACAGAGACCATCATAGCAGTGCTTTAAAGTGCACAGTGACATATCTAATGACTCATGCCTTATTTCATCATAATGCAAAGTGGGAGGACGTTTGGAAAATTTGGAAGAAGAAAATTCAGTCTATTAATATTTTTTCTCCCTTGCCATGACAACTTGTAGAACTGAAAATCTAATCATGTGTCAGAAAAACTCAAAACAGTTTTTCGGCCTTCACAGGGAAAGCACACAAGTGTCTATGTTCTGTCAGCTCAACCACACAGATGGGTGTACAGATTAAAAAAGAAGAGACATAGAGGGGGTCAGAGCAGAAAGACAGGACAAGAGGACAGAGAGAGGCCAACATGCTCACATTTAGGATGGGAGAACACAAGTGGGACAGTGGACAAGCTCTTTCAGGCTTCTTAAGGGGGCATGGGAGTTTGTACATCAAGTCTACATGTGCTTTGCAGACTTGGAGAGGGTCTATGTTTCTCTGACGATCCTTTGCTATTTTGGGAATGTGGGGAGACGGAGCCCCCACTGAGAGCCACCCAGTCTCTATGTAACCGGAGCTAGAGTTGTCTCTATATCCTCGGCGTGATGAAGATGTTCCCCATGTATGTTGGCCTGAAAAGTTCCCCCTTGTATTTTTCATTGTCAGGATGTCAAGGTACTGCCATGGGGAGGAAGGTGGTCGGTTTGGAGATCTCATAATTTCATCTCTGCTTTTTGCAAATGATGTTGTGTTGGCTTCTTCAGCTGAGAACTATAGTTCTCTGCTGGACTACTACATTCTTAGAGTCCTGTTTGTGACTGAGAGTTAAATGGGCGAAGACAAATGATAAGTCCCAGTGTCCCAGGTGTTGAAACAAACCATTTTGGTAAAGAGGGAGCTATGCCAGAGTTCGCAGCTTTTACTTAACCACTCTGTCTTTGTTCCAAGCTCCTCTTATGGTTGTAAGTTTTGGGTAATGACCGAATGAATGAGATTGTGGAAACAAGCGGTTGAAATGAGATTCCTCAGGAGGGTGGCTGGGCTCAGCCTAAGAGACAGCTGAAGCGATATCTGGAGTGATCTTAAAAATGAGCTGCTGCTTGTTTACTCTAAAAAGAAACCTGATGAAGGGATTGTATTAGAGTCTGGCCTGGTGAAGCCCTAGGATCCCCCCAGGAGGAACTAGATAGTCTTGCAGGGGAAAGGGACTTAGAGGTTGAATTGCTTGATCTGCTGCCTCCACATTCAATTTCTGGATAAGGATGGATGAATGGATGGATGAACAAGAGAGCAGGAGAGAGTGATGTATTACTATTAAAAATTACATGCAGTGCTTGTCTTCGTCTAAAATATAGATAACCCGACGGTAATACCGAAAAAAAATCTGAGTCACAACAATCACACAGGACTGATGAGAGATGCTGAAGTGATTATTTGATGACTGTAGGCATAGGCAGGCTAACGATACCCATCGACTCCCAGTGCTTTAACTAAGCAAATAAGCAGTGGGTGAGCTCTGCACAGTCAAAAGAGTGGCATCTGTCTGCTTGTCATGTACTCGGGACCGAGGCAAGACACAAAAACAAAAAAATATGTTGGCATAACTCTCTAAATGCTGAATGGAGAGCTAGTGACAAGTTTCAGGAATTAATGTTCTGCAGTATTGCAGTGTTGCAATGACAATATCACATTCACAAGGTAGGAATAATAATAATAATAAAAATCTAAGTTGTTATTCTAGCAAGCAAAAGACGACTACTTCTTTGAACTTCAAGCCCATAAGATCTTAAATGTAACATAAACCTTAATGCCACAACTGTCCACAAGTGAAGAATGATCAGTAATGTGTAAGGTACTTGAGGGATGTTTTGAGGTAAATCCCAGTTTACACTGAAACTGCAGCCTGGCTGTCCAATATGTTTCACACCCATGACATAAAACACAGCCAATGATTCCTGCAGGAATAAGAGAAAAAATAAATCAGCTTAATTCCAAATTTATTTGATGTATGATAAACAAGTCAACTATAAACATACATAAGTCTGATCCTGTTGGTTTTAACTAAAGATCTGCGTGTTCTTTCAGTGTAGTGGCACAATAAAAGTAGAGGAATTAATTAATCCATCCAAAATGATAGCCTAACAGTTAACTCTGCTGCATACATTTCAAATCTTGCAGTTTGGGGCTATCTGATTTTAAGAAAGCTGACACTCTGATGGTTTAGTCTTGGTAATGCCCAAAACACACCCATGTATAATACATGATTCATCCCTCTTTGTGTTTAGGTACTCTAATTAGATAGACAACATGAGCACAGTGCCAAATTCACCACAGCAGCATTCTCCATGCTTAAGCTGTTGTATGGGTACATTTTGGCCATAATCAGTGCCTGTATCAGCAGGATTTCACAACAACAACAGGCTTCCTCCTGTTCCTGTGCAACAATGCAGGGTTATCTGTGTCATCTCGAATCGCTCAGCCCTTGTTTTGCAAAGATGTAGGAACTCCAGCCATGCTTTTTGGACTCAGTTGGCTCTTTTTATCTCACAGAGAGTCTCTCGGTGTGACTTCCATTTAGCAAGCACCGACCTGTGAAGGGCACCACACAGGGACAGTTTCACCGGGTTAGCTTTGAGGTAACAGATTTGTCTGATTTCAAACATGCTGCTTTTTAAAAAAGCCAGCATGAGCCTGTTCACAGAAAGTGGTCTGAATTTAAATGCATTACAAGGATACTCTATTGTGGAGCCATATAGATGAAAGGTTTCCCTACTGATAGATCAAAATCCAAGTAGATCAGACTGATTGTAGTTCCAGAGTTATCTCCAATACATGACAATGCCCCCGTTGTGAGAAAATCTGATTGTATTATCAATACTCATTTAAAGATGTTTGATTTGTCTGACAGGGAATAATTAATCCATCCCTTTTTTCCAACTTATTACCTGCTAAGTATGTTGGATAGGGTTGCGACATCCTGGGAATTTTCAAATTTGGAAACGATTTGTAGGAATAAACCTAGAATCTGCAAAATTGAAAAAAATATATTTCAGCATAGTCTTCACCAAAACGGCAAGATTTCATGCAAGCATACTTGAGAACATCTATGCTATCCCTTAATCACACACCTAAGCAAAAAGCATGCTGCTTACTGCTGGGGTATTGAGGTTGTATCCCTGCATGTACAGTGCATTCATCTGACACATGCCCAGGTGATTCTAGAACCCTGGACTGCTGCAGCCAAAATTAAATAATAAAAAAATAAATTTTCATAAAATTCTGCTTATTCTGTAAATTCTGTCTGTAAATCAGGCACGTCCATCTTGCCAAGCTCTGATTTACAAGAATTGTGCTTAGCCTAAAGCAAGATGGCCCAATCAGTGTTCTTTAAAGCAGAATGAGCTGGGAGTTACGAGTTAGATGACAGCAGAAAGTGACTGCACGTATGGAGATTAGCATAGATGCTAACAGCTTCAGTAGCACTTTAATCAGATCTGGAGCACATTTCCTTATTTATTTAATTAAAAAAATCAGCATCCTAACTACTTGATGGGGCAGACATTCTAGCTCCACTTCCGACATGTTTCGACGAGTCTGTTTAATGAGGTGGCTCACGTTCTGTAGTGCAGTAGCACACCCCTACGACATCATATGATTGGCCCGTAATGAATGTGATTGATAAAACGATTGTCCAATCATCTGCTGGATATAGCTCTGAAAGGTTCTACTCCCCCTCCCCCCCAAAAAAACCCTTTAAATAGGCTCTTTCCCAAAATGGTTAGTAAAATATATTGAACGGTCCATCTGCTGTTCCAAGTCATGGATGCTATAGTTTGTTAAAATTGCCCCCAATTTCCAGTTAATTCCTAAAAATTCCCATAATTCTCTTTTAAAGTTTACAATTTGGAATATTTCCAAAATTCCCCCGCTCAATTTCCCGTCAAAACTTACTGGAAACTTAACACAAATTTTCCACTCTTTTGTGTTGGGTTAACCCTTAGATGACACCCAAAGAAATGAGACTCACAGGCTCGAGTCCAAAAAAGTGGACATGTCAGAAAAAAGGCCAACAATTCTAATAAGTTTATATAAATGATAAAATAAAGACTTTTGCTTTTAATCAAATTCCTGCAGTGTATCAACATCACAACCACCACCACAGTACTGTGTTAGTTCTGAACTAAGAAGACAGAGACCCACTAAAGATTCACTTGTCTACAATTACAGTAATTTCTGCTCCGTTCTTGAACTCATTCGATAGTTTCAGACTCACATCTCCCTCTGTCTCTTCCTCTCCTTCATCCTCACTTAAATATGTCTTATCCATATTCCAAACCTTTATCCCGAGCTCTATCTCCTCATCTCCTTTATCCATTCCTTTATCTCATGCAAGAGAGGCCTCCTTTACCCTTCTCTGGGCTCTGTACCCTCTCCACCTCCTCTTCCTCCTTCCTCCCCAAACATCTGTGTTTGTGACAGGTGAGAGAACAGTGACATCCCCCGGCACCTATCCCTCCCCCCTCTCCCCCTCTCACTTCTGTCCCTTTTCCCACTGAAGAACGAGATCTATTGGTCTCGCTCTCTCACCTCCCATTCCCCCTCTGCCTGCCTCCTCCATCTCCACTTTATCCTGTCAAACTCTTCTCTCCTTTCTCCCTCTGGTTGTCACCTTTCACTGCACCTCTGTTCTCCTTTTTTAATATACCCCTGCTTCCCAACCTCTGTCAAGATGTCCTCCTCCCCCTCTCACCTCTGTTCCACATCTCACTTCCTCTCTAATCTATGACAGCATTTACCCTTCCACCTTATTTGGTCCCTTCATTTGCTCCTTCTTTCTATTTTTACCCCAGCGCATCATTTATTTGTGTCCCTTGTTCCCCCCTCTGATATCCAGCATGATCACTTTGGCTCACAACTCTTCCATGTCTTTAATACCATTCTTCTCTCCTAGTTGGTGTTACTTCAATTGATTTATTAGGCCCCAGTGAACAGTTCATTCCATTTTCCTTTGCTCCCAATCCCATCTGTTGTGTCAGGTGACCCCATATTACTAACATACCCTTGGCTCCATCCATCATCTCAAACCCTAGTAACCCTACCATCATTTTCCCCTTAATTCAGCTCTTATAGCTTTCACAATGGAGGACAACAAGACCTTAAAAAAACACTTATCATAGGACAAACAGAACCACAATCCACACAATGTTGGTGCAATGTGTGACCTCTGACTATAAGACGGAAAAAGGTTGGTGCTTTGGTATCTTCAGTTTGAGATATACATACAGTCTATTCCTGTATTCACATTTGCGACCACTGGGGCATTTTTGTTTTTACTTGCCTTAATAGAAACGTGTTGTTGCAGGACACCACTAGGGGGTGCAAAAGACCTCAGGTCATATGTCACTACCTCATGTGGCAGAAGTAGACAGCAAACATGGCAATAATTATGAGAGGAAACGTAACAAAATAATTACCAATAATCAATACCGTCAGAGCTAATGGAGATATGCAACATACAAAACAGGTCCAGACAAGCCTTCGCAGAGGGCTGAATGGGGATAAAGACAACAACAAACATGCAGTTGAGCATAGTACATGGTATAACTCACTAAACACAGGGTCAGAGAGAGACATGGGCTTGTTTCCAAAAGCAAATAAAGAAAAATTTTGTGAGACTAGCTTTGTTTTCATTGTCTGCTTATCAATGACAATTCAGGAATGCAGTCAGCTGAAGTCACCAGTTTACACCATAACAAATTCAAGTCACCTTTTGGATACTCAGACCAATGCATCTAAATGGTGTGCTAATGGTGCTGACAGTATTTGTCTTAGCCATTGGTCATCAGTCTGAGCTGGTTTTGCTTATATTGATGACTGATGGGAATGTTATTAGTTCTTTTATTTGAATTAAATCCTCCCACATCATGAGGTTTCGTAACAAGAGGGGGTTTCTCCTGGGTGAGTTGTTAGCCCTCTGCAGGATCATCGGTTGGTGGGGTTGCCACCTCACAGCGTACTGACACGCATGTTTGCTATTTATCCATAGCTGGAGCTCTTACAGGTGCTAACACTCCGGGCCAGAGTGTCCCTGGGAGCAGCAATGACAAAGAGGTAGCTCCATTGTGATGTAATTCCCCACAACCCCCTGAAAAGTCTCCTATTCAGGGCCTCATTGCCGGATGCAGTTTAAGGTCGTACCCAGGATGAGGTTGCTCATAGAGAAGACCTACGAATTCCGTAAAGATCGCCATCTATACTTAGGATTCGTAGATCTGAAGGCTGCCTTTGACACCGTCTGCCACTCCTCACTGTGGACTATCCTACAGGCCCTTGGAGCACCACCTAAGATCGTCGCCCTGTTCAAGCTTCTTTACAGCAACGCAGAGAGCTGTGTCCGCGTTAATGGCAGAGACTCCGACTGGTTTCCCATCTCCAGTGGCATTCGTCAGGGCTGCGTGGCTGCTCCCGATCTTTTCAACTGCATCATCGACCACCTGATGCACAGGGTCTGTGAGTGGGTGCCCGGAGTTTCTTTCGGCAGCTACCACCTGACTGACCTGGAGTACGCTAATGACACCATCCTGCTCAGCACCTTCTACAGGCAGTTGAAAGATGCTCTGGGCATATACAGCGAAGAGGCAGAGAAGCTTGGCCTCCATGTGAGCTGGACCAAAACAAAGTTCATGCATGTCGGTGATGGACCAGACCCACCTCCCCTCCAGCTTGGCAATGACATTGTAGAGCCTGTCAAGAACTTTGTGTATCTGGGGTCTACAGTGACAGACAACGGGGACCTAAAACCAGAGATTCTCCGCAGAAGAGCCCTGGCTGCATCAGCTCTGCAGTCTCTCTGGAAACCACTGTGGTGGCACCAGAACATCTCACGCAAGACGAAGCTCCGTATCTACAACTCGGCAGTACTCTCCATCCTGCTGTATGGCTCGGAAACATGGCCCTTAAATAAGACTCTGGCTGCCAGAATAGATGGATTTGATAGCAGGGTTCTCAGAACAATCGAGAACATCAGGTGGCCCCAGCGTGTTTCCAATGAGGTGCTTAGAGCTCGCTCGTGCCAGCCCAGAGCATCCTGCTTGGCTGCACAGCCCCGCAACCCGCTGGATCGGTCATGTCCTCCGCCTTCCTCCTGACCATCCTACAACAGCCATTCTCCAGTTTGACCCAAGGGCCGCAGGCTGGAGATGACCACGAGGTAAACCCCGCACTCGATGGCTCGACATCATCGCGGAAGACCTCAATCAACATGGAGTTACTGTGAAAGATGCAGAGCTGCTGGCCCAAGACCGCCAGTACTGGAAGAAACTGGTTCATCTGGTTGGCTCAACGCACCGGGGTGGGACTCCCCCCCCACTGCAGGAGCATTAAAGAAAGAAAGAAAGACATCATGGGGTTGGCTTCCCTTGTTTGCTTGCCTTCCAGGATGAAGTAGGGTCAAATAAATTTACATCTACTTCCACAGCACAGGTGGAAGAGTGCATGAGCACAAGGTGGATTACAGTGGATTTATCTAGGTTGTACTTTTTAGTCCATCATGGTGGTTACAGGGACAGAAAGTAGGGCTGTCACTTCATATTCAATATTCAAATAACTGTTCGAAAATGGGGATAAATAAATAATAGTAAATAAATATTGAGTGTAGTGGCAGATCTGGTTGTCTGGGGCTGTGGACAGTTTCATCCAACAGAGGGCGCTCTCAGCACAGCTTGACCGTCAGCCATATCCGCTGCTCTCATGACCTCAGTAAACAAAGAGTTTCCACTCCGAGTGGACATTAACAGCACCGAATCATCTGAGGAAAACAGTGTGGAAGTATTTTTATACACTGTTGATGGCAAACTTAAAGTCAAATACCAGGCTGTGTGTTGGTTATGTACCAAGCAGTTTACTCACTCTTCCTCCACATCACATTTGCGGGCTCAACCGTTGGCTTTTCATCCAAGTTATACGTCCGAGTGCAGCGGGCGCTTCATCAAGAGTTTACTGTGTTACTGTGTTTTGTTGGCAGGGTCTTTACCAAAGGGGCGTTTGAGAGAGTCACTGCCCCTTACTATGGGACGATTATTTGGGTGCATGTTTGAAAAACTGTTCGAGTTTTATTACCAGGAAAAGTGATAGCCTTAACAGAAAGTCTGAGTGTGAAGTCTGTACAGTTAAGTTGCAATGATGGATAAACAAGAACAAGGAAAACACCTTTCAGTCGATGTTATTTAATTATTAGTAATGAAATAACTTTATTTTATTTTTAAGTGCCCCACCACCTAGTACCTGATGGTGGCCCTGTGGTTGAGGACCTATGTCCAAACAGCGTGGCCTTCTTGAACTTGTTGCAAACTAGATAGACAATACGTTATGCCTAAGTCACACATTCCCATTTCTCATAGCGATTGTGCACAACTGTACACGATTGACGAGGCCGGTGCGATTACTATGATACGGGATGAAATGACTGTCTCACCCCTGGACACACCCCGTAAATACACTGTCAGTAGCGCTTCTACAGCGCATCAGCGAGCGTTCATCCAGCTCCAGTTAGGATAATACAACAATATAACGAGGATTCCTTGAATTTTCATCCCGCTGACACGACGTCAGCTCCGCTCAAGGTCAGTTCGCGTCACATAAGCCCCGACTGAGCCCCGTCACTTGCGCCGTCTTGAACGGGACACAGTCAGGGCACAAATGGATACATCCGTATCAGTCATCCTCATAAAGCTTTCAGGATTGAGCCATGATCAGCCCGACTGAGCTCCATACATGCCACGCTAATACCGTTCGCATTCGGACTGCATTAGGCTTCTACCCCTCTATACTGAGAGCCGCGATTCTCCACGACAGTTTTGAAAAGTTCAAAACTGTCGGGACCCCTCCACGTTCCCCGCTGTTCATGCACGACTATACAACACTGATCCAGTCCAAGTAGCGCATGCACCACGACCAAAGCACGTTTCATGAGGATTATGACAATCGTGCACAATTGCCATGAGAAATGGGAATGTGTGACTGGGGCTTTAGATTTACAGAGAACACTGAAATAACACTGATGTAAATCACCTGTTAATTCCTTTTTATTAAGACTTTCCACTAGAGCCCTTCATGTCAAACTATTAGTAGCTTTACTTAACAAAATAAAACCAAATTAGCAATTTTGGCATCTGACTTGACCATCCGTTAGAACAATAGATAGGTGATTTCAGAACCCAGACCTCAGTTTCCCATGTGTGCAGGAGGAACACTCATTAGCAGCCTGTATTTCAGAGTTATTCATCCATCCTCTTACTTTCCTCTGTTATCTTGAACTCTTCCCACAACTTTTCCGATCTGTGCTCTCTCTTCCACCTCTACTCTTTTTCTACACTGACAGTTCCCCTCCCAGTGTGGAATGGCTTCAGTTTTTCTCCATCTTATTTTCAAGTATCTCATCCATTTTCCCTCTGCTCTGTCCCTGCTTCCCTCTTCACTTCAGGTCTCATCTGTCACCTATTTTACCATAATGACATCACCGTCTTCTTTTGTCCCATTTTTTCCCATACCATCGCTATTCTATCTCATCTCTGGCCTCCCTGGAGTAAGAGTCTTAAAATTCCCTTTTCTCTCTACCTCATCCATCTCATTTCCATTTCTCTCCTCTTCTGCTCACACCTTCTTGTCACTGTACCTGACACTCAGATCTTGTGCCAAGCATCACACTCCTTTTGTCATTTTCTGCTTCGCTTCTTTTGTTATTTATATTTTCAACTGACTCCTTACCTATCACCATTGCCTATCACCATTCCTTACCCTCTAGCCGCTTGCTCATCTCTTTCCTTTGATACTGTTTTATCGCCTTGAGGTAAAAGCTTTGCTGTGACAGGTATCGGAGATATTGATGTTTCAGCTGATACAGGTCTAATCTGCCAAGACTGGGTTTGAGGTGTAATGTCACCGGATAAGACAGAAGATTTTTGTTAGAGTGGCATTAGAGACACTGCATCCTGTCTCAACTTTTTATAATTACTTGACTGTCGCTCCTCAGTTGTACTAGGTGTTTGTTTCCCCATTTTTTTCTTTCTTTCTTTAGCTGCCAACAGCAGAGTTGCAAAATTCTTGGAATTTTTGAAGTGAAAAACTTTCTATGGGAATAAGTGGGAATATAGTGGAATCTACTTAAATAAATGGGAATAAGCCTAGTATTTACATAACTGAATATTGGCCCTTAACATGGATTTTAAACATGGTTGGGTAAAAGGTATTTTAGCACAATCATCACTAAAACAACTAAATTTATGCAAGTATACCTCAGTTTAACTATGCTGTTCACACGCACATCACACACTGTTTACTGCAGGGGTATAGGCCATGCCCCCTTCATGCCCTCCAACACACGCACAAATAATTTTTAGGACCCTAGATTACGAGGCCTCATAAATTGAGCCCAGCGCACAATACACATTTTAGCCTGTGGACTACATAAAATTAAGTTGAAATTGATTGTGCAACATAAAAATTAAAACTAGGGATGTAATCAACCAAAGAAATTGTTGGTCGACCAAAACACAGCAATTGTCACCAAAAATCGACCAATCGCGGGGCTCAGCGGATCATGCTCAGCACCTGCTTCTGTTTTAGCCCGGTTTTTCTGCTCTGTGTCCCTTTTTAAAATGCGCCACCAAATGACGTGCTGCTGCTGGATTAAACTTATATCAGCACCTGCTTCTGCTTCTGTTTTAGCCCAGTTTTGGCTTTGTGCCTCTTATTAAAATGCGCCAGAACAAGACGCTGCAGCCACGGTAGGAGGTGCCCAGCTACCAAGCACCTCCAAATGCCCTGCTTCTTAAACCATTCATGGGACTCCTTAAGTGTTTCCATACAGAGTTCCATATTAGCCACGTTGTTAACTACAACAGACACTTTCTTTTCTGCTCGACCTTTGAGGCATCGGCAAGTTCATATAATCTGCAGCGATGTTTCTTCCCGTGTCCGCCTCTCCTTTTTTACCTCTCTCAAGCATAAGACTCTACTTTCCAGTTTTCATCAATGAAATGGGCAGTCACTGTCATATAGGACTCCATTTGAAGAGACGTACACATCTGTTATCTTTATCTATTAACTTGGAAGCTTTCTCTTTTTTCCTCCCTCGTATTTTGCCGTGAGCGCGTGCGTAATTGTCTGGCAGTATCCAGGTTTCAATGTTTTTCTTGGCCTTCCACGACACCAATGGGCCTCATACCCTCAGAAATAAATTGTCAATTCCTTCTGTGATGTCGTTTATGCATTTGGGTGTTTATATGAGGCATAAAATCCTCGCGGATTGGGTGAGGGATGCAGCCGCGGCAGCACGGGCAGCGGGCAGAGCGCATGCAGTTATAAAACAAATACACGATTATTAGACTAGAATATTGAAATGTTCTTGAATAAGAATATTGAAATGAACGATAAATACATTGAAATGGTGTTCTAAGACAAGGTGGGGGTGCTCAGAAAATAACCCCATTTCACTTGATACGTTTCTTCTGATTAAATGAACTGCAGGGAAAAAAAAAAAAAAATGACACATTTGGTCGACCAATCAGAATTTTGGTCAACTGAGCACGCATCGACCAATTAGTCGACCAGTCGACTTGGACTTTACAGCCCTAATTAAAACTTGACTATTTTATACCTCTGAATAACTCTGCTGAAATGTATAGGTTTTACATTTGTATTATTTTAAATAGATGTCTGCATATGACAAAACAAGCTTTTTATTTCTTTTTCGGATATGATACAGTTTGTTTAAATAACCCACAATTTCCAGGTAATTCCCATACTTCCCATTAATTCCATGCAAAGTTTCCAAATTGGAATATTTCCAACATTTCCCAGCTTAACTTCCCATCAAAAATTTCTGAAATTTACCAGAAATATTCCACGCCCTCCAGTACTACTGCCTCCCTTATTTCTGCTTCCTCTAACCTCTAGCTCTTTTGAAATGCGTTGCCTTGAAGAAAAGTATTTTGATTTGCAATGAATATGATCCAAATCAAATATGCAGTTTGTTGTAAGTTAGCATGCTAAACTAGCATTAACAAGACAGAGTTAGAGAGAAATTCTGCCGAAAAGAGAAACAAAGTGGATCAAAATGTTGTTACTGCACTATTGGTTCAACATACGTATGTCTGGATACAGTCCTTCGGATGTATTTCATCTGGGGCCATATTCTAATTCAGCATCAGCATCATGGTCGTTTAAGTGAACATGGTGGGACCAGCCTAAAACCTATTCAATTACATCATGAAGCATTTTTTTCATCTACTTTTTTTGTTTGCTTGTAGCGTAGGGACCTGTTAGCCTAACAGATGTTGAATAAAACACTAGATCGTTTGTAGTGAAATTTGTTTTGCATCCAATGTCCAGCATTGTCTCATTTATTTACTCAAACTGTTAGATACAGATGGGCATCAAAATCTAATTCCAGTTGAGAATCGCCAACAGCTCCATCAAAGAATCAATATCATGAGTCTTTTTGCTAATCAATCCCCTTACCAATTCCTTCCACTAACAGAGTTCAGAAGTGGAAGGAATTGTGGCTTAACTTTTAACAAAAGGCGCCTACTGCACAACCTTCAGTGAGTGGAAACACCAGAAACTTTCAGAAGCAGTTATGCTGTGACGTGTGTTTGACCCTGAAAATCTACAGGCCAACATTTGCCCATATGGAAAATCTGCAGGAATCAATAAGGGAATTATTAAAATAATTGTATCAATTAGCAAAATTGTTAATTGCACTGGAATTGAGAACATTTTATCAATTTCCATCCCTACTCTTTGGTTTCATTTCATTTCCACAACTTTATTTGCATCACTTGAAAATGCAGGAAAAAGAACTGTTATTCTATTAAGTCTCAATATGTCAGCATTCTCTCATCATACTCTATGCTCCCTGGCTTCCTAACTTCCTTTCTCTCCAAAAAGAATCAGCTTTCTTGTAACCATCCATCTTGTCTTACCTGTCCATCTATATCCATATCACTCGGTGCAAAAACACCAATCCTACTACAGTAAAAGCCTGAATAAAAATGTCCAGGTATTATAAATAATGATAACTATTCATTTTATCATCCTTTGATCACCATTTAAAAAGATACAACTAGCCAAATAAATGACTAAAATGAAATTATTATATTAGGCAGAATATCGTGAACTGCTCTAACAGTCAATGTCAAAGTGTGGCAAAGCTGTAATTGCTGGTAATGCCATAGCATATCCAAGTTTATTCTAACAGCCATAAATACAGTTTTAGTTACTTTACAGCTCAAACTGCTTAAACAGGACGATCCTCAAAGCCTTTTCCTGTATTTCTTGGTCGTGGTGAAACAATAGGCTGGATGGCAGGCACAAATACTACAGCTACATCACACAACAGTTGGCAGGCTTTGGTCCACTCGACAATGTGCAGAGTAAAAGTCAACCAAACCGAACCAACAAAAAGAAAGATCCAACTTAAAGCCTTACCAACAGACTGAGCCGAGCTAGCTGAACGTTGTATTTGAAAGTGACATGAAACTGTGCACCATGAGCTGAGCTGAGCACATGGAGATGCATCTCTCTCTCTCTGTCTCCCATTAAATGCAAACTTTTCTTTGTAATTACGTCACAGGCTCATTGTGTCAGACTCTGTTGTTAGCTTCTCTGATACATCTTTGCTGTTTGGTTGGCTGTTTGTTTGCGTAACAGCCTCTCCTACATGGTCCTTTGTGGCATGCACAGTTTTTTATGGGGTGAAATGAGGTCAGTGTGAATCCATCTAGGGTTTTTTCTTCTTTCTTGTCAAGGCTGTCTCTGTACTTTCTGAATCATTTAACCTGAAGCCCATTCAATCTGAGAGGTCCAGGGCAGTTTAGCCCTACCCCAGGCACACACTTTGAGGTGTGATATGGCCAGACTTTTGGAGGACACATAGGTGTTTGTCTGGAATAGAAGGCAGAGCAATGAGGTTTCAGGCGAGGACACAAGGACGATGGCTGCCGCTGAGTGGACTGTCAGACAGATACAGCCATCTTTTCTCACAGTCGAGACTGAAGCCCTGGGAGAGAAGCACTAAAACCGGCTCCCTCTGTGCTTTTAGAGATGTCATGTCAATATTTCACCTTGCTATGCTTTCTTTCCTGAGTTACTCTCCTGTGCAAGAGATTACAAATCGCAAACTTGTCCTTTGTTTATTGGAAAAGCAAATGTAAGAGGAAGTCATAGAATTCAACCAAGCTTTTAACATCTATTTCTTGAACTTCAAGTTGAATTAGCACAATTATCACATAGTCAACTGAATGAATGCTGCTTTTTAACCATTTGGTGTACAGGTACAAATAAGACTCTGAAAGTGGTGACATGTTAATTTTTTATCCACATACTATTAGACTCACTGAAGGTACCACTTGTGTGATTATACACATCTTAACAATAACAACAGAAAAAAGATTATAAGTATGTTTTGAACTGTAGGCCTGCAGATGATGCCTGCTGTGATGTATTTGCTGGAAAAGTCAATTGCACCATAGCAAGAAGCCTTATCTAATTATGCCTTTCAAAAAGCCTTTCTTAAGATAAGTGGATCAATCACACCTCAAAATGTGCAGTTTTTGTTTAAACCAACACTTTGTAGTTTTTCCCACCCTAATATAATATGTTAGAGTCACTGTGATGGTACATCACCTTACAGCAGGTTAAATGACACCTCTGTCATGGTCTAAGGGGGTCTGTAACACCTTCAATGGCACTATGTAACCGATGTGGATGGCTTGAACACTTCCACACTAAAAAAACTACAAATGTTACTGCTCTGACTGCTTTATGGCATATGTCACTTTCCTCTCGAGGCGAAAGCGAAACGTTGGGAGAAGGAGAATAGAAAGCAGTTTTTGAATTTAAAAACAGATTTAACAAACAGAATTTAGTTTAAAGCAAATATACCCTTCTTTCCTTAATGGAAATAGGGACCTCTGGCTTACACTCCTGCATAGTGGTTGGCGGTAATCCTCCTCTGACGTTGGATGCCACCTGTTGTTAAACAAAATGAATTAAAAGAAAGCTAAATGTAGAGCTGTTGTCATGGCGGAGGCAGCAAAAAACCCAAAGAAAAGAAAGCTTTATCCGACAAGAATAAACACTGGCCCGGCGTTCACTCGCTGGCATGAGCTGAAAGATGAGGAGGGATGTCCGACTGATGCTGTTTTTGCCCTGTTGTTGCAGGACTTGTAAGTACATGATGATTTATTCCAAAAGAACTTGGTCAGACTGTACCTTATCAGTCCATATGGTTTATTTGTCTTTTAGGACATCCTGTCGGCTCGATTCTCCTCCCTCTGTATGTCAACAAATGCATGTTGGTGTGAGGCGCTCTGTTTCATGACAGTACAGTTACATTCAACACTGAAAGCTGGAGTCTTGCATAGTGGGGAATTTAGTGAGAAAGTTCTATGTGCTTGTGTGTAAAACTCTTTACATCTTTGTCTTTGGTGTCTATTAGGCATAAATTTGATTCCATCTGAACATAAAAAATTAAAAAACAAGTCTCTGTGGAGGACCCGATGCAGCTCTTTTTCCCTTCTCCTTGGAAACGCTCAGATTCGATGGGGTGGAGAGACTGCAGGAGGCTATGGTAATGTGGTCTGTGCTTACTGGGTGCCCAAATGTCTGATAGGAGGGCAAGGAGGGGTTACAGGCCTCAGGGAGGACTTTCAGAACAGCCATGGCATCTGCCTGTGATGAGCATAAAACATGTGTAGATGGAGGCTGTACAGCTATGACATTATAAACCCAAGGAAGTAAAACAGATCATTTTAAGATGCATTTTCTTTAAAAAAAAAAAAAAAAAAAAAAAAAAAGGTACAGCACATTTCTCAGTGAAATGAGGATTTTGTGAAAAGTGTCATGTTCTTCCGCTCTCCAAGCTCCTCCTGACAACATTGCAGGACGTGACCTGTAAGGTAGACTCTTCATCTCAAATAAACAAGTAAGCAACAGAGATGAAAAGAGCTGCAGGGCATGAAAAGGCTCAGAAATTTAAATGTTCAAAACAGCAGAAACAGGACTTCTATTTATGGTATTCTGTTTAAAAGACTTATAGCTCATCAAAGTTGATCTGCAAGGATCTTTGTTTCTGCTTCAATGTTGAACTGTTTTAGTTCTATTGTTACTCAATTTTTGGATAGTTCACTTAGTTGGAATACTCATGATTTTGCTTACTGGCATTGTCTGACGTTATATTTCTTTGTTTTGTTTTGGGTTTTTTTTTAACCATAACTGGAGGTTAAAGTAAATTAGCCTTGGCTAGCTGACTACTTCACTTAAAGAAAAATTCACAATTGTGGGTATTAATAGTTTCAGCACATTTCCTCAGTATCTAAGACTTTAGTCTGCTTTCAAGGATTTACGAAATGAATCAGTATGTAGCAGGGCATCAGCTAATATAACCAGGAGTGACTATCAAAAAAGGCAGACTGAATTTATGTCTGTATTTGCATGCCTTGTCATGAAATGTTGTTTCCCACTAAGACTCATAAGCTAGTCAACATGTGGCTCGATCAAAGAAAAATGCCACAAACAGAACTATAGTGTCTTCAATTGCATTGTTTACCATTTGTTTTAAATACCAAGTCAGTTGATCCAGTCAAATATCACAGGTTAACTCTGATAATTGATAATTACATACTTCAACACGAGCCTTGTCTTGTCTCTCATCATGAAAATGTCACTGTCTCTTCAGGTGCTGGTGGATGGTCACCTCTGGACAGCGACCATTATCAGTGGCTCCAGGTGGACCTGGGATCAAGAATGCATGTCAGCGGCATAGCAACACAGGGTCGATACAGCAGCTCTGATTGGACGACGCGGTACAGGCTCCTCTACAGCGACACAGGAAGGAACTGGAAACCGTATCACCAAGACGGCAACATTTGGGTGAGTGAACAGACACCCCACTCTAAAGAACACTTGTTTGCTCCTCCTAGTATTACCAAGTGTTTCTAGTCCAAAAGGGTCTGTCCAAGGCTAGTCTGGGTCGACCTCTGGATTTATATCCCATCGGACTACCTAGAGCAGCAATTCTCAACTGATGGGTCATGACCCAAAAGTGGGTCCCTGAACCGTTTTTCAGTCGGTCACGAGCCTTTGCCTGGGCAAAAAATGACAGGAAAAACATCCTGTGCTTTTAGTTTGCAATGGACTACCATTTATTCACACTCCTAATCAATTGGTGGTGCTAATAAAATGCTAATTAACATGTTTTAAAAGAAGGGTGTTTGTTACATATTCAATAAGCAGGAACTCAGCTAAAGCTATATGTTTTGAAGATTTTTTAAATAACTTCGCACTAGCAAGATATTTTTATTTCATATTTGAGCATGAACAGGGCAGCACGGTGGCACAGCAGGTAGAGCACGTGCCTCACAGCAAGATGGTTCCTGGTTTGATTCCTGGGTCAGACAGGGCCTTTCTGTGTGAGGTTTGCATGTTCTTCCTGTGCATGCGTGGGTTCCCTCCAGTTTCCTCCCACAGACCGAAAACATGCTCATCAAGTTAATTGGCGACTCTAAATTGCCCTGAGGTATGAGTGTGAACGTGAATGGTCGTCTGTCTCTCTATGTGGCCCTGCAATCGACTGGCGACCGGTTCAGGGTGCACCCCGCCTCTCGCCCAATGACAGTTGGGAGAGGCTCCAGCCCCCGACCCCGAAAGGAATAAAGGGGCATAGAAAATGAATGAGCATGAACAGTCTGAAAAAGGCTAAAGTTACTAAAGATTGTTGTGTTGAGGCAGCCTCAGCTTTTTAATTGCTACTAATTGAATATTCTTAATACAGGGCTGTTCAGTATGTATCCACTGATGCAGGTTTATCAAAAGCTACAGTTAGATTTATAGTCTTGAAGCCTTGTGTCCCATTTTGGTTTCAATTAAAATGCAGCTAACTGAGTTTTAAATGGAATATAGCCCTGTCTTGCATTGCCACATGCACATTATTTTGGTTTCTAATTAAACTTTTTTGTGATACTGAGATATTCTGACATATATCAGATTTCAAGTGCAGTTTTTTTAATTTAATGCATTAGAAAAGTTAAAAATTTTCCCTGATTTAGGTCACAGTTTGTCATAAACAGGCATTGATGGGTCCCAGAGCTAGTCCAGTTGAGAACCACTGGCCTAGAGGACATCTAGAGGGAGGCATCCTAATCAGATCCTCAAATCACCTCCACCGCCCCCTTTTGATGTAAAACAATGAGGCTCTTCTCCAGTCCACCTATGGATTATTAAGCTTCTAACTTTGTTTCTGGCCGGGCCTGGACACCATTTTGGAGGAAACTCATTAGACTGTTTGTATCTGTGATCCCATTCTTTTCTTAATAGATCTCATGACAATAGCTTGGGGTTGGGATGCAGATCAAGTGGTAAACAAAAGCCTCCCTGAGTCCAGTTCCCTCCCTGTTCTACTGCAGTTCTACTGTCCCACTCTACCTGGCAAACACCTGATCATCTTGCATCTGACTTTGACGTATTACCATGCTCTTACACCCAGCAGATCTGACTTTGACATCCTGGATTTATAGTTCTGGTTACAAGTGGGTGTTTTTTTCATGAGAGGCGTTTTGTTTGTGGGCAATAAGCTCTACATTCATCAAGCTCCTTAATTATTCTCACTCTCTGCACTTTAAGGGCTCTTTGAAGTGCAAAAATGGATCTTTACAGTTGAAAGAAAATGAAGCAGTTGTTTTCCTGTGCTGCATTAATTGTTTTCAGTTCATTATTTATTTACGAGTGTTTTCCCCCTGTCATTAACGCTGATTCATTGCCTCTAATATTTCTGCAAATGCTCCAAAACACATTAATCTCTGTGATGTTTGTGTAACTGTACCAGACTTTTTATTGCCTAGATGTATGATGTGTATATTGCTTTGTAGTTTATGTCCCCGTTTTTTTTTCCAAATACTGCTTACAGTGACAAATGCAGAGGGAATAATTTCAAGCTGTGCACATTCCATCAATAACTCCCCTGCAGTAACAAGTGGATACTCAATCTGTTTGGCTTTCTGTCTGTTGTCCTGGTTGTAAACACTTTACACACATGCATGCACGCACTATTATCGAGTTTTGACCAGCCTCAATCACCAAAAGGTGAGCTTCACTGAGAGAAAAGCTCACCTGTCCTGTGGTCCTGAGTGAAAGTTTAACAGAGGGTCATTTTTATACTAATCACTGCCTGCAATCACTCTCTGCCAACGTCACATTCTGTCATTCTGAATATGAGGATTTAATTCCTCATCTGTTATGGCTGCAGTTTATTGAAGGGGGTATTGGGAAAAGAAATTTGGCAACTGCCTTATTGATTTTGTGTGAAAAAGGATATTTTAAAGCCTCATTTATGTACAGCTTTAGGAGCCAGAATGACTTTGACAAATGTCTGTGATGATTAAAAGCCAACTCAGTGAACAGGTGCAGAGCCACAGAGGCAGTAATACTTACAGAAATTGATTCTCTTTTGCAATTAGCAAAAAAAGCAGAGAAACGCAGAATTTTAGAGCAAATGTATCCAGCATTTCATTCACACTGGCTGTCATGGAAGCGTTGAATATTTCAGTTAACCCACAAGTGTTCTTTAAAGATGTTATGAGAAGTTTCTAAGCAATTACAAAAAAGTCTCACTTTTAGATATTTGCCTGATCGAAATACACACTTTAAGATGAGTTTTATAGCATCAAAATAGGTTATCTATAAATGCTATTTCTTAGCTTCGCGGTCGGGTCGGACAGGGCTTGACTGGCCTGGATACTCAACTTCGGGAACAAGACAATCAAAACTAGATCAAATTTATATTATTCCGACACGTCTTAGAGCACCGGGCTGTAAGTAGCGATATATAGCCGGCTACGAAACTACAATACCAAGTGTTCCAAAAATTGTCACGTCTTTTGGTGCATTCCAGTTGTAGTCAGAAGTAGGAATTTCCAAGTTCCGAGTAGGAAACTGCAACTGGAACGCCCCCCTAAGTCGGAATTTCCTACTGGGAACTCAGTGAAACCTCGCCACCCCCGAGTTGACAATTGAAGATGGATGCCCCCAGTGTGAACAGTTATTTAGCTCCTGTAATAATCAATTTATTTGCACTGCGACTGGGGTGTGTCGCTCTAGATCAGCTGTATACATATTGTTAGACTTATATTTACAAAAATGCTGCCATAGTGATAATCACGTTCTTCGTACAACAACGCAGGGCGTGCTAACAACAGCTAGCTATAGCCTGGTAGATCGGCATGTTTTTTTCTGACTTCAACTGGAACACCGATAAGTCGGAGATGATGTCACTCCCAGTTCCGAGGTTACTGGAACGCAGCATTACAACAGTCGCCGTGCCAGCTCATGGGTAGCAGAGTCTTTATATCGCAGGAACTAGATTCTCCTCATAGCACCTTTAAAAAAACTTTTTTTTTTCTAATTTGTACAAAATACTAATAAAAATTTTCAACTTTAAATAATTAAGTCTTTTTAAACTAATTCAGCCTGAAATATACACACCAAAAATAGATCATAATTTGTTTTGTTTTGAAGACCATTATTTTTACACAACTCCACTCTTTCTTATTGAGAAAAAAACATGAACTAAAATATTTTTTTAAGAAAAACACAGTATTTAATTATTAGTGTGATTAGGCCCATGTTGATGCATTATTGGCACCCTTACAGAAAACAATGAAAAGCCTGAATTTTTGTGTCATGTTTTAAACAGGAAAAAATAGTGTCATCTTGTGGACAAAAATAAAAATAAAAACTGACAGCGTTTGGTCCACAACGAAATCACAACATAAAGGAATGCATTAGTTTATTTTAATATACTTGGGTTTAAGAAATTGATTTTCAAAGGCTTTCAGTTGGACTTTCCATCTTTGGGAACAAATTAGGTGTTTTTTGTGAATCTTAGCTTTCTTAAGCTAATTTAAGAAACTGAAACGACAGTTTAAAAAAATAACAAATGAAAATAAACATCCTCTAGCTTATATTCTTTCAACAGTCAAAATACAAAATGAAATCTCTTGCAGGTTGAGGCATTTTAGTTCTCTGTAATGTCATATGAACTTAGCTAAGGGGCAAAAATGGAAAAGCAAAAGCATGTTGAAATCAAGTCCAAGATGTTTCCGTTCCACCAGAGTTCTGCTCAGTCAGTGATCAGACTCTCTCGGCTCTTTTTGCCACTGTTTGATAAAACATCCTCTTAAACTTTCTCCTCTGTATCTTGATCCTCTGCAGAAACTTCACAGGACTTAAACGTCAGCCTTTTTAGTCTCACTTCACTTCATTTAAGATAAGAGCTGAATGAAAATGATCGACTGCTGAGTGTGAATAATGAGGACGATGGATTCAAATGAACGAAGAGGATGAGTCGCTGCTCAAATAACTGGAGACACTCAAAGTTTGGTGTGCATGAGATGAACAACCTTTCTGTTTGATTGTCTTTGTTCTTTGAAGAAATTTTTAGGAAAAAAATACTGCAACTTAATGTCCATGTTATGCAACTGTTTGTTGCTAATTTGTCAGTCAAATGGCTGCGACTCAATGCACTTAGGCATGTCAACATGGTCACAGCAACATAGAAAGACCTGCTGATGATCCACCTGAGCTTTAGAGTCGGGCAGAGGGCTGATTTGTTGAGGCATGGATGATGGAGCGAGGAAGGCTGGTCCAAGTATTTCAGAGGCGACTGATCTTCTCGATTTCAAGCACAACCCTCTACAATAAGCATTCTAAAAAGGGGAAAATATCTCGTGAGTGGGTGTCCTCTGGGATTCATCTGTATAAATACTCGCAATAAAATCTGATCTTGACTCAGCTGTCATGCTAATACTGAATCATGGGTGATTTCCACCCGTAATTACTGATGTAACATTCTGAAATAAAATCCTGATCTTAACTTCTCAGAGGAGAGAAAAGGCAGAAACAGAAGTGTAACACAGTCCAGAAAAAACAGATGCTTTTATCTTGTGATTGATTCACATTATTTAAATCTGCTGTTGTGAAATAGTAAATCAAGAGGCATCTGACATCTAAACAGACAAAGTTAAAGACTGAAACAGTGAAAATCCAGCAGGCCTGCCCTGAAAGTTCTTTGGCTCAGTGAGAAACTCAGAGAAGAGGAAACCGATCAAAAGAGGAGGTTAAATCAGGAAGGGGGATTATTCTATGGCAGTAAATACTTCGGAGTAGTTTTAATGCTGCTTAAATATACATCAGTTTAACCTGTTCAGCTCCAGTCCCTTACCTACTCATAAAGAAAAGACTGTATCTCTGCAACCACAAGGTCTATTTGAATTATTCTGGTGTCATAGCAAAAGTAACACTTGAGAGATTTATCCAGATGTGGAATTATCAGTATATGTGTTACTGGGTAGGGCTGCTATGATTAGTTGACTAGTCAGGACCATAGACTGTAAAAAAAACGTCATGTCGCTGGGCTCTAATTGAAGTCGCCACAAAAACTGCTCCCCCTGGTGACTGGCTGCAGTATAGGTCAACTCTCCGTCTCCCCCATTCATCTGAACGGGCCGTAGTGAAACTTCAAAAAATTAATACACCTCGTAGAAATATTTCTCCCATCCATATGCTGTGGTGATATGAAAGTATTATTGGGCTGCGTTTTTTCCAAGTCCCCTTTTTTTCCAAAAAGTTTCTTTTTCATCAATTAGAGTTTAAAAATAACTGCGGCTTGCGGCAGTTTCACAATGATTGTGTACGTTGTATGCTGTGGAGTTTTGCGACCGTTTACGACAGCTGCGTCCAAATATGGTCCAGATTCATACTGGCTGCACAATGGTGGCACCCTGACGGGGGATATTATGGCTTCAAAACCGTTACATGGTGAAAGGCAGAGCCAC
Source organism: Scarus forsteni (assembly GCA_036419115.1). NCBI lineage: Eukaryota > Metazoa > Chordata > Actinopteri > Labriformes > Labridae > Scarus > Scarus forsteni. Next base: position 5,366,746 of record JAZDUH010000049.1, read on the forward strand.
GCTATCCAGTTCTTATAATACATCCATGGTCAGGACAAAGTCGACCAAGGAAAAAGGTCCACAAGTAAATCAAAAGTCGATGCAACGTTTTGTTTTTTAAGCGTTGTTTTCCCTCAAAACTGCCGCTGTACCTCTGCTGTCTTTGTCTGCCTTTCTGTCCTTGACACAAGCGCCGTAACGGTAATCTGGGTCAGCCGCGATGTCACCCAAAGAGATATGCCTAAACAGTATCATGGCTAACTGGCGACAGAGCTCAAAAGTTTTGGGAGCATTTTACCAAAACAAAAGAAAAGAATGTGCAAGGCAAAATCTGCAAGGCTGAATTTGCCTTCCATGGCAGAATGACAGTAGTGCATAAGCATCTGCAGAGGAATTCAATTTCTGACGAAGAGGGACAGTCATCCCGATAAGCTAACTGGTGCTAACATTAGCTGCTAACATTAGCGTCAACAGTATGGAGTCCAGATGTCTCCGATTTCCGAAGACAGTCCCTGTTTGGGTTGACCTGTCCCTGGTTAAAGCTTTCCCTGAATATGTGTCAGATTCCAGTCTTTTACTATTGCACACCTTCTAGAACAAAGGTTTTTACAATAGCCATATGGGAAGCAGAAAGTTTGAGGGAGCAGGCTGCGCGCAGACTAAGACAACAGTTGTTGGGCTTGCTCTTCTACTTGTGTGAATCCCACATGATTATCTCCCAGCTGCCCACTACAAAGCAAGACATGAGTGTGGTCGGTGGTTTGTCCTTTCCTCACCCCCGTTTCCTGGCTATCAAGCCCCCAGGAATCAATCCAGCACACCCCCAAACACACTCACGCATGTGGCGCATGCACAACTACGCAGACACCATACCTGCCAGATCTGCCCATTATAGGTGATTTGGGCCACCAGCTGCATGCTGGTGTGGTACACTGCATGACGTGGCTATTCCACTAATCGCAAAAATAATCCCTTTGGAATGATGCATGCAGCTTTCAAACTCTATGATACTTCTGTTGAGTTTGAGTTTGACGAAGTGATGCCGAGCAAAGTTAGAGAGGTTTTACGGCAGAGTGGTCAGGCAGAAGCTTGGCACAGTTTGGTACGCTTTGGCACCATTAGTCAGTGGCGCAGTTGGGAAGTGCACTTGGTCAGTGATTGGGAGGTTGCAGGTTCAAGCCTGGGCGACACATGGCGGTGTGTCCTTGAGCAAGACAATTAACCAACGTTGCTCTGACTGCTGTATCAGTGGCTTATAAATGGCATCAAAGGGCGTGAATGTGTTAGAGATACTGATGGATAACTAACTTAGAAACTCACGACCATAAGTGGATGGGGATGAATCGGTAAGTGTGACCTGCTGTGTAAAGCAGCTTTGAGTCGTCAAAAGACTAGCAGAGCGCTATATAAGCTGGAGTCCATTTACCACTAGCCCCATTTGAAATATTTGATATACCAAACTTTTGATTTTGTTACTTTTGGTGTTCATCACACATAATTACAACAGTTTTTATCTTCTTCTGCCTATCTGTGGCAACTTTGGACTGTTTTTGAAAGAAAATTTCCTGTTTCATTTGATGGGCAGCATGACTTTATTTCTACATAATTATTCCACCTTTTCTTGCGTTTCTGTTGGAGAGCATGCAAGCATTTCCGAAATCGGGTACTTTGGGGCTGAACAGGTTAAAGCTGAACAGAGATAAACATTTATATAAGTACAAACTGAAAATTTCCTGAGGCACTACGCAATGTTAAATAAAAAATAACTTGTTAGTTTATTGTTTGACTTTGGGAACAGGAAGGATTAAATGTGTGACTGTGCAGACTCTGAGGAGGTGTCAAGCTTAAATCTTTATCTCACTCCCTCTCACTTCATATTTTGCCTCCAGCAAGACTTTACATTCAGCTAAGTGCAGAGACGTAGTTAAGATCCTGCAAGAAGGATGGAAAACCAGGACAGAGGATTGAGTTTTAAGACAGAGACTAAATAAGTTTCATTCTCGCTCTCTTAAACTCTGACACAGCAGGAGAAAAAGTGTCACCAGGGCAGATGGGAACATTTTTGTACAGTCAGCTGAAACGGCGCTCAGCAGACAGAATCCAGAGGTGTTTTTGTCAACATTTTATTTCCAGCCATGAAACGAGCTCGTGGGTAAAACCAGGCTCAACACTGAAGAAAGTTAGAATTGGGGAGGCAGTGAATCAGCGCTTGTGTGGAAGTGCACACGTTCTTTTGTGTGGGCATGCAAATTGATCCATTTGTGCCTTTTTGTGCTTCAAATCCGAGGCCAGAACCACGGGCATTTTGGAAACAGAAACGTAGAGGACAAACCTGCAGAGGAGAAGGAGGATTTAGAGGATTTGACAGTAAGAGAGAGGAGGAGAGGAAGTTTGAAAAGAAGGCCAGAGAAATACACAAACAACACCGAGGGCTAGTACAGAATATTTTCATTTTGGACTTTTTTTTAAGCCATTTATTCCCGTTCCTTTTTTCCATGAATCCTGTTATTGGCATGCAAATTCAAGGTGCAAAAAAATGTGGCTTTGGTTTGGTGGAATGCAGCTTCTGACTGAGAAATATTCGTGATGATAACAGAAGTGACTGGATTTAGTTCCATTATTTTTTTCAAACTTCCTCGCCTTTGGGGACACCTGCTAATACTGCGCTGGTCCCCTTTTGCTTTAAAATTGCCTGAATGTTCTGTAGCATAGATTCAACAATGTCTGGCTTCATGCTGACATGAAAACATCACACTGTTGCTGCAGTGATGCCTGCTGCACGTGAATCCATGATGTTAATCTCCAGGTCAACCACATCCCAAAGCTGCTCTTTTGGATTCAGATCTTGTGACTGTGGAAGTCTCTGAACTACAGTGACCTCATTGCATGCTCAACAAGCCAGTTCAAGATGGTCTGAGCTTTGTGACGTGCTGTGTTGTCCTGCTGGAGTAGTGACCAGAAGATGGAGCACTGAGGCTATAAACCTGTGGAATTGGTCAGTCACAGCACTGAGGCCGAGCAGTTGAATCTGAATGATGCTCAAAAGCTTTGTTTTCACAGCGTGGGCTGCTTTGGTTCAGCACAGCTCAGCACAGTTTGGAGTGGTAAGCCCTGAGGAGTATTCTACAAAACTTAGATAGAGGATTAAGCCAGATTTTCTAGTTAAGAAAAAATACATGTACAGAAAATGCATGAAAATATGGGTAATCTCAATGATTTGTTTAAATTCCTCAGGTGATTTGCATTTGCTTTTGGTTTAAATCCCATTTTTGTATTCTCATTTTCAAGTGTCTCTGAGTTTTTTGAAAACTTAAAGAGACTGTGAGGAGTTTCTAATTAATTACAAAAAAGTCTCCCTTTTAGATATATGCCTGATCGAAATACACACACAAGATGAGTTTGATGGCATAAAAATAGGTAATCTATGAATGCTATTCCTTAGCCTTCTGGTCGGGTCAGAAAGGGCTGGACTGGCCTGGATACTCAACTTCGGGAACAAGAAAATTAAAACTAGAGCAAATTTATATTAATTTATTACTTATATTACACGTCTTAGAGTACAGGCTGTAAGTAGCGATATATAGCCAGCTGCAACTATGATAATAAGTTTTCCAAAAACTGCTTGTTGTCACACATCAAAAACTACCACTACGTAACTAGAAAGAGATACATCACCTCATCGCTTTGCATCCTGTAAGTTGTTGAAAAAAGTTGTAAAGCAATGCAGAGTTCTGAGGAAGGTCCGAGCTGTATTTACCACAACAAACACACGCTTTGGCTTCAGTTATGTCTTTGGTGTGTTCCAGCTGTAGTCAGAAGTAGGAATTTCTGGGTTCAGAGCAGGAAACTGCAACTGCAACGTTCCCCGAAGTCTGAATTTCCTACTGGGAACTCGGTGAAACCTCGCCATCCCCGAGTTGACAATCGAAGATGGATGCCCCCAGTGTGAACAGTTATTTAGCTCCTGCATAATCAATTTATTTGCACTTCTGACTGGGGTGTGTCGCTCTAGATCAGCGGTATACATCGTATTGCTAGACTTATATTCACAAAAATGCTGCCATAGTGATAATCACATTCTTCATACAACAACGCAGGGCGTGCTAACAACAGCTAACAATAGCCTGGTAGATCAGCACATTTTTTTCTGACTTCAACTGGAACGCTGATAAGTCAGAGATAATGTCACTCCCATTTCCGAGGTTACTGGAACGCAGCATTACGACGGTCGGCGCGCGTGCTCATGGGTAGCAGAGTCTTTATTTCCCCAGTAATAGATTCTCCTCATAGCACCTTTAAAAAAAAAAAAAAAAGAAATGTACTGGGGTGCTGGTTTGGCGGAGTGGTTCTCGCCTGTGACCAGTTTGCAGAGTGTCTTCCCCTTCTCTCTCACCCCCTTTCAGGGGGCCTGTTCACTGTCTCTCTCCTATAAAGTCCTAGTCTATAGTTCAATGTAGTAGAACATCTTCAGTACAGATGTTATTCTTTGTGATATTTAACTCTCTATTTAAAAGTAGTAGATCATCTTCAGCACACAAAATAATTTTTGCGACAGTCAAGTCTAGATTTTGATGTAGTAAAACATCTCCGGAACAGAGGGGAATCTTTGTGCTATTACAGTCTTTACATCTACAGCACAGATGTTGATCCTTGTGATCCAGGGAAGCCCAGACTTCCCTTGCCAATCCCAGGCCAACTGCAAGACACAGTCCCTTAAGCGTGTCTCTGAGACCGTATGTGAGGACAGGAGTGAAGATTGAGTGGTAAATCGGGAGCATCCCCTTGCTGCTTATTTCCCTTTTTACCACGACAGACCGGTGCAGAGCCCACATCACTGTCGACTGTTCAGGATCATTCTCTTTAAATCCTTGGTTTGCCACCAACAACCATGCCATTTTCAAAATCACATTCCTTCTTGAAAAGATGACTTCACCTAAGTGGGTGTTTCAGAGCTCTTAAAACAGCACACCTGCCCTTTAGCAGATATCTGGACCTCGGTCATGAGAACATGAGCTCCTGCTGAGAGCATGACCAGTGTTAAAGTCTGCTGAAGGCTCCCTGATGACTGATGAGGAGCTGTGGGAGTTAACAGCACATCCATAATAAAGCGTGTGTGTTTGTGTGCCCTGTTCACCTTGATAAACACAGATTAAAATGTAAATGCTTGAGAGGCACGTAGAAGATAGAAGCTGTTTACCTAAGGCTCCCTTCTTCACTACACCTGGCTCTGAGCTCACTGTGAACTCTTGACCATCTTATTTCTGCAAGAAAGCATCCTCAGGAGTCTGGGCATAGAGAGGTAAGCTCAAAGCCAGCTGTCAGAGCAGAACTTCACCCACCACCACGGTCACGTCATGTCAGGCTTAGAGTGACACATGGCTTCTGTGTGTTGCTCTTATCTTCATTTCAAAACCGTTCTTTCTTAATCCTCTCTTCAAAAGTTTGTGATGACTTTTCTTAGAACCAAACAGACTTATCAACAGGGTTTTCTTGTTTGTTTCAAAGAAAAGCAGGAGAGAAAGTTAATGAAAATGGTTTTAAGAGCCACGAGTAAGCTGCACATCTCATACAGTTTTCAGTTTGTAACTGTTGTAAAGTAGTCGAGTTATCATAAATAAATGAACAGCCATTTTGCCATGCACTTAGAAATACTCTATAAATATTTTCTTTGTTTGCAGGCAATACAGTGCAATGTTTTTCTGGAGGCTTTGACTAAAGAAGCAGCACTAGATGTGAATGTGTAGAACAAAATGCTAATATGGTGAGGGACTGCAAACCTCATCCCAGCCTCAGTGAGTCTCTTGGGAGCCTGAAATCAGCTTAAATATGAAGAGATGTGAACAGGGAGTGTCTGACAAGAACCTGAGCTGAAAACAAGAGACAGCTTCCTCTTCCAATCCCCTGCAGGCCGAGGATCTAATGACAGGCGTATTACTTATGTAGACTCAGAACTATTCTGTATGCTTGTGACTCTGAACTATGGAGCATAGTGTGGCGAGTGGACTGAATAAATATCCCTGCACCCGGCCATGAAGCTGCATGTTTGACTACAGGCTCACAGCTTCTATGTTTTTAATTCACATGTCCATGTGTGTGTGTCTGTCGTTGTGTTTGCAGGCCTTCTCTGGGAATTCAAACTCTGAGAGCTCGGTTCGACATGAGCTGCAGCAGGGAATTGTGGCCCGTTTCCTGCGGCTCGTCCCTCTGGACTGGAGCAAGGAGGGACGGATCGGTCTGCGCATTGAAGTGTACGGCTGCTCATACTGTGAGTGTGTTCATATATGACTAACCACTGGCTAAGTTATGTTTTATTAATAATATAAGAATAACTTTATTTGTATAGCACTTTTAAAAACAGAGTTTGACAAACTGCTTTGACAAACAGGCAGGGACATACAGACAGCAAAGCCCAAGAGCTTCAGCACAAAGCCAAATAAAAAAAAAAAGTTCAGTTTGAATTAAAGAATGCTGACAGACAAACACAAAAGACATCATAGACACGAGCAAAGAAGGAACCTAAGAGGGAGTATCTGCACATGTGGTGTCTTTTAGACCAACAGTGCTTATGCAGTGGAGAAAATTTTATGATACATGAGGAAAACATAAACCCAAAAAGTGGGCACAACAATCCAGGCCCAGTCACTGAACACAAACAAATGGGACTCCTCGACCCCCTGGACCAGAGACACCTAAAAACCAAAACCAAAACCAAAGTCCATCAATCTACACCACACTAAGACTCAGCAACACACAAGAGGAAGTAATGACTCAGTGTGTCTACACCCTGAAGCAGGTGCAAACACCGACATACACCAGCTCAATCTCCAATGACAGTGGCTCTATAAACATGGCCTGCATGTTCATGTACCTTTGCAATCGAACTTCAAAGAAGGCTTCTGTTTTTGTTGTTTTTTACTACTTGCTTGAGGATGAACACAAACTTAAAGGGATAGTTTAGATATTCAACATCGGGTTGAAAAAGGTGCATGGCACTTGTCTAAACATATGCCAAAGAAACAAAGTTCAGCTCTGTTTCTGTACAGAAATAGTTGGCAAAGACCCTAAGACTATAATTCAAAGAAATTAAAGTGAAAACAAGACACAAAAGCGCAAAAAAAAAAAAAATGCAGTAAATATGACCACCCTTTACTCTTGCACGCTTGAGAAATACTTGTATGAACTGGAGGACAGACAGGAGAAACTTCTGCAGATGGAGAATCTGACGGATCAGAGAAACCTACATCTGTCTCTCTCACAGGTGCGGTCTTGTACAACCACAGCCCTCCAGCGTGCCCCTGTATTACAGTGTTTCCTCGACACTCATTTAGGAGTGGCGGCCCGCCACTCCTAAATCTGCTCAAACCATTTGTGGACCGACTCCTACAGATTTCTTTGCTCTCATCCTATTGAAGGCTGCCAAACTGATTTCGATAATTTTCAATGAAGCCTTTGTGACACACTTGAATCTTGAATATTTATGTGTGTGTGAGTTGCTGTAGCGATTGTTGCATTTCAGTCAGTGCTCAACTCTTTGATTATATTTCACCCGTTAATTTCCTCCATGTTAGAAAGAAAGTGTGTCAGTAATAACAAGGATGAAAGAAGGTGGTACAATTCCAGATGCACAAGAATATGCAAAGAAGCACAAAGTAGTAAAAAAAAGAGAAATCAGCCGTTCTCAAGTCAAATCATCACCCCTCACCTCTGATGGAAACACAAGTGCACTCACAAAACTGAATTATTTCTGATTCATGTGGTTGCCTTTGTGCTTCATTAAAGTTGACCTATTTCTGTTGCTTTTTGCTGATTACCAGTGACAAAATAATGGGATATTATCTTAAGAGATATATATCTCTTAGGAAAGAAAACAAGAACATATATTGATATTTTTCTACAGACATGAAAAGATGCCTTGTACATTCAAAACTGATGTTAACCAAGGCAGTTGTGACATCTATCACAAACATTCCTTGGAAATTTAATCTGAATCTGTTCAGACCTGATATCCATCCACATTTGGATCACCACCAATCATGTTTGGCACAGGTCTACATTTTTCCACTACTTTTTAACATTTCAAACACAAATCATATGTCATGGCTTTCTTCACTTTTGTAGCAAATAAGTATTTTAATAAGTCTCACATCTTTGTCCCACTCTAAAATGCCTTAAAAATATGGTAATATGGTTAGGGCTGGAACGATCCGCTTTTCCCCCGATTCAATTTTTTAACTTTTTTTTTAGGTGCCGATTCAATTTAAATTCTACGATATTGCCAATTTTTCAATTTTTAGTTAGCTTTTTTTAACACCAGTGAAAAAGATGAACAATGATGATGCCTACAGACTATATCAGGAAAAACACACATCACATGCGAGTCAGTTTCTAGGATTTATTCAGCAATATATATTTAACAAGTTGTTTATACTCTCTCTTCAAAAGCCTGGATTGCACTTAAAAGTGGCTTATTAATAGGGATGGGACGATACACTTAAACTAACGATATGCTCCACCTCGATACGCCCGGGTCACGATACGATACGTCGCGATACAATATCAAAAAAGTAAAAAAGAAAAAATATTACTGTGTAATTACTACTTATTTGTTTTTGTTTGAGTTGCACACAGGAAAACACAAGGACAGGACAAACACAAAACACTCTCTCTAACCCTAGAGAGGTTAGAGAGAGTGTATGCTAACGAGCGGTAGGCTCGTTTTCGCCGTCTTCATCTTTTTTAATGAGAAAGCCAAAATACTGCCAGACAGATGACTTGTATCCAGGCGGAGCGTCCTCAATTTCGACCTCATTCGACTCCATCATTCGGCTTTTTGGAGGCAAGGTAGTTGGTGCTAATGTTTGTTGTCGTCACTTCTGGTCACATGGGCTATGACTGGACGTGACGTCTTTATTCCGCGATCCATTTTTCTCAAACTGGATGCATTTCATCACGTACTATATCACGATATATTGCCAAACGATATTTTATCCCATCCCCACTTATTAACACAAACTAGAATGAAGCATATAAATATGGAAAAAAATATTTTTGAACAAAAAATCAATTTAAAACTCATCAAAGAAAAAATCCCAATACTTATGTGAATCAATTTTTTCCTCCCACCCCTTAATTTGGTAAATATTTAAATATTTTCACCAAGGATCGACCGACATGCATTTTTTAGGGCCGATGCCGATACCGATTTTTTCCCATCACCCTTAGCCGATGACCGATTATGGACTGCCGATTTTCTTGGGCTGATATATGTGGCCAATACTGCTTTTGCTCCCTCTATTTAAATTTAAAAAATGACACAATGATGACAAATATTACAGGTTTCAACTTGGAAATATATAATAAACCTGAAAAGCATCCATTAACAGAAAGTGTTTGATTTATAACTTAAGACTGCCATGGTTTAATTTTTCTGCACAAAATAAAATGATCATGTCTTTGGCTACTATGCTGCTGTCAGGTTTGGCAACACCAGAACTTAAATCAGCAGGAAAACAACTGATGTCATACACACATTAAGCCACAAGTTGTTTAAGTTTTAAACGGCAGTATCAACTTTAAAAGGAATAAATATTCAACAATATTCAATGTGCAAACTTCCCTGCTCTGCTGCGTTCGGAGGAGCCAAATGATCCTGAGAGAGGAGCCGAGCGTCAACGGATAGAGCCGAATGATCCCGAGGGAGGACAAAAAGACACCCCGACGGTGACAGCGGTGAACGGAGCTTCACATCGCCGCTACTGTTTGACTTTAAAAGCGGAGCACAGTGCTACTTGGCCACGTCGTAAAAACATTCTCTCATAGTTTAATCACAGTTTAATTAAGTTTATCCCCAATTGATATGATGGCTGCTCCTCCCCAGTGAGACACACACACACACACAGTTAGCGTCCGCTGAGTTGACACTGCCTGAAAAACTCCGCCATCACTGGCTTGATAAAGGCAGCAAAACGGCTCTGAACACGTTTTCACGAAACACTGACACAATTTAGTACTACATATAAAACATTTCTCTCATCGTTAAAGTTCTTCTAGTGCACGCTAAAGACCTCCCTGATAGCAGACATAGCTGCTCCACTCCGCTTTGACGGAGAGAGCACACACAAACACAAACACACGGCACGGATTTAACCTCATCCCGGTTTTCGCCGAGTTGAACTCCTCCAAACACCATGGAACAGAATTGACAGCGCTGCCTTTAATAATTAATCCGTAAACCGGTGTTAGTAACAGCTGTACATTAGCCTACAACTACGTCAACAGTTTATATATTATGCTAAGTAGTTTTAAAGACGAAGCATTCAGCAGCATTCACATTAATCTGACCCACAACCTTAAATATATTTGCAAGCACGTGCATTTTATGCACTTGGCTTTCATGTTTCCTATTTCAAAGTGGGAGACAATATTTCAACTAAGTTTAACCGAGGCTAATTTAAAGTTTAAAACTTAAGTTTCAGTAGCTTCTGCTGCTGTTAGCACTCTTGCAGTGGGGGGCGGGTAACGTGCCTGCATGCGCTACATGGTCTTCCGGCAACATGAGGCTGCCCGTGGATGCCTGTCTGTAAATCAGGCCGCAGAATACATCGGCAAACCCACGCGCGGATCGGCCAATGCCGATTGAAATAAAAAACGCAAATATCGGCCCGATATATCGGCCAGCCGATGTATCGGTCGATCCTTAATTTTCACAATGTAACTGAATATCTTTGGTTGTTTGTGTGTGTTCAAAAACCGTTCCCTTTACAGCCTGAGTTTATGATCAGTGACAAAATGTTTTGCTACACCAGAACTAATAAAAAGACGCCACATTTTCTGAAAAGGGCATGTTTTTGTCCCCTTTTAAAATGCCCTAAATCATTTTACCCATAAAGTATCTAGTTGCAGAGGTGACTTGAACTACCTTTTAACTTTTTATATCAAAGACAAAGCAAATCAAGCCGCTCTTGAGACAGAGCAGGTCGAGCAAATGGACACACAATGTGCTATTTGCTTGCATAATCAGTTCCTCTTAGTTGCTTAAAGTCTAATGTTTCCTTTCCATTTTGGTCATTGGTGTTTGTTTGCAATGTAGGGGATGATTAATATCAGCATCAGTATCGTCGTTGAAAAAGTTACAGCAAAAAAGTATCAGTAGTATATTATTTTGAAAAAGTTTGGTCACCCATCACTAATTTACGCTCCTTTAAAACATCATCTGTCAAAAGTTCCCTGCAGATTTTTTTTCACAAGACTGTTCAAAGTTTAGTTTCAATGATATGTTGATGTATCTTTGGAAATAATAAGCCTCTTCACCAACTTGCCATAAAGCATGGAACAGCCTGTCACATTTAGTATGCTGCTGCAAATATTGGTGCCATCAGTCTTCTCGCATTCAGAATCCACCAGCAGTAAGTGGCATCTAAATTCATTGGAGCTTCCACATAAAAATGTTCATCTACCAGGGACTGGAGTGATGTGCCTACCAAGCTTATAAATGTTTGTCATTTTAATCTGATGCTTCTCCTCCATTTTTATGCTGTACCGAGCTGAGAGTAAAGATACATAACAAATAAACATCTGATGCCTCCACCTGTAATGTCAGTGATAACACAAGGAGACAGAAACAGTTCCACACACACATTACCTGCTTTTGAAGCATCATTTTTCAGTGTGTCTGTCAGCTGTGCTGAGGCCCACACTTCCCTCTGATGATTACTCTGTCACTGCTTCTGTCTTCATCATTCAGCCAGAACACAAGAGCTCGCACACTTTTTGTTGTTGTTGTTTATCTTCACTCCCCAACTCTCAAACTCTCTTAATATCTTCTCCTGAATGCTTTTTATGTCCCATTCCAGTGAGGAAAAAAGAAGTTAAGTGTTGTAAAATTACAAAGCTGAGTTGGAAGACGAAACCATAGAAGACAAGTGGTAGGAGGCACATAAATACAGATGTTGTGTTTCCAGCATAATCTACAAACATGCTGGTTTTGGATGATAATGAAGGTTTTTGTTAATGTATGATAATTAAATGCAGCACCTTATTGTGACTAATCTAGGTCTGTGTAATAAAAGGCATTTGTGTTTAAGTCTTTGCCAGAGGAAGAGATTAGAAAGGAGTCCTGATCAAGCCGGCTGAGGAATTTACATGCTTATTTACATTTTGATTAACACTAAATTAACAAGTAATCAGTTATCATAGAAATGACTCATGAAATAGTCAAACTGAATGTGTGTGAAGGGGCCACAGGGAACAGATTTGATGTCTTACACAAACAAAATCATTCCCGCTAAGAAAGTAAATACGTCATTATCTGACTTCAGTCCGTGGCCTGTTTGTGTCAGTCTTAATCTGCTGTTTGGTTGATCTTAAATCAACATTAGCTAACAAACTGCCTTTAAGTAGATTCGTTTATGGATCACATTAGCAGGCATTTTCAAAAGAGCAGGCTGCAGGCTGAATAGTTAAGTGATTTTTCCTGCTGTTGACTTAACTCTGAGGAACAAATGCATTTATATTTGCAGAAATGGTCTACTTGACATTGCACAGCACTTTTCTGGTCAACCTTAAAAGTCAAAGTGCTTTACACTGCTGGTCACACCAACTAATTCATAACGAGTCACACAAATCCTTCAAGTAGTCTCTGGTAAACCCGTTTTGTGGGGTGTATGTTGTCAGCTTGGTGGATGGAGTTCAGCTAAGATGGGCAGAATCTCATCTCAATCTCTCTCTGCAATGAGACTGCCTCCAGTAATGATAAACCTTGCTTTTCCAGTGAAGGAGATGCAACCAAATGCTAACATACTGCCTCCACCAAAACATGTTACTCCACTGGTGCAGAAATAAGGATAGCTCTCTCCAGTTCTTCTCCACCCTTTGACCTAATGATCTGATGATGCTGTGGTGAATTCTACACTTCTAAAGCTTGCTATAAACGTCTGTTTTAGATTTTCATTTTCTACAATTTTGCAGACTTTTGCAATCTTTAGTTAGCTTTTTTACACACCAGCGAAAAAGATGAACAAAGATAATGCCTACAGACTATCAGGAAAAATACACATCACATGTGAGTCCGTTTTTAGGATTTATTCAGTATATATTTTAACCAACTGTTTATACTCTCTTCAAAAGCCTGGACTGCATTTAAAAGTGGCTTATTAACACAGACTAAAATGAAGCATACAAATTTGAAAGAAAATTGATTTTTGAACAAAAAAATCAATTTAAAAATCGTCAAACAAAAAATCCTGATCCTGATACGATATGTGAATCGATTTTTTTGTCACACCCCTAATATTTACACCATATCATGTTTTCCCTGACTGTTTTGATATTGATTTCTTCTGTCTGATGTCATCTTTAATTCTTAGGGGCAGATGTGATCAACTTCGATGGACAGGGTGTCATCTCTTATCGTTTTAAGGTACTGGACTTTAAAATTTAATGTGGCTTTTTGTTTAAGCTTCTCTTTAAAAATCTGGTGTATTTCATAAAAAATGGATTTAAGCATCAAACATAGCAACTTACAGTATATGTTTGAAATACAAGACTACCAGCTGTTATGTCAAAAAACTTTTGTGTTTTACCCTCGTCTCCACTCAGGTGAAGAAGGTCAAGATAATTAAAGATGTCATAACGTTGAGGTTTAAGACATCGGAGAGTGAGGGGGTGATACTTCATGGGGAAGGACAACAGGGAGACTACATCACTCTGGAGCTTCAGAAGGCCAAACTCTTACTGCAGATAAACCTGGGTGAGAACAGGATGCTTATGATTTATTTATGCCAAATCTGACCCAAAGTTTTAGTCTTTCTGTTTTATGTATATAGTATGTTAATGTATTTTATCATCTGATAATTATAAAACCTGATGAACAAGTATGGATATGTTCAATTTCAAAATACCACACAGTATTACAAAAAATCAGATAAAAAACACATTTCATTAAAAAAGCAGGCCATATTTACTTTAATCGGACCCTAAAAATTCCCTTTGTCTTCTTCCATTACCTTTGTCATTGTAATGTCTGTAATGATGCTTTCTTTCTCACAGGCAGTAATCAGTACGGCTCTATTTTGGGTCATACCTCTGTGACCACCGGCAGCCTCTTGGACGACAGTCACTGGCATTCAGTGGTTCTAGAACGGTACCGTCGTAATGTCAACTTCACCTTGGATGGGCACACTCAGCACTTCAGGACTAACGGAGAGTTTGACCACCTTGACCTGGACTATGAGGTAAAAAACTGACTTAATGACACACACACATGACCAACCTAAAAACATGCAGGTAACTAGGCTGGCTATGTAGTCATTTCTGTGTCTCCCATATGACAGACTAATCATTTCCATAAAAAAACAAGTCTGTGCCATTGGGACTTAATCAACATGTGTGACCAGTAAGGCTGAACGATTTCAGGAAAAGATCTAATTTTGATTTTTCTGTCAGATATTGCAATTGCAATTTGATTCACAATTTTCTTCACCAATGATCAGAAGTACATAACACATTATGCCTCATCTCATATTGATGATAGATAATCTGCTGCCATTATTTAAGGGATACTCCAGTTTCTACTCCTCAACAGAGGCTTTGTGTTGTTGACCTGCTCACCAGCACTTCGGTAAATGCAAATTACCTGCAAATTTGTAAACCAGTGGGTGTAAAATAGTGGACACAACAGATCCTGGGTCAGTCAGGAGTGCTGCAAAAAATTGCAACCTTGGCGATCACACTGGTGATTGCACTGTCTGAAATTACGATTTCAATCTGAAAAGAATAAATCGCTCGGCTCTGATGATCAGTTCTATCAGCAGCCTGAAACACCTGATCATAGGTACTCAGTAAGGGTGGGAGAAAAAAAATGATTCACATAAGTATAAGGATTTTTTGTTTGACGATTTTGATATTGTTTTTTTGTTAAAAAATCATTTATTTTTCCATATTCAAACGCTTCATTTTAGTCTGTGTTAATAAGCCATTTTAAAATGCAATCCAGGCTTCTGAAGACAGAGTATAAAAGGCTTGTTAAAATCAACTGCTGAAAAAATCCTAAAAACTGACTCACATGCGATGCGTATTTCATTGTTCATCTTTTTTGGCGGGTGTTAAAAAAGCTAACTAAAGATTGCTAGAACTGGCAATATCATGGAATCGCAATTTAAATCGAATTGGCACCTAAAAAATCGGAAAAAATCGGATTAGGAGAAAAGCTTACTGTCCCAGCTCTAGTACTCGGTGCATGAAAAACTAGCAGATTTTTGGATATTGCTAAGTTGAACTTACGAGAAAAGCCCCTTGTTGCAGCCAGTCAACAAAAATATGAAATATTTGAACTTGAATTAAAACGTAATTAAACCACTTTAATACACAAAAATATGAAAAATGTTTACATACTTTTTTTTTCTTATTGCATACTCAGAGATTTTATGAACTTTCATAGCCTCTGACTTTCAGGCTTTATATGAGTTTGTATCATCACATCACCCTGAGCTGCCGAGAGTTAAAGCCAGAGAAAAGTCCAGTAACCTGATATTCCAAAGGCTTCTCCCAAATCACGTGAAGTGGCCTGGGGGAGCACCAGGACCACAGCAACTACCCAATACAACCAAGTCAGACTCCAACACCCCTCAGATTAGACCACATCAAGTTATCAACAAACAAAAAGGAAACAGGTGAAATCAAGGAGAGATTTAACAAAGGTCACTGTTTCAGCTGACCTAATCTCCATGGGCAGATCATTCCACAGTTTTATAGTCCTCAGTGAAAAAGCCCCTTCTCCATGAGCTTCAGTCTGCCGTGGTGAACAACCAGAGGACCTCTGCCCGAGGGTCTCGATGTACATGTTGGCTCTTAACATACTTAAAGTTCAGCGATGTAGTTTAGAAAAAGACCACAGAGGGCTCGGAAAGAAAATGAAACAAACAGCACTCCACTCTCTGCCCTATAAGCTGTTTGAAGGAACTTTATTGTGTTTTGGAGTTTAGTGATGGAGATAAACTTCAGTAATCTGGGAACATGAGTAGAGATGGGACTTCATAAGATTGTATTGCTGCTAATCTGGTCCTGCTTACCAATCAGAGTCTTTGATAATTCCTTTGTCGTTCCCTGCTGACTTTCTGTCTAAAAAAATGTGGCCTTTTCAGTGGCAAACACAAGACACTCGTGATATTTCATGCTGTGCTGCATGTACAATGAATCAACAGGCTGTGAGTGTTTCTTCTTACTGAAAGTTGTATATATTAGCATTTAGAGATTTTCAAACACATTTCCAAAAAATTTTATCAACTCTTAAAGCAGGATCCTTCAGCCTTTCACAAACATTCAGAACACACTATTAACTAAAAGTGCTATAATCATTATCCATTAAACGCACATAATTACTGTTAGTGTCGGCATAAGTTCAGCTGATAACACTTGAACCAAGAAATTGATCCAGTAATAGACAAAGTGTTTCAGAGACACTAGATTGTCGAGTGTGTATGCTTGTGCAGCTGTGGATGTGTTTATGTACGCATGTGTGGATGTTATTATTGATGTGCCTGAGTGTGTGACTTTTAACCAGGCCTTGCAGATATCCGTTTCAGAGTGAAGTAGTATACAGAGAAAATGGAGCGCATCAAACCACAGTCCAATTAGAGGGAGGCTGTTGAATTAAGGGATCTTCAGGGAAATCCATACAAGCAGGATCTGTGTGTATGTGTGTGGTGGACCCTAAATGGATCCCAATAGTGAGACTGGCTGAATGAGTTTAGCTAAAGACAGACAAATATGAGACCAGATTTCATTAATACTGCACCCATCTGCACACTCCATCCAAATTTCCTGTTTCCATTTAATCTTATAGACCAGAGTTACAGATGCAGTCGTGTCTGTACTTGGTCGTAATAACTGAGAACACTGGAGCATCACCACAAATAAAAACACACACAGACAGGCACATGTCAACTGGTTATTGGAAACAGCTCTAAAGGACAAAGCATCACACTTACAATTAAATCTCTGACTTTAATTGAAGTTCAGCGACAAAACGGATGTGCTTCAGCCTGAAGTTTTCATCAGTGAGATTGCTCGGGTTGGAAAAAGGAAAAAGAAATATTTATACCAATGCAAAGGATGACTCTACTTATTGATCCGATTGTTTAATTTTTACCTTGATGATACTTTCTCATTTTTCTGTGGGCAAAATTTGACAATTTGGACATTAGGGGCTCTAATTCTGTAGACCAGGCGCAGGCGCAGCGCACCTGGTATTCTAAATTAGAGCAGGGTGTGTCCAGCACACTTTCCAAATTTCCTGCAGTATGAAGAGAGGCGCACTGCAGGCAAACTGCCAGCTGCCATCAAGTTAAGTTTCCATTATGACAAACGGCTTTAATCCAACATCAGATGTGACAGGACAGGTAATATAGATACAAATGTATATGCTGGTTCAGACAGTTACATTAAATAATGATTGCTGTGATTGTTTGTGGCATTAAAATGTGCCTGACAGTCTGGAAACCTGCCTCTGAGGGTTTGGTGACGTGTGCGCACATGCGTCTGTCACCAAATTACAGATGCAGAGGGTGCCCTTGGCCTAAGCCGATAATAAACCAGGTTGGAGCTGGCGAGCTTTCAGCGCACCCCCCACACAGTTTTTTGGCACAAAATTGTCACTGCGCCAACATGAATCTGTCAGCTCCTCCCCCTGGTGCGCAGTCACACCCATGTCGGCGCCGACAGCCTAACAAATTGTCAAATTGGCTTTGCACGGTGGTGCGCCGTATGAAATTAACACTGCGCGGGGTGCGCCAGGCTCTGCGCACCCTGCACCGCGCCACAAAATTAGGGCCCTTGGTGTCATTTTGTGTTTTGCTGGTGCTTTCACTTCTGTTATGCAAATAGTGTCTTTTTGATGAAAAAAAGTTAAGCCTTAATTCTGACAAACTCTGTCCTCATCTGGTATGATTTAATGACTTCATCATTTCTATTGACTTCCTCTGATAAGAGTAGTACATCCTTTATTTGCAAGGCATGCAGTCGTCTCAGTGAAAGGAACTGATCAGAGAACTGAAAAGCAAAAACACTAAATTCTCTTGTGAAACTTGTTATTGATTCTCAAGTGGAATTTTCCATTCATATCCTTAGTGACCATCTTATATAATCAACACCAGGTGACAAGTAGACAATCGACAACTAAACAGAGAAGCTACAGGTCCAAAACAAGGGAAAAATCAGAAAAAAAAAATAAAAATTAGATGTAGAATTTAAAAAAAGATTTTAAAAAACACATACATAGATAAGTAAATTACAAGTTGTGAATTAAAAAACAACTGCAGCAACATATCACTCTATTCAAACACTCACTGAAAAATAGAAACAAACAAAACAGCTAGAACGAAAACTAACAAAAGATTAAAGAAAATTTTAGTTAATTGAATTATCATCCCAAAACTAAATTTTGATCAAGCATCTGAATATACTCTCTTTATAGGAAGGGGTCATGCTGTCATTCGGCTAAAATCTCTGATGAAATTTTTTTTAACCACTGAAAATTCATCAAGACAATATGCCACATAGTTACCAATATCTCTTCTAGTCAACATCGATCATAATATATAAATCCATACATAAGTAGATTAGAAAAACAAAAATGATTTAAAAATACTTTAAAAAACAATAAGGACGGCACTGAATGAAGTGCTAATAATGTTTTACAAAATCTGGTTATCTGCTTGGATCGTTTATCCATCTGATTTGACCTCATTTCTCTACTATCTCCTCTGTTTGTGTCCAGCTGAGTTTTGGTGGGATGCCATACAGCGGGAAGCCAACAGGAGGAGGCAGGAAGAACTTTAAAGGCTGCATGGAGAGCATCAACTACAACGGAGACAACATCACAGACCTGGCCCGCAGGAGGAAACTGGATATGTCCAGCTTTGTGAGTACACACACAGATGCACTTTGCAAACATACATTTCTAAAAAAAAAAGAATGAAAACAAAGACATGCTTTATTCATCCCTCATGGGGAAATTCAATTCCTTGCTACACAAACACAAACGCAGGCTGAAATACACTTCCACGTTAAGGGCACTTCGGCAGTGCCCAGGAAAACAGCTGGCACCTCTCCAGCTACATAACCAACTTCCAAATAATGTGTGGTCAGGATTTGAACCAGTCACATCTCCAGCCCAAGTCCTTATGGACTGAATTTTTCTTGTTTTTATGACAGGTGGTCTGATAAATGTGTTAAGCACTATATGTCTCAATTGTAGTCAGTGGCCTCTCATGGTAGCATGACCTTCTCCACATTTGTAAGGCAAAACATAAAGTGGTATGACCTTATAGGTGAACTGTAAGGCAAAACCACTAACACACGGATTCTGTGACAAGTGTTATTGTGAAATTCTCAATTCCCATCCCTACACACAGCTGTTCAAGATGGAAGGTAAAATATGGAGTGGAGACAGTGACTGAAAGAAGTTGAAACCTTTAAGCACCACACTCCATAAACCGTATCAGATGTGTTCCAGCAGTCTATGTTTGGAAAATAAATATTTGTACTACAATGCCTGTCACTGCCAACATCACAGCAATACGAGCCTCCTCTGATGCATACGACCATCAGAACAACATTTACTGATGATTACCAAAGTGCAAAAAATCAAGCCTTAGTATCTATTCAGTGGGGGAGACTGGGGATAAGTGTAACATACTAAACCCCCCCTTCATACTCTGACATCGTTAAACAGTGAGATACCTGATAACATAAAATACTTTAATTATTTAAAGAACTAAAAGGTAAGCTTTTAAAACAAGCTTGTCATTGACCATGTAACTCTAACTTTACCATTTTAATGCCATTACTCTGTTTTAGGGGCTGGAAGGGGTTGCTTATTTAAAATAAATTATATTAATGCATTAGTCACTAATGTACTCAAACTCTCAAAGCCACTATTATAAATGCTGGCGATATTACCCGTTACCCTGACTATGACTACCTCTGCCAGGAGGTTACGTTAATGCCGACGTCTGTTTATCTTTTGTTTGTTTCTCTGTTAGCAACAATACATAAAAAAAATATGGATGGATTTTGATGACAATTTCAGGAAATGTCTGAATTAGGACAAGGAACAAATGATTAGATTTTGGGAGAGATCTGGATCACTGTCTTGATCAGCCATGACATAAAAAGATATTTTTGTGAATAACTACTGAACTAAAATAGATATTATGAATCCAGTTAATGGTATGTTTTTATTGTCAAGAAATCTAAATATTTCGATGAAATAAAGGCAGGACTAATACTTATGGTGAAAATCACAACATGGGTGAGGACTGTGGCGCTGGCGGAGGTTTGAGCTCTCCAAGTGCTTTTCTAGTTATTACGTATATTCAGCAAATTTCAGTATCATCAACTCAACTCCAGACTTGAGACATGGCTGCTCGTCAAAGACTTCAGACTTGACCTGGAATTGAAACAAGTGACTTGTCAAGAATCCAGATTAGTCTTCCTCACTGTTTACTCAAGATTTGGACCCCACTGTGCTAACAGTAGTTTGATACCAGAGGCCTTTTCCCTGCACACTACACACACAATAAAAACATGATTACTGACAACATTCAGATCTCAATCAGAAGCACACAAAAGGTTGCACTCACTGTGACAAAGGCCTTTTCAATAAATAGACAACTTTCTTGAACTGTTGGAGAAAGTAAACGTTCAAACAACTTCACCACCGAGTCCACAGCAAAGGCAGTAGCTTGGTTTTTCAACTTCTCACATTTGAGAGTGATTGATCTGTTATTTTCTTTCTCTCTTTTAATTTGTGTCTGCACAGCGTAACCTGACATTCTCCTGTGTGGAGATACACACCTTCCCCGTCTTTTTTAATGCCACCAGCTTCCTGCAGCTGCCAGGCCGGGCCAATCACAACACAATATCTGTCAGTTTCCAGTTCCGTACATGGAACCCTGATGGGCTGCTCGTCTTCAGTAATCTGGATGACGGGACACTAGAGATCTCCCTGGAAGAGGGCAAGGTGGTGGTCCATATCAATGTCACAAAGGGGGGCAGCAACAGGGTCGACTTAACATCAGGTGAGTTTGCACAGAGATGCACAAAAAACCTCATTAGTGTGTTTTTCTGGTTGCCAGGTTCATTTTCTGCATATGACAGGTATAACAGTAACAGTAAAATGATTCTGACCTCAGAAACTTCTTTTTGACCCTTTCCCAGTTTTCTAACCCACATCTTATCCAACCTCTTACTTTCTGTATTTTTTCTTTCTTATACTTTTCCTTTCTCCTTCACTCTCCTTCTGCTTTTAGATAAACTAATTTATTCTGCTCACTGCTACTTTAATAAGCCATTATGCCCAGGGGTAGGGATTAATACAGAGGTACCTTCAAGGCTAATTGTGCTGGAGTGCTGATTACATCAGTATTACAAAAATGTCAAGACACACAAACACAGACTGGCACACCCAAGCAAGCCTATTCCTGAGAGTCTTTATGCCGGATCTCCAAGAAAGTTAGCCACTCATGGATTCAAAGTCACAGTGGGGACTTGGCAGACGTTTGTAGTGCCTGTTACTAAGCTTTGTGACACTTAACAAAGTTTCATTTTTACACTCACATTGTTTAGAGTAAAGGGGGTTGTCGGTCTTAAAGATCCCATGTTCTGGCTTGTCTGACCATTTACATAATGTCTTTGGTGTAAATTCAGCCAGGATTTGCTTTAAGTTAAACTAAAAAAAAAAGAAAACATGTTTGTCCATGAAGAGCCGAGATCAGCAAATGGCACCCCAGTGGACCGTACCTGGTCTGCCAGTGGCTCTCGCCGTAATCTGGAAAATAACTTTTAAATATGTATTTACTCATTTTTCTGTACAAACAAAACTTTGACAATCAGTAACAGACAAACATAATCGCTTCAGGCACAGCATCGCTGCGAACAGCTGACACCTCCTCCTGCTGCAGCCTCTCAGTGCCTCTATGCCAGTGGGATGCCACTGAGCGAGACAAAGGCTTTCATTTCTGCAGATTAAGGATGATTTTTTTTAACTTAAGAGGGAGTTTGAGGGCAGATGTGGTGAACAAACATGAAGAAACCAAAAATTTGCAGCTCAATGCTGGAGGTTAAAGGCAGGTTGCCGATGAGAGATTACTGCAGAAGACAAACGCATGCAGAACAGGTGAAAAAGAGACAAAAGCTTTATTGCATCATCTGTTCTGATGTTTCCTAGTCTTTCTGGGAACAGATCAGACAGGAGCAGACTGTGCACTGATTGACGCTGTCTGGTAAACATACTGAAGTGTGCAAATCGGCACAGATAAAATGGGCATCAGTGATTCATCAGTGATCTGTCGATAATAAAAGCTCAGAAACTCGTCTGTACAAACCTTTGCTGTGAATCGTTGGTCTGTTTTTATTGAGAGATGTTAAAAATCATATACAGTATGAACTGATAAAAACATTACTTTCTGGAAAACTGTTTTTTCAGCTTGATAAAGTCCAATTTAAGATGTTGATGCAGTTCTAAAACAAATAAGTTTACCAAATATCATGATTCATGTTGTTCTGTCTTTTTATTCTGTGAGTAAAGGTTGACGGCGCTCTCTCACTCCCTCTCCTTTATACATTATTAAATGCTTGTAGAGGCCAAATCTACAAAAACTTTTTATTTTAGGAAAACAAGGGTAACAACTTTGAGTAATCACCTCTATATATTAACCTCTTATATTCTGGCCTGACATAAAGTGACTGAAAAATTTGGACCGAGGTCAAACTGAATTGCCAACCCTGCTGTTGAGGATCAGATGCAGCTCTTTTCCCCTCCCCTTTAAAATACTTGGATGTAAGAGGGCGGGAGGCTACGGGGGCAATGCTAGTGAGCGCTATGCTAACTGGTGGCCCAAACAATGTCTGAAAAACACAACAGGCTGTGGAACAGACTTGCAAAACAGTTCTGGCATCTGCCTGTAACAAGCAGAGAACACACATGTGCGTTTCTCTGTGGCCCTACAGTTTCGTAAAGGTGTCATGTTCTCCTGCCCCTCAAGAACATTCAAGGACACTGAAAGACATAATTACATGATTATTTTGTAATAAATGTTAATTTCGTAACAGTGTAGTAAAACAGCATTAAGGCACACCAGGTTAGTGTGAGCGCCTCATATGGACACAGCTTTTCCTCTCACAGACCAATAAACATGGTAGTTTTGAAAAGAGACGACTTTAAAATGCTGTTTGTGTGAATATTAAAGGTTGTCTTTCTCTCTATGTGGCCCAGTGATTGGCTGGCAGTCAGTTCAGGTTTAACCCTGCCTCCCACCCATGACTCAAAGGACAGCAGATTAAAGAGAAGAGTATAATACAACAACATAATACAGCTGCTATCTTTATATCACATTTAAGCTTTAAAAAAGATCAGGGTTGACAACAGCAACATGAGGAGGAGAATAAAAGAGAAAAGGAAAAAGTTGTATAAAGGAGAGCTGGACATCAAGACAGGAGGAAAGTATCAGGGAAAAGTTGCAGTAGCATTTAATGCAGAGAAAATAGAGGTTAATCTTTATAATAATTTCATGATACTTTTAAAGCATCCACTTGTGGGAGGCAATATATTTTGTGTAACGTGGTTAAAGATCAAAAAGCTGGCATTTATTGAATTCAGTGTGTATAGTAAAGTGTTTATTTCTAAATTACTGTTGATTTCTTTCTCCTCCAGGTTCAAACCTTAATGACGGACAGTGGCACTCAGTACGTCTGGTGGCCAAGGAAAACTTTGTCATGTTGACGATAGATGGGGCGGAGGCGTCTTCTGTGCACTCCACCTCACCTCTCAGCATCACCACGGGGGGCACCTATCACATTGGAGGTAAGGGTCTCTCCAACACTATTCACTTCCATACAAATCTACCTCCCAGCTCCTCAGTGCTAAATGTATTTGAAAAAAAAAAATCAGCAAGCGCAGAGTTATTCTCAGGATGGAGTTAAATGTTCAAAGGAATAGGTATCAAATACAACTGTAAAAACAATGTTTCAGGGAAACAAATCGATAGGTGTTGCTGAATTAACTCTAAACTTCACGCTCTGAACCTGTAAGACACCTGAAGAGTCAATCACCAACCTGCCCCCGTTGATTGGACATTAACCAAAGTATGCCACAAGCCCATGCCCATATAGATGTGTGTGTGTGTGTATATATATATATGTATATATGTATGTAAAGACAGATAGATAGAAAGAATATAGACAGATAGGTATATCTGTGTATGTATGTGTCCACTCTAACCAAACATTTTATCTTTACATCAGCTTATTATCCCCATTAATTAAAAGTAAATATACAGTATAAAGCAATGTGCAGTGCTAAAATCAAGTTATTACTCGAGTATTTAAAAATATACTCTGAAAAATAAACAGAAGTGTTGATTCATCCACAGCTACACTGTTAAGTCTAACAAAACTTTTCATTTTAACTCCAAAAAGACTCAACAATTACACCCTGTGAGAGCAAAGGCATCAACTTTCCAAAAACTGTTAAAAAACATTTTCTGGTGTGGAACCATGTAGACATTTAAAAAGTGTTACAATCAACTGTGATAGTGTTATTTGTTGCAGATTTTGCTGTGTACATATCAATAACCAGTAAATGCTCTACAACTTACATTGAAACATATCTGCAAAAGGCATGCTTTCTGTGTTTAGCTTACTTCTTGCATTTGCGTATAAATTAAGAATGATGTAATATCTGATTCTCAAAGCTTTGTTTCTTTTTGTTTAAACAAAAGAATTGCAGTTTTTAAGCTGAGAACACTGTACAAAGTTAAACAGTTTGGACCTCTGACTATGAAAATACATTTATGTGGCCCTCTTGTGATAGACGTTTCCAATCTCGGATCTAGATTCTCTGGTGTTGTCTTTTTTTCCAATATGTAAACCACAGTTTTCATTTCCATTTTTTTTTGTCATATTTTGTCAGTTTTATATTGTAATTCTACATCTGTCTACTATTGAATGATAACAATAGTCATTTATTTTATTTCTATTAACTTCTTTGCATGTCGCAAAATAAACTACCACTACTTCTACTTTTTTTCTGGAAAGCTTTCATTGAGGCAGTACAGAGACGACACACACACAGGTATAAAGGACAGTGTGCACTAGATAAAATGTTTTCAATCAAGTTTTTCACTTACAATCAGCCTCGCCTTTTATACAGAAATATAACAGAAGTCTGGTCGGCTTTTTCACTTTTTGGTTGCTTTCTTAATGCAGTGTTCCTCTTCTGTTATTTATAGCCTTGACAAAAGGAGTGACATCTGCATACAAAAGCCCCTCTCAAAACTGACATTTTCAATGAAGGTCTTTTATCTAGCTCACTAAAACTTTGATATGAACTTTTCCAACACAAGTTTCATCTATATTTCAGTGTGTGCCTCTGTTCTTGTTCTAGGCTCTATGTCTGCGGGGTTAAAAAAATGTAATTACATACATACATAGGTTTTATGTATACATACATTTATAAACTCTGTCGACTAGGAAAATTTCATCTAGAAATTCCAGACTGACTTCTTTGAAATCACTGAAGTTTATTGGCAAATCCCATTCCTTTCCCCTCAGCTGATGTGAGGTTTTTGCCCCATTTACGTCATTAGGGGAATTGTAGTTTATTTGCAGAATGATGTCAAATTTTCAAGTCTATATCACTACATTTCCCAGCTTCCCTTGCCATGCCAGCAGATGAGTTCTCCACATGGACAGACATGAGCTGAGACTCAGCCGTCCAATCGGAGCACTTGGTGATCCGGAATCTCTAACAGGGGTTTTGGAAAAGCCACTGCCACAACTGAGCTGCTTGGCAGACGCCTGCACTCTCCAAGTGCTTTACTAGTTACAAAATGCAAATGTTTCTATAGTGGTCTTTCAAAAAGCATTAATTCTTTATTGGAAATAAAAAAATGTTTTATTGTGCTATTGTGGTTACTGTAAAGGTTTTTATTAGCATTCAAGCAAACTTGAACAAAAATCAAATATTCTTATAAAAAAATGTATTTTTTCTTCTTACTGCTGCCTTAGACAGAATGTTCGTGAACCAAATTTTCATTTTTAATAGGGTTTACTGCCTATAAAAAGATAGAAAATGAAGAATTATACATGATGAGCAGTGTATGATCATTTCCTGTGGTTGTAGATCAGATCTGCAAAAAGGTCATGACGAATTTTGGACCATTCTTCTGTACAAAAATGTTTCAGTTCAGCAATATTCCTGGGATGTCTGGTGTGAATGGCTCTTTTGGGGTCATGCCACAGCATCTCAATCAGGTTGAGGTAAGGACTCCGACTGGGCCACACCAGAAGCCGTATGTTCTTCTGTTGAAGCCATTCAGTTGTTGATTTAATTCTATGCTTTTGGTCGTTGTCCTGTTAGATCACCCATCCTCTGTTGAACTTCAGTTGGCAGACAGATGGTCTTAAGTTTTCCTGCAAAATGTCTTGATAAACTTGAGAATTCATTTTTCCGTCTATGACAGCAATCCGTCCAGGCCCTGAGGCAGCAAAGCAGCCCCAAACCATAATGCTCCCTCCACCATATTTCACAGTTGGGATAAGGTTTTGACTTTGGTGTGCTGTGCCTTTTTTTCTGCACACATAGCGTTGTGTGTTCCTTCTAAACAACTGAATTTTGGTTTCATCTGTCCACAGAATATTTTGCCAGTAGTGCTGTGAAACATCCAGGTTTCTCTTTTGCAAACTTCAAACATGCAGCAATATTCTTTTTTGGACAGCAATGGCTTCCTTGGTGGTGTCCTCCCATGAAATCCTTTCTTTTGTAATGTTTTACGTATTGTAGATTTGTCAACAATAATGTTAGCATGGGCCAGGGATTTCTGTAAGTCTTCAGCTGACGCTCTAGGATTCTTCTTCATCTCATTGACCATTCTGCGCTGTGCTCACACAGTCATCTTTACAGGACGACCACACCTTGGCAGAGTAGCACCAGTGCTGAACTTTCTCCATTTGTAGACAGTCTGTCACATGGACACATGGACATTAAGGCTTTTAGAGATACTTTTTTTAATCCTTTCCAGCTTCATGCAAGTCAACGATTCTTGATTGTAGATCTTCTGAGAGCCCTTCTGTGCGAGGCATGGTTCACATCAGGCAGTGTCTCTTGGGAACAGCAAACTCACAACTGGCGTGTGTTTTTATAGGGCAGGGCAGCTTTAGCCAACACATCCTATCTAATCATATTGATTGGACCCCAGTTTGGCTGACTCCTGGCTCCAATTAGCTCTTCACATACTTTCTCCACCCTGCATTGTGACTGTTTACATATTGTGTTGAATAAAAACATGAA
Organism: Scarus forsteni; assembly: GCA_036419115.1. Taxonomy (NCBI): domain Eukaryota; kingdom Metazoa; phylum Chordata; class Actinopteri; order Labriformes; family Labridae; genus Scarus; species Scarus forsteni. The sequence goes on from JAZDUH010000049.1 coordinate 5,394,071, forward strand.
AACGTATCATTTTTTGTGCTGTATCAGTTTCAGCAGACTGTGTTTGTCTAGTGATGTGACTTGGACAAAGATCAGAACATATTTTATGACCAATTTATGCAGAAATCCAAGTAATCCCAAAGAGTTCACATACTTTTTCTTGCAACTGTAACTTTACCATTGCATTCTAGGTTACCAAAGTTGCACATCCGTATTCTATTCTTCCATAAGGTCTCTGTCTCTCTATGGCTATCATAGAATTATGTCTATCTAGGACAATCATTTCACTAGTCCAGTAAGTGAGGATTATAACACTATACACACATTGCTGAATGAATGCCAGTCATCTCTGTGTTCTTCAAAGTTATGCGATCCAAGTTTGTAAGGTGATGTTGGTAATGACTTCAGCAAAGAGGCATTCAAAGCCTCTTACCTTTCATAGATTATAACTTTTCAGGCCAACATTCCAGAGGTAAATCTGGGATTTACCCAGGCTCTTTAATCTGCAGTGTTTCTAAATCAGTCAATAATAACACCTAATCTTATGGCATCACTTTTCTCTTTCTCACGCCCTTCGTTTTTCCTCACTATGTTTTTTCTTTTAAATATTCTTCCTTCTCCTCTTACCTCTAGTCTCAGAATGATCCTACTGTTGATTTATTGATTCTGCTAAGCTGGGTCAAAATCAATAGATGCTTGGAGGGGAGGATCTCTGTAATGTCTTTACCACTTGAAAAAGGCACAGGCGGACCGACAGGCAGAGAGAGAGAGAGAGAGGGAAAGAGTGAAAGTAGAATGTGAGAGAAGATAAAAGACTTGTTCAAAGATTAAACATGGAAGCAAGAAGCATATCTGTTGGGAGATTTTGATGGAAAAAAAATGTTTTATTAGAGAGAACAAAAAAAGCCTTGAAAACCTAAGACTTAAATCTCACAGCACCACATTTCATTTTCACACTATCTTCAGCCTATTAGTAAAAACACACACCGAACACTGTCGAGCTTAGGGCCCACCAGTGCAGCAAACTAGCGGGCAGTTTTGATGTGATTCTGAATTACTTTAACTTGATGAGTAACAGCAAAATGTGATTGTGGCTCAACTTAATTTCTGTTACTAGAGGTTCTTTGCCCATAGAAAAAAAATGTATCCATGGAGTGAAATTTTTTTAATATCTATATTTATCTCCATATATCTATATTTATCTTTACATATAGATAGATAGATAGATGGATAGATGGATAGATGGATAGATAGATAGATAGATAGATAGATAGATAGATAGATAGATAGATAGATAGATAGATAGATAGATAGATAGATAGATAGATAGATAGATAGATAGATAGATAGATAGATAGAGTGGGGATGTAACGATATGAAAATTTTGTATCACGGTTATTGTGACCAAAATTATCATGGTTATCATTATTATCACGGTATTGTTGCAGTGTGCTCAAAATGTTCAAAAAGTACTTTTACACACAATTTAATCACTTAACCCCTTCAATATTATTATCATAATGGTTCTTTTTTGTCTTTTTTATCAATAATGTGTCAAGATATGCCCTTTGAGTAGATTTTTTTACCCTTCTTTCATGAGAAATAAAAAATGAAGAATCCTGGTATTTGTATTATTGTGTTATTAACGGTGTGATTACAAGAAAATAAAACAACTGACCTGAACTTTAAACAGGATTCCCTTTATAAACAATTTTAAATGAACATGTTCAAAGTTTTGAAATGACAAAAAATGAGCTTGAACTATTTTATATACACTCACACATTTTTGTTTGCCTGCAGCATTAGTGTCCATGATACAGCTCCTTATATTAGACCATGTCCAGGACTTTTTTTTAAAATGACGATAGTCCCTGAAGGAATTAACCCCCTTCATGTTTCTCCTCTGGTCTCCCCTCTCCTCGGTATTTGCTCCTCTAAATATTTCCAAATAACGATCGATGAAATCCATAAAACACGAACTTTGACGAAAAAAGACGATGTCAAAATACAACGAATACCCGGCAAAACAAAGGTAAGAACACAGTCCAAAATTATACTAATTCTGTTATTTATAAGATTTATACATTTTTGGGTAGAATTACTGATAAGTCACCTGTTATTCTCTCAGGTATGGCTCACTGATCCTCTCTCTCTCTCTCTCTCTTTCTCTCTCCCTCTCGCTCTCTTTCTCTCTCCCTCTCGCTCTCTCCCTCTCGCTCTCCCCCTCTCTCTCTCTCTCTCTCTCGCTCTCTCCCTCTCGCTCTCTCCCTCTCTCTCTCTCTCTCTCGCTCTCTCTCTCTCTCTCTCTCTCTCTCTCTCTCTGTCAGTTCATTTACTCGAAGAGCTCCTGCCGTTGAAATCACTCACGTCTTTTTCTTTCGCTGCAGCTTCGTGTTAAGACAGGGAGACTGTCATGTATCAGTTTCTCCACAGCATCCTTGTAAAAATCCAAAATTCAACCACACTTCAGAGTCCGTTTTGAGAAAACTCTGCTGTGGCTCGAACTTTGCTCTCAGGCTCAGAGGCCAAACAATGCAAACTGCGCATGTGCGCAGCTGCAAACTGCGCATGCTCACACCGGTTCAGGCTGCTTAATCGAGGACAGAGACATACAGTCATGGAAAAAATTATTAGACCACCCTTGTTTTCTTCAATTTCTTGTTCATTCTAATATCTGGTACCACTAAACGTATAATACAATGAACACAACAAAAAATGCAGCTGGTCACATAATACTTTATGTCCTATTTGACATTCTTAAGCTTAATTGATTCCCAGGGTATATAAGAGGCCATTTCATGTCACAAGCAGCACTGCACATGCAAAGGCCTAGAGTGGTTTCCTGCTTACATTCAAGCCGTAGCACAACTCAGAAGTTGTCAGCTCTCACATAATGCCTAAAACAAAAGAATTATGTGAAGCCACAAAGGCAGCCATCTTGGCACTGCTGGAAATTGGCATGAGTGAGAGACAGGTAGCGAAAAACTGAAGATCTCCAAGACAGCCGTTCATTACAACAAAAAAAAACAAGCTGAACATGGCACTACCAAATTGCTACCTGGCCGTGGCAGGAAACGTCTTTCTACCCCACGAGATGACTGCACTCATCCGCTCCTGTGTCAGGAATCGTCGCCAGACCTCCAGGGACCTTAAAATTGAGTGGGCACTGTCGAGAAATGTGACTTGTTCAGCAAGGACAGTTCGAAACCGACTTGTTGAAGCTGGTTTGAAGTCACACAGAGCACGCAAGAAGCCCTTCATCAATGAAAGGCAGAGGAAGGCCCGGTTACTCTTGCTCGAGACCACAAGGATTGGACTGTTGATGATTGGGCTAAGGTTCTCTTCAGTGATGAATCCAATTTTGAATTGATGCCCACTCCAGCCAACTTACTGATTAGGAGGAAGCCTGGAGAAGCTTACAACCCAGACTGTCTTGCCCCTACAGTAAAACATGGGGGTGGATCAGTCATGATCTGGGGTTGTTTCAGTCTGAGTGGAACAGGGCAAATGCAATTGTGTGAAGGCCGAATGAACCAGGTCATGTACAGGACTACCCTTGAAAACAGTCTTCTTCCATCAGCTGGAAAACTCTTTCCTGCCTCACATGACTGGATTTTCCAACAAGACAATGCCCCTTGCCACACGGCAAGGTCAGTTAAAGCCTGGATGGAGAACCACAACATTCGCACCATGCCTTGGCCTGCTCAATCACCAGATCTTAATCCAATTGAAAACCTGTGGAAAATCATCAAACTCAAAATGGAGAACCACAAGCCCAAAAACAAAGAAAATTTGTTTGAATTTGTCCAACAGGAATGGGCTGCTGTGACAGCAGAACAATGTCAGAAGCTGGTGGAGAGCATGCCAAGACGCATGGCTGCAGTCATCAAAAACAATGGTTATGCAATCAAGTATTAACTCTTGTGTGTATCATGTGTTTAAAGCAAACAGAAAAGAAAACATGGAATGCTTAAAAGTAGTGTTTTTGGCGGTACAATGCCATAGCTATTGATGTAAGAATTTAAGTAATTTTGGTTATTATCAAGAAAACCATGGAAAATGAATAGTTCTTAGTTCTTAAATTAAACTCTCATGAGCTATTTTTGTTGTTATCATTATAATTGTCCAAACAAATGTACCTTTAGTTGAGCCAGGCATTAAAATTAACAAGAAATTGAAGAAAACAAGGGTGGTCTAATAATTTTTTCCATGACTATAGGTCCGGCTTTTCCAGGCAAACAGCAGCATCACCGTGTGTTATTGACACAGGGTGGTGAACAAACACGGTAAAATGGTAATTTTAAAAAGATATGGTAATGATTACCATGGGAAATTTTACTGCGGTTTACCGTTTTACTGGTAACCGTTACATCCCTAATATATAGATAGATATATATGGACATACAGAGGGAGAGAGGGACGGACGGACAGACAGACAGACAGACAGACAGATAGAGACAAAGCAACAAAAATAAGAATCTATGACGCTGAAAATTTATGGATGGCCAGACCATAAAACTGTCTTTATTATAATTCTCTCTGTTGAGTATTAATTTATTACAGAATAGCCCTTTGAGATGAGGCTTCTCATCTAACTATAAATGAGAAAACACAACAGCTATTTTGTACCCACAAACATCATCATTTAACATGCACACATGTGGAAACAGTAGCAGGATAAAGTTTAACCTTTATGTAGAACTGAAGTAACAGATTAAACTACAAACTTCATGTGAAAATGGTGAGAGCATGTAGAAGGACAGAGTGAAAACAAGTTCTAAATCACTATGTCCCAGGACATTTCTAATGCACTAATGATATTCCTTATTCATCGAATTCAGTCCTGTTTTTCTGTTCTCATGAAAAATAGAAAGAAAGAGCTACCTATATCCAGCACTCCCAGTAGTTTACTTTAGATTTTCAGAGAGACATCTTTGTCTGTTGTATGAGCTGTCCTAAACTCTTCAGTATTTTCCATCTGCTGTTTCTATTCGCACGAGTCCCACCTGTCAGAGTGCCCCCATTAGTAAAAGCCCTATCGTTAACAATCCATTATTCTAACACAGCTTCAGGTGATTTATTGGGTAGCATCTGCTTCAGATCTCATGGCTGCAGGGCATCAATCTGCTGTTTTTATTGGCAGAAATATTCAGCTTCTGCTGAGCAATTTGACTCCATCAAACAATGAAGCTAAAAACAAAAACTCTGTTCATCAGTATGAGCACATTAGGCCTGCTTGAATCCAGCTCTGTGGTAATTTCCAACTCTCACACCTCGTACATCAATATAATGATTTGAACAGCGGCTTGTTGTGACCCCTTGATTTTTTGGGACACTTGTCAACCTTTGAATTCCCAAGTTCATTAAAGCCTGATGACAAAGGCAGAAGAGCACCAAAGTCCATGGTTAAAGAGGTTTTATAGATTTGATTACAGTACCTGGGAAATACACAGAACCCAAAGTGGCCCGTAGACGAAACACACTTTTAACACACAAACAAAAAATCAAAACAAATTTTCACTATCCATCTTTAAAATGCAATGAAAGCCTATAATTAACCTGGCAGACAGCTGTCTGTGTTAAAGATAAATGCAGTTACTCAGTACACTCATTACCATGGTGTCTGTACTTGGGTGTTTTCTGTTTACTGCTGTAAGTAGCGAAATACAGCCGGCTACAAAACTACGATACTAAGTTTTCCCCAAACTGCTTGTAGGCACACATCAAAAACTACCGTTACGTAACTAGAAAGAGATACATTACCTCGTCACTTTGCATCCTGTAAGCATTCATTAGCATCACAACAAACTCACGCTTTGGCTTGGGTCACGTCTTTACGACAGTCGCCGCGCGTGCTCATGGGTAGCAGAGTCTTTATGTCGCCTGAAAAAGATTCTCTTCATAGCACCTTTAAGTTCAAATGTTTAAAAAATGTTTAATAACCTAAAATAACATTTCCATGTTATAACTTAAAACCAATCAGCCACCAACACCCCTGGAAAGAAAGACAGCCTGTCAGCCTTCTAAAAACGGACAAAAAAACAACTGCCATCTACTGGAGAAAGCATGGAACTGCTCATCCTTGCACGGTGAGGCCTTATTAAAATGCCTCCGTGACTAAATACCCTTTCAATAGGTGCACTGGTAGCAGGAGTCAGCGCGTGCCAGCACTTAAGCATGCATGCAGGTAAACCAACACACATAGCCGTCGTGGTCTGAAGAGTGATATGAGGACCTTAAACCAGAAGAAATAATAAAAAAATAATTTTAAAAAATGCAACAGATCTATCAGTAAAAAAGCTTGAGTCCTCCAAGTCCTCCCCTGAGCCCTAATGCAGCCAGAGCTCGAGTCCGAGTCCCAGTCCGAGTCCCAGTCCGAGTCATGAGCAAGTCATCACGAGTCCAACATAACCAAACTCGAGTCAGACTCAAGTCCTACAACACTGATCGGACATACAATAATTAATAGACCACACAGTGGAAGGGTTTTTGCTTATGCAGACCTAATTTAACAGCACTACTAATTACTAAAATTATGTTTTATGTTTCTTTAACGGTTAATCCTCATACAGAAGCTCTTGAACCAAAATTAAATTTTTCATGTTTAAGTATAATTATTATCAATGAAATTTTCAAATGTACTGTTCTATGAAAGAAAAATATTACAACATATTTTTACTGTGAGATAAAAATGTAAAATTATAGTCATGTACTTGCATTCCTTAACAGAAAAAAAGTTTAAGCAGTTGAATTAATTTCTTACTTCTCAGAGGAGCCCAGTTGGCTGGTTTAAATCTAAATATTAAAAAGTAAATTCAGTTTAAAAGTCCTTGTTCTGTTCAAAATGTATAATTAATCACATTTAATTACAAACCAGTTTTAAAGACTTGCAAAATCTTCATGCTTTCCCATTTTAATGGCAGCTTTTAATAGTTACTTGAGTTATTTTTGTTGTTGATTTGCTCAAATTTCATCTTCTTTTCATTTTCTGTCTCTGGGGTTCAGCAGGATCAAAATGTCTGATAACTGCATCTTATCCATCTCTCTCTACCATCTTACTTAACCATTTATTTTTCTTCTGTTACTTATGTATTAATAAATTCTTTTTTTCTTAACTTTACTTTTCTGCCTCTTTTCTCATCTCTTCCCTCCATCCTTCTCATCCTCCTTAAATCCCTCTCATCTCCCTCTTCTCTATCTGCTCTGCTCTTAGATGCAGCTTCCTGAACCAAAAGTCTATTTTATGGCCAGTAGCTTCCTAAGCTGCGCTCAGAGAAATTAGAAAGTGACTGATGAGAGACGTTCAAAAATTGAATTTCCTTCAAAGGGAAGACAGGCTCATTCAAACAAACCTGCATGCAAAAGGCTCTAAATGATCTTTTACTCAGCAAGTTGAAGAAACAAATGAGTGGAGTATCAAATTAAAGTGAACCCAAGACATCAGAGTTCTAAAAATTGTGTTTTTTTAATTAACAAATTACTCGCTTCCATTAAAAGTGAACTTTTCTGAGTGCTGATAATGTCTCCCCATCATCCCAGCACATAAAGTCTTTCTAGTGTATTTCAAAGTTTCAGTTTTGTAAGGAAAGTCACTCTAAAAAAAAAAAAAGCTGACAGGGTTTGTTTGTTATAATGTCATGTGGCATGCTTTTAACTTGACTCTGTAATGTCATCTCCTCTTTCTTCCCTTCTTCATATAACACTTCTGATGAATTAGACATGAGACCCACATCCATCAGAGAGCAGTTTATGCTGTCCTCACAGGAGCTTCAAGCACTTTCTCATAGGTGCACGAGGATAGTCCTGTTACCCCTTCATCAAAGCAACATCTTGTCCTTGGCACGAGTGTGGTTATGTTTAAAGGACAAGTTCCATCTGTTTATTGTGTGTTGGAGCATTAATAGTTCCCGTTACAATACATCAAAACACCTCGAGCATTGTTCAGATTTTGTTGATCTATATATTGGATTTTTCATTTTTTTCTCCTGTTAGTTTTAATAGATTGATTCAAACTGGTCTCTTGGGGTTTCTAAAGTGCGTGCACTCTCTAACCATAGTGTTGGTTGTGAAGTAAATGTTTCAGACTCTGCCTCCCTGATGCTGGTCTATGTCTTCTTCACTTTGTTTGTCACTTCAGCAGTGTTAAAGGATAAGTTCGGTTTCTACAGCTTTCACATTGTTTATAGAATGAAGTAGAACAATATACTCACCCAGAAGGCTTTCCTGATCCAAACAGTGCTTCGGGAGATATAGATAGATCCAAAATTGAGCGGCGGACATCTGTATAATGTTAGCACTCGGGGCATGTTAGCGCTGCTCCTAAAACTGCATTAATTGTCTAAAAACTCATTATTTTCACCAATATTTCATCATGGTCTGCTCGGGCTACTCCTCCATTACAGTCTGTATCACCCCAGACATGTTTTTGTGACTGTGCTGACCTCTGAGCTAAAGAAGAAGAATGTATGCCTCCGCGCATGCGCAGTACTCTCTGGAGAGCTGCCTCCGCATCCTCCTTTCAATGAGCTCGTCATCTGTAAACTCTGGCTCGAACCTGTAAGGACACCCATCATATTCAAAGTTCTCCTCCACAACATCTTCATCCAATAGATATTCGTCCATTTTGCACAAAACTGGAAGAAGAAAGTCGTTGTGTAGCCGGCTGTCTTCCCCTGAAACAATGAGCTGTACTGCGCATGCGCGGAGGCAAACATTCTTCTCCTTTAGTTCAGAGGTCAGCACAGCCACAAAAAATGTCTGGAGCGACACAGTCTGTCATGGAGGAGCGGACCATGATGAAATATTGGTGAAAATAATGAGTTTTTAGACGATTAATGCAGTTTTAGGAGCAGCGCTATACATGCACCGTGTGCTACCATTATACGGATATCCACCGCTCGATTTTGGATCTAAATATCTCCCGAAGCACTGTTTGGATCAGGAAAGCCTTCTGGATGAGTATATTGTTCTACTTCATTCTATAAACAATGTGAAAGCTGCAGAAACCGAACTTATCCTTTACCTTTTCTTGATGCCAAATAGAAACAAATGTCTTTCATGGAGAAATCTGATTGTATTATTAGTAGACTGGCAAGACAGCTTAAGATAACTGATCATTAATGGCAAGGGGTCAATAACAAAATAATGAACCTGTAAATCAATCCAACACCTGAGATCCATTCTTTTTTACTGTCTAATACAAGGTTTCACACAGACACTCTTTGATAAGTCAGTCTGGTATATCTAAAGTGCATGTGTTGTTAAGGTTAACTTTGTGTCTTCATGAAAGCTGTGCAGTAATCATTACCTGAGCCCTAACCAAAGAACTCTGCACAAAGCCTGAAATAAAACTCTGTATCAAACAACTCACTGCAAACCCCATGGCTGGTCTGCTGCAAAGCACCAAATGACTGTCAGTCTGAGTACATCACAAACATTACAGAAGAGTACAACATGGCAAGTCAAAACTGCAGTGACAAATTTAGACAGTGAAACGTTCTGTATGTGAAATCTGACAATCATATTTTTTTGTTTTTTTAACTAAATTAACTGATTTTATGTGTTTGTTTCTGTTTCACATGTTAATTTAACACAATGAGGGGAAAAAAAACTGTGAAACTGACTTCCTGAGTGAGCATGCCCCAGAATGCTTTGCAAGTTTATACAAAAAAATGCTTAATGTGAACCAAGAAGTCTTTTTTTTCATTTGCATTTGCATTAAAGGTTTTTCATGGAACTGATGCTGGTTTTCTGTTAGTATACGAACCCTATGGAGTGACATTCTTGTTGAATAGAGTCCTCAATTTAAAGAACAGGAAAGAGTGATGGTGGGTGGGGGTGACAGGGTTACTCCATCTTATCTCATCTGCATTTTTTTTGTTTGACTTGAGAGCTCCCTGGTGGCTGAATTTTACATACTGTGCTTTAAAAAAAAAAAAAATAGTAATACTGAAAAATGTCAGCTGACAAGAAATTAAAAGGTGGAGGGAAGTGAAAAGTCAGAACTCAGTATAGCCATTTTGTCTACATTTTGTCTAGGCTACAATCATAATTTAAAATATCTGTCCATATCGCACACAAATACAGGTAATAAATCCTTTTTTTCTGAAATTTGAGACATCCCTCAGTTGGGTTGAGTGGATCATCTTGATCATGCAAAGGTACTAACACAAATGCAACAAGATGACTCTCATGTAAAGACATCTATTCCAGGATGTTGACCACAAACAGGGGAGTTGTGCCTCAAGGCTGTGATAAAACATCATTTGGCTCACAGCGTCTGTCTGCAGAACTGGATTACATGTGACACTGACTGCCTCAAGCCACGGAAATCTGTAAAGATCATATCGAGCATTACTGAACCTTTCCTGATGATACCTGCTGGGATCAGGTCAGGTTTTAATGACCACCTCCCTCTATTCCTGTTGATTCCCAGTTGCTGCGTGTCACTACCTGCCCCCATGACACTTTCATTCACAACCAGTATCACATGACTGAATCTATTATGTGATAAAATGGCTAAAAAAGATTAAGTAAAATTTATTTTCCAATATACCAAAGATACTGTATATCAGAGGTGTATTGTAATTTACACCTCATTGGGTAATCAGTCAGATTCAACCTTTATAATCAAGCAGTAGAGCTGACAGATACATCGTTACCGTATCAATATCGAGATAGACATTCAAGATATTAATATTGAAAAAGCAACAATATAAACAACATGGATTTCCCCCGTGCTCGCCTTGCATGTACAGCTCGATTTCATTTTTATGATTGCCCTTGAATGCACCGCTTGGTTTTCACCAAACCTGCAGTCATATCGTATCATATCGATAGAGATATTTGGCATGAATATCGAGATAAGAAATTTTGTCCATATCGTTCAGCCCTATCCAGCAATCCATTTTACCAAGCCCCAATCCCTACGATTGTGAGTGGCCCAAACTGGCGTGGCCCAATCTGTCTGATTAAATGCAGGAATAAATGGGAGCTATGAGTGGGGAGACAGCAGGAAGTGCCTGCTTTAACAGAAATTAGCATAGACACTTATGGCTTCAGTAGTAGTTTATCAGATATGGAGCGCATGTATTTATTAAATTACACACTGGAGTTTAGTTTAAGAAGTGACTCATGTTGTGTTCCTAACTACAGCTGCAGTGCCCGCCTGTTACAGATAAGCTAATGAAAGATTCTGCCCATTCCCAAACACTTGCTATGGGCTTTTTCCCAGAGGGACTTTTGAAATATGTCGAATGATCCATCTAATGTGTCAGGATAACTGCTACTATAACATTGGTAAGATTGCTAAAAAACATGGCATACAAACTTAATTATATTTTGTGTAAACCCCCCTCATTGGTTTAGATAAAACGACAGGGCGCCAGAGCCTGTAGTGGCTTGTGAAACCTTCATAGATCCAAACATCCATCATACCACTAGGGATGGGACCAATCCGATCCAGTATCGGTATCGGCATCCGATCCAGGCATAATTCACGGATCGGAATTTTCCGATCCGTGTGCCACGGGGCGCCCGATCCAACACACAACACACACGAGACATGTGACGCCGCCCCTCATTTCAAGAAATCCATTCCACAGTTTGCAGCCAGCTAGTGTGTGCGGAGCATAGTGCCTCCTGTGAAAGCATCGCCGTCTATTAGCCACCTGAGCTAACAGACAAGCGCTAACAACAACATATCCGCTGTGTGGAGTAATGCTGTCAGTTCTCCTCAAAATCAAAGCCAAACGGTTTTCGGACATGCCCCCCGGAATAAGGTACAGAGACTCAATTATCTGCCCTGTCGGTAAACACCCCGGCGAAAACAACACAGACACACGGGGTAAAACTCTTGACGAAGCTCTGCTGCACTCGGCAGGATGAAAAGCTATCGGCTGAGCCCGCTAATAAGTGGAGGACGAGTGACTAAACTGTATTTCACAGAACACACAGCCTGGTCTTTGATTTTAAGTTTGACATCAACGGTGTAGAACCAAAACTACTTCCACACAGCTCTCCTCAGATTATTTAAACTGTGTAGTGAGTGGAAACTCTTCATTGAGATCAACAGAGCAGCGGATGTGTCTGAGGGTCGAGCTGCGCTCACAGCGTCCACTGTTGAAACATTCCACTGCTCCAGGCCTGATGTGCTGCTACAGTCAACACTTTACATTCAAATATTTATTTACTATTTGGTTACAGACATTTATCCCCATATTCGATCAGCTTAATCAAGATCAACTTTGATTAATTGTTGATTAAACTAGCGTTTAATCAACTTTGATTCGAGTATCAAAGTTAAAAATTAAACCAACATCTGAAAAGGCACCACATGAACGAAAACTGGGAATATTTTTATTTTATTATATTTTATTTGGGGGGGTAGAGATGTTTACATTTATTTCATATGTCACTTATGAAAGCTGCTGCACTATACTTGATTTGTGTGCTGTTCAGAAGCAGCAGCCCTTATGGTGTTATTATTTTTTTGGTAGTGTAGATAGTTTAGAACAACAGACACTGTCTTCTTGTTACACATTTTATATCAAAAGTGAGACAATTGAAAGTAGACCTGCTACAAGACCCATACTCTGCTGTTCATATCAAGCAGCCCTCGTCTCTATGGAGATTGACTGTACCCTTACAGTGTTCTGCACTTCATTCAATAAATGTTGCTATTCAGTTTAAAGCCCTTACAGTTGTATGTTTTTTTGTTTATCTTCTATGTAAATAACTGTTCTGTGGTTAATTACAGCCTCATAATCAAATTTTACACATAATTTCAACAATAATGATAATATTAATATTCCAGCAATAGCAACCCTGATATCGGAAAAGTATCGGTATCGACCGATACCCAAATTCAGGTATCGGTATCGGATCGGAAGTGAAAAAACCTGGATTGGTGCATCCCTACATACCACACAACAGGGCAGTCACAAACACCTATTCTGATAGTCAACTACTTTTTGATTTTTTTTCGATTTTTCACATCATCATACACGTGAAATACAGTGATTGCAGTATGCAGCATCGCTTTTAATACAATCGCTCGCAATGAGCAGACCGGCGCAACTACTGGCTTGCTGGCTACTCACCCTTATTCACAAAAACCCAAACCCACACTCTGTGCAGAACGACTACAATAATTAGGTTTGATGCATTGGCCTTGAGGCAACAAGGCATCCTGGAGTATTTGACAGCTTACAACATAACGATTTAATTGCACACAAATTAAATTTGACTAAAAGTTGCCAGCACAACATAAAATCAAAAAAGGGGAAGAAGGGGAGGGAAAGGAAAACTTAAGACACAAGCAGGATTTTGAGGGACTGGACGTCATGTTTGAGTTTTAACATTTTCTCTACATGTTTTCTGCTTTCAGCTAAGAGGTGAAAGGGATCGTATCAATGCTAAATGTGCTATAATTAAATGCAGAACTAAAGGTTTAGATTGTGTCTTGATTATAACACGAGTTAAAGGTCTAGGTGATCAGGTTCTTCCATCAGAAGAATGAAGTTAACACAAACGCACTGTTGCACCTGTTTCTTTTCACTTGTTGACATAATAACCACCCAGATAAACACACCATGCCGTTAGATTCTGAAAAAAAGCCTTGATCGAACATTGGCCTTGAGGCAAACAGGCGTGATGGAGACTGACAGCCTCTAACATCCTGATGAGGGAGATGTCATGGAGCAGAAGTGTTTTACGACTGACCTGTGTTTGCTGCCAATGTTGAATCATTATCTCCTCTGTACTGTGCATGTATACTTTCAAAACACCTGCTGATGCATGCACGTACATGCACACGCTCTGTAAATGAGTACATGTCCACAGATTTGCTGAATACAAAGGCACACATCCCTCATACACACTGTCACACACTGTTTTGTCCTGGCCTTGTCCCTATGCGAGTCAAGGCCTGGTGCTACCTTTTGACGGGCCATTGATTCCAGCATCTTACAAAGGCTCCACATTACAGTGTTTATGTCCTCTCGTTTATTACAGCCGCAGCACAGGTATTAAGGTCAATGGACCTTATTGTGGAGAAGATCAGAAACTGAAGGCTGAAGAGGGTTCATGACTTTGAGGGGTGAAGATAAATGAGGATAAATGAGCAATTTTGTTGTTCCTCATTTAGAATGATGGTGTCATCACAGGGGTATCTCCCTAAAGTCGAATTAAGACATCCAGGATTGCAAAGTTGACCCAGTCTCTTCTGAGGACGTGGTTTAAAGTGTTTCATTAAGGCCAGTCCAGGCTAACTATTTTGGATAACTGCACATTCACGGCTCTCTTAAAAGATCACAAGGTAGATTACAGATGTACTGATTGAAAAAGGTATGACGGATGTGCAATTTTAGCTAGGGATGGAAACTTATGGAGAAATGCAGTCGCTGCAATAAAGGAGCGAGAAAGGGTGGCAGTTAAAAATCAGACCTCCTAAATGCGTGAGCAGCCAAAGTCATACATCCACTAACCAGTAGGGCTGGGATGATTCACTTTTCTCCCGATAAGATTTATTGCGAATTTTTTGGTGCCGATTCGATTTAAATTGCAATTCTACAATATTGCCGATTTTGCTATCTTTAGTTAGCTTTTTTAACACCAGCGAAAAAGATGAACAATGATTGTGTCTCCAGACTATATCAGGAAAAATACACATCACATGTAAGTCAGTTTTTAGGATTTATTCAGCAATATATTTTAACCAGCTGTTTATACTCTTTCTTCAAAAGCCTGGATTGCATATAAAAGTGGTTTATTATCCCTTTAGGCACCAGATTTTTTTTCAAGAAAATATTACATTTTACTATCAAAATTTAAAAAGACTATAGTTTCAAAGTGGTTAGTTTTCCCACCCATCATCATCACTGTAATTTACGGGCCGACCATGAACGCCTCTGCTGCCTGCACTGTGCTTTTTACTCCCCGGCTTCTCCCTCATCTGCCCAGAGCTCCGCGGTCTCATTCCCGCTAACACCGTCACTTTTCACGGTGTTTTGAGCTTCCCTGCATCCCAGACCAGTCCCCTTTTCGGCACTCGCCGGCCGTGAAGAGGCAAAGCCTCGGCCTCGTATGTGCTGCTTGGGGACTGTAATGGCGCGCGGACCCGCGCGCACACGCGCCGCCAGTTCCGTCCTCACTGGACAACTGACCGTCATCCTCAGAGAGTAAATATTCCTCAGATTCAGAGTCAGTCAGTACTTGACAAAGTACTCTCGGCATCGTGAGTACTCTTACTGGCTCTCTCTCACTCTGTGCGTGTCTCTCTCTCTTTTTTCCTCTCTCTCTCTGCTCCGCTCTGCAGCCACACTTGCGTCCCTCGGTCCGGTGTGTGTGTTTCAAAGTAAATATACGCCAAAACTTTGAAAAGACACCTGTCACCTGTCCACTGTCTGCTGGTGAAAAGTAGTAACACTATTCAGCACTATTTTATCAGCTATGGCCTGTTTTATTCAGCAATGTCGCTTGCCGCAATTTTGCGATTTTAGCGCCTATAGTGTGTGTGTGTGTGTGGGGGGGGTATCGATTTTTGAACAAAAAAAATCGATTTAAAAATCGGCAGACAAAAAATCGCGATACTTAGGTGAATCGATTTTTTCTCCCACTCTTAGTAACCAGTCAAGACTTTTTACAGCACAAATCCATACATATTAATCTTTGACAAGAACCAAGGAGAGATGATAAAACAAACATTGAATAGACTGTCTACAGTTATTATCGTCAATTTATGTTGTTTCAAGACATAAACAAGTTCCAAACAGTAGAGAAAAAAACTCCTCAGTTGAACTTATAGGATAAATAGTGAATTAAATGATGTACTTAAAAGAACTTTCTGGCATTTTAACCATTTTGTTTATCATATAATCAGTCGTTTTAAGATTTACAACTTTTGAAGATCATCCCTTGTGTCACTGTACAACCCGTTTTCCTCTAAATTGCAGAATATTTTTTAACATGCCATTTGGTAAAACAAAAACACGGATTAAACAAATATTCTCTAATAAATCTTCAAAAGGGCCTTTTTAAAGATAATTGTTATTTTAGGAGTGATAACAGAGGTAAAAGATGCCTGAATTTTACTTTTTTTTAAACCTTAAACTATGGCAAAAATGTAAATATTTGTTCAGTATAAAATAATGATAACATAATGTCAGCTAAAAATGATTGTCTTAATCAGGAATGATGAAATATGAAGACATGGCTTTGTGCTGTTCTGTATACTGGTGTCTGATTCATTTTTATATAATCTTCTTTGTCAGTTAAAGTGTAAATTAAAGCTCATTTTCTACTTGAGGGAAGTGAGGAAGTTTTATAATGTACTTTGTTAATTATTGCAAAATATTCTGATAACAATATGATTCCAAGTCTTCAGAATATTTATCATTGTTATGAAAAATCTGAACAAAAGTAATTTCTATTCATTAGAAAAAAACCTTAAACAAAATACAAAAAAATATGGGGTATCGTCATAATCTACTTAAGTTACTCATGTGATTTGTGCTTGCTTTTGGTCCAAATTTTTTTTTTCATCCTCATATGAAATTGTGTCCAAGTTTTTTGACAAGAGTTTTTAAATGAAATGCATTATTATTACATGCCTTAATCTCTTACAGTCCTTATTGAAACATGAGAATTCAAAGTCATCCAGGATTTCGGTTTAAACCCACATCTAGGTTCTGTGAAATACCCATTGGGTCTGATGCCTGTTTCCGAACTTCCTGATGCTTGTATGATTCCCAGTGCATTCAGGTTGATGATCCAGCCCATTGGTCTGGGTCTGACACAGAATCTATTCATCATTATATCAAATCATCTTCCACCTCACTACTTTGGCAAATCATAATTCATCAGCAAATTGGACTATCAACCTCAAATTCCAAAAGGGCAACAGAGGCATTGTGAAGTCAGTGTAAGGTCAACACTTAAGATTTGATACTCAGAAGTAGGGCTGAACA
Organism: Scarus forsteni; assembly: GCA_036419115.1. Taxonomy (NCBI): domain Eukaryota; kingdom Metazoa; phylum Chordata; class Actinopteri; order Labriformes; family Labridae; genus Scarus; species Scarus forsteni. The sequence continues at coordinate 5,411,017 of JAZDUH010000049.1, forward strand.
ATTAATTGCAAATTAGATTAAATAGCAATATGGCTTGTTGCAATTTTCAAATTGCAGAAAGTGTAATATTTTTAACCCAAATTGTGTTGAACATTTTGGCAATGTGATGTAGTTTCTTGCAATTTCATGCCTATTTTAACCATTTTTAACCCTGTTTTTACATCTTTATGCCTGTCTTGCTGTCTTGATCTTTTTTTGCCACTGTGAAACCATGTTTGGAATTTTTACACGGTTTTTGAAATTTAATGCCAATTTTGCTGCTATAATCAATTCTTCTTAGTCACTTTTGAATTTTTTGCCTTTTTTTGCAATTTCATACCTATATTGCACCTCTTAACTTTTTTCCGCTTTTGTACATTTTTTTTTACCCAGTTTTTACAATTTCATAACTAATTTTCTTCTGTTCTTCACTTCTCCACTTTTTCTCAAATCTGTTATCCTTAGATTGATTTAATGTCATATTGGTTATACTATAAAACAATCTACTACTTATGTTTGTTTAAGAATACATAAGATGAGGAACATTAAAACAATCGCAGAGTAAATCGCAATTGCAATATTGGGGAAAATATCGCAATTAGATTATTTTCTCAAATCGTTCAGCCCTACTCAGCAGCTGTGGTCCAAACCTTTATCTCTGTCTTTTAACCAACACTCTTACAGTCATATAGTGGGAAGAAGTAGTTAGAATTTGCTGGTGATCTGAACCTGGGTAGGGATCCATGATTTTATTTGTTAATTTGCGAGCATTGCCGAAACACTGGTTGTTTTCCACATATCACTTATATTCTGACTTAGACAGTCAGACATGCCTTGGCAGAGGGATTTAGCTTTAATATACTACTCATAATATTAACTTTACTTATAAACAAGCACTTCTAGGTGTATTTAATTTACTTTTCTTTCTATTCTTGTCTTGTTTTAGGTTATTTCCTCCAGACTCCCTTCCCCCCTTCAATGCGTGCCTTCCAGGGCTGCATGCAAGCGATTCTGGTGGACAACCAGCCCGCTGATCTGCACTCTGTAGAGAAAGGCATCATTGGAGCTTTTGAGAATGTCAGCTTGGACATGTGTGCGATCACAGACCGGTAAGAGTGATTACTCCAGCTTTTTATGCAAATCACACAACAACTCGGTAACAGAACACATAAACAGTCAGTCACATGCAAATACTTAAAGCCCTGTGTCATAAATCACACGGTTTTGAATTGGAAGCTTCATAATGTGAGTCATAAGCAGAGCCTTTGTGTCCTTATCTAAAAATGAATGACCCAGGGCTCTGCTCTCTGTGAGCAGCTGCACGGCAATATGTTTGTGTAATGCACTTTTCTATGAGCTTGTCAGGCTGATAAAATGGTATAATTAATGGAGTAAATTCACACTGCATGGGGAATGTTGAAATATTTTTCCTATTTACTCTAAGAAAGAAAAGGCAGCTTCTCACTCTACAACACAGCTTGATATTTATCAAACATCAGAAATGAGTGCATCAGTGTCAAGCTCTATATGATGTTTCTTCACACTGAATCCATTGATGAATGCATAACATTCAATATTTCTAGAGCCAAATCAGGGCTCTGAATTCTCACGCATTCATTGGCATTTTCACACTTTTACATGCCAAACCTGGTATTTCCCATGCGTGAAAGTTTATTCTGTAACAACTACAGAGTTACATGGCGGTATATGCACTGAGATGTGTGGCAGGACTCTGTTACCCCTTTTCCACCAAGCTGGTTCCAGGGCTGGTGCTAGTGCTGGTGCTAGAGCCAGTTCGCAGTTGGTTCAACTGCGAACCTGTTTAGAACCGTTTGCTTTTCCACAAACGGGTGCCGGCTAGAGGGCTACGTCATCACGTCAATGTATACGTCTGTACGTCACGCTAGTTTCCCATAACAACTAGCCGAATTCAATTGCCACTACAAAGATGGAGGACTACGTTGCGATTCAAGTGTTGCTGTTGGCTTTTCGAGCCTTCCTTTGTAGAGCAAAAGTTGGCGATCCAGCAAGTTAATGCTGCTCGACGATTATGCAACGAACACCGATCACACTTGAGAAGACGAAGGTAAGAATGCTTCCGTGTTTTTACTCTCCTTTGTGCTTCCGTGTTTTCACCCGCCCCCACCCCCTGATGTAAGCCCTAGCCCCCGACGTAAAGTGGTTCTTTCTGCTGGCCCAGCAAAGAGTTGGTGCTTGCTAAGCCCCGGTTTTGAGAGCCAGCAATCGGTGCTTAGTCCGTGGAAAACCAAAGAACTGGTGCTAAGCTGGCTCTAGCTCCGAACCAGCCCTGGAACCAGCTTGGTGGAAAAGGGGTATATGAGCATCATAGAGCTCAACTTGAGCTTGATGCAACCCAGTCAGTGAGAAAAAAAACCCATCAGCCAATTGGAAAACAGCAATGCTGTATCTAGGTATGGTACGGTTGATTTGACCGCACACGACAGGAGTAACGTATCACACGAGTACAATAAGATGTCTCGACATTTGATTTTGTAGCCTACTGATTAACGACATTACTTATTGTAAAAAGGGAAAACAGTGAGAGCTCATGTCAAGGAATACTGGATTTTTATAAGAGTCTGACAAGACAGCATGTGAACTCCAGCAAAGACAATTCTTGCTAATTTCCACAACTTCACCACACACACCAACGTCGCTAACGCTTGACTCAAACAGCTGAATAGTCCCGAAGATCACTGAAGTTCATTGAGTAGCCTAGTCAATTTTGTTCATATAATAAACAACACCAATCATAAACACAAACACACACACACACACATTGAATTCAATAAATCTTTTGCTCTGTTTAACCCTGTCTTTTGGTGTCCTTCATGGGATTCACTTTTCAATGTTAAGCTTAAAGTACCTGTGGAATCAAACAACAAGTGCATGTAGATAGTTGAAGACATATGGTACTTGAGGTTTGAATCTTTTACAATCCTTAATAACCTGTCATACTCAAAGGCCTGTGCAGTCTATTCTCCAGGCATTTAGTCTGTCGTTTATTTTAAATTAGAAGAGCTAAATGGGCTTCAGACATGCAGTGAAAACAAAAAAAGATCTCAACAGTGATTGGGGATTTTATGGATTACATCATTCAGTTGAGGAGCTAAGCACATTAGCAGTCAACTTTGTTCTAATTGGAGGAGTACCTTCTCAGACAGCAGCCCTTTGTTATCAGGTTAAGTTTGTCAATAGCTCCTACCTGCATCAATACTGTGACTCAAAGCAGAAGACACAAACGGTCACTGCTTGATTTAGATCCATTCGTCCTTTGTTCAAGAGATGTGTAAACTGCTTGAGTGCAGATCGCGGAGCAAGGTCTTGAACAGAGTTGAATGTTTAAAAGGTTCCGTATTCAGCTTTTACTGTTTCAATGACCAAGCAAGAGCAATCAGGACTTGGGCCTTTCCAACAACTAGGTCTCCTGCTAATGTTTTCATATATTTAAGACTTTGTAAAGACTCTTCAAGGCTGGTCTCTGTAATTTTTTACATCCAAAGACAGTTTGTCTTCTACTCTGAGTTTTTAGTCACAGAGATTAAGCAAAGACTAGTTATCACAGAGGATCATTAACTATAAGACTAACTAGTAGTTCAAGACAACTGGATTTACTTCATTCAAATATGTTATCCTGTCCCTCATCTTATCACATCTGCTTGTTACTTTTGATATCATTATTATTACCAGTGCTACAGCTGCAGTCATTGTCATTAATAATCATATATTAAGTTATATCAAGTTCAGATTTGGAAGTGTGTTAAAGCGAACAATGCGTAGGCATATCTTTAATTATTTTTAATGTGTAGAATCATTTGTGGGAGAAACAAAATAAAATATAAATTAAAAACTTGAACTGTTAAAACCTCCCAAAGGTCCATTTAGTATTTTTACAATTAGCTTGCCAATGGCCTTACCATTGGGTGATGGACGATACCAGACTCAAATCCATGTGATACTGACATTTTTTTTTTTAATGGTAATTTTCTCAATATTGATACTGATATCTATCGTCACAAACAATCCAATGCAATAGGCCTGTTTATCCATTTAGGTTTTTACTGAATGTTTTAGTTGTACATATCAGCTGAACAGATGTTTGCTTTCTGTCTGGTATAACTGGAGTAATTCGCAAAAGCCCTGTGATGCTCAAAGCAGAAAAAATACATTTGACAAGACAAGTGTCTCAGTCTAAAAATCAGGACCTGGATGCTCAACAAAATCTGCAGACCTTATTGTGAGCACTTTGATATAGAAACTACTTTTAACCAATACAAAAATATGTATTTTGATTTAGGGATCCTGTTTATGCTTAGAATGTTCAAAAAAAAGAAGGTAATTAAAATGACCTGGCTTTTCTGTTTTTATATTACTGATGCTGATTTACAATAAAGCTGAAGTTAATCAATATAAAAGACTGCAGTGAGCGTATAGCTATTATCTGATTACTCGATTAATCACCAAAATACTCAATACAGAACTCAATTACAACAAGATTCGATACCAGCAGCCCTACATTAAATTATTTAAAGGGAAGAAGAAATGCATAAATTCCACGTCTGTGTCACTCCTACATCAGTTTGCCACAAAAATTGTTTTAGTCGTCCATGTGTAAGCTTGTGGGTGGAGCTGTGTCCTGTTTGATGTTGGACTGTTCCCCCTAGTCACATGACAAGGTAAGTGGTGTTGCCTCCAGAGAAAGACTAACAACAGTCCATAAAACGTCATGGATATACACTTTCAAAAAGCCTCACCTGGAATATATATTTTAGAGGAGGAATCACGACTAAAAGGACTTGTGAACCAAGCAACTTGAAATATTAGAACACAAAAGCACAAGAAAACTGCAAGTTCACAATCTAATCATTATCCAATAGGTTTTTAAAAGCAGGGCTATTTTAGAAAAATTCAATACAATCACAAAACATAAATGAACCTATTTTTATAAAGCACTCAGTGGCGTGTCCCACTGTAATGCCGACTATAAAAAATATGTCAGGTAAAGAATTTCACATTATTCACCAGACCTGGTTCAAACATTAATAAAAGGTAATTGGATGAACAACTATGGCCCATCTATCCTATTAAACAAGTAGAAATGGCCCATGAGCTCTCATTTTTGGTGGTATATTAACACAGGTTAAGTCCACATTAATGTTAGTTGTGGGTTAGTAAATCCAATGAAAACTGAAAATATCCTTTATTTGCCCTACCCTAGTTTAGATTAGTATTGATTGTAATAACATTCTAGATAAGATAAAATCATTTATAAAAACTTATAATCCACTATAAGTTGTAATGAATTAAAATAAAGTCATATTTTGTATTTTTTTTAAAGCTTAGCTTAAGGGATACATACTAAAAATGCCCTCCATTTCACCAAAATTCAGAGTTCCTTTATTTTCATTCAGCCAAAGTTAATTTCAAAGACACACTTTATTAAAACTCTCTAAACTAAACCAGCAGAATGAAATATTTTAAGAAGAAAATAACGTTTTGCAGGCCTGTGTCGCTGCCTGTGTGTAATAAACCAACAAAAACTAGGGGTCACTTTAGTTGTCTTCACAGACATTTGTGATGGTCCTTACCTTGAGAGCAAGGTAGTGAGAAAGCAGGCAGTGTCATGAAGTCCATCCCTCGCCGCTCTGAGCGTTGTCTCACGTTTTCAGGTCAAAAAAACAATCCAAACAAAAGGTAAAATAGTCCACACAAAGCTAAAGGTTTGGCTGAGTTCGGGTGCAGCAGCGCGCATCCTTCCGTTTCGTGTAGCTCACTGGGTCAACGAGGAGCTAATGAAGTCCAAAAAGCCTTTTCAGACTCTGTGGGAAAGTTCGGATACTTTCAAGCATGTCTCCTTACAGATTAACCTTCCCAAAGTCCGTAGACGTCCCTTTAAAAAACACTATTTCCATAACTTCTGCAGAACTCCTTATGGAAACGAACTCTAGCGTTCTCCATTTTTTCTCATCTCTGGTGGACACGCACATGACGTCATTGCATGCAGCTCACGTGAGCCAATTAACGCACATTAAACTGCCAGGTGCGACTTTCCAGAAGATTCCTCTCAATTCGGTTCACGTCTCTTAAACTGAATAAACAAAAGTAATATATTAATACAATTTTAAACAGTCTGATCAACTTTGCATTTTTGACAGTCTTTTAAAAAATATTTAGATAAATATGCATATTTATCTAAAGATTTTTTAAAGATTTTTAAAAGAGAATAATATATTTAATATTTTTTGATTTTTTTTTTTTAAAGAGAAACACATATTAAGCAAACACACTTTACATGCTTAACTGATTTTTTTAAAACTTTTTTTTCAAAAACAATAATTGTTTATATTTTAAAGGGTCAATACTTTGCTTAAAGAGGACATATCATGCTTGTTTCTCCTTTTCACTATGCCAGACTAGGATGCCTGTAAAGCATTTCTGCCCTCAGTACAAGTCATTTAGTTCCTTCATTGCCCCACAATAGCGTTCTCAAAATCCTCATTTTAGGCCATTATGAAGCCCACATTGAAACACTCGGTCTCAAGGCTGACCTAAAGTTACCTCGCAACGTCACAGCCCTTTGTGCTCTGATTGGTCAGTTCTATGGGGGGTTGAGCCAGCCTGTCCTTCTTCTTCTACTGTACTTTCCGGTAGGCTCAAAGCAGCAACTGCGAATTGAGTCCCCCTATAGGCCAGAGCAGGTAATGAGGGAGTGTGAGCTAGGGAGCTTTATACGGCTGCTGGTGGATGTGTTCCTCGGTGAGGGTTTGGGGCTAACGGACATCACAGAGGAGGAAGTGTTTTATCAGATTACTCCAATAAAAAGAAAGGTACCTCGTGTCGTCAAGACGTTTGAAATCTCGCGGACATCTCGCAGTGACCTATTTTCAGAGGCATTAAATCTCGTTCTAGGATATCAGAAAAAATACAATATCTCATTTTTTGAAAATTAAGGGGGTGTAAGGTCTTGTTTTCAAATGTATTATATTATATGTAAGTATTAAATCATGCATCAGTATGATATGTCTCCTTTAAGAGGAGAATTTAAAAGAAAACGACAAGCAGCCATGGTAAAGAATTTGTGCTCAGAAAGGACATATAAAGAAATGTGTTTGTTAAATTATATAGATGGACATGACAGAAGGACAAAATTATAGCCATAATTCAGTAACACCCCTCACACAAGGTCCATTAAAGATCTGAGACATAGCTTTTAAAAGAAGATATACCACTCATAAACAGCTTTTTTTTTTCTTTAAATCAGAGTAGAAAACAAAGTCATGCTGTGGCTGAATTAGCACAATCTTTCTTTCTCTTTGCTCTGACAGTTAAGATAGGGGAATACAATCCACTATAAAAGCAGAAATTTTGCTCCTTATGTGTTTTTTCCAACTTTGATTCATTTTATTTTATTTAGTTTTTTTGTTGTTGTTGTTTTGTTTTAGTTTTTCCACATCCTTTCAGCAGGAATCATCAGCTGACAGCCTTAGAAAACAGATTTATAAGACTTGAGTATTTCATCATTTCAGTTTTTCCAAGATCTGGCCTCTTCAGCGTCTGTCAAGAAAAAGACTGGCCCCTGTGTAAATGTTGTTGATGATCCCCGCACTTTAGCTTGTACAGTGAAAACAGGTCAACACTTGGATTGCTTGATCTGCACGAACTGTTCACATTGAATTTTTTCCCTCTCAGTGGACTAAACCTGTTTGATTCAAAGAAACCTGCTGTAGTACATCAACTTCTTAGTTTCTGTAGTTAAAAAAACACTGATTTTCATGCTTTCCTTCAGAGATGAAACGTGCCGATAGTGCTTCGTGCCCGAATCCCTGCACATCTACAGCACAAGTCAGCACTTAAAAGAACCCTCCGGCTCCTCTGAGTCACTGTTTGTTTTTCCTCTAGCTGGGATTTCCTCCTCGCATCCCTTTGATTCATTCAAATTAGCACTCACAAATATTTAATCTCATTACTTGTGCATGATTATGTTTGTGTGAGTTGTTGAACTAGTTTTTAAGTGTGTGCAAACTACAGTATTTGTGATTCATCCTCAGCAGGCCCACAGGCGGATAATACCACGAGACCTTTGACGTGTTCAGGATTTTTGCTGTCATTGCATTTTGATAAGAAAATAATGTATCGTTTTCGCTGATGCATGTTCCGTATTCACTATGAGGCAGATTTAATCTTTAGCTTTATCAATACTCTAGGCCAGTATTGATGGGATGTGATACAAATTTGGACATGCAATTACAAAAATCCATCTCTTCCAGATAAACTTTAAGCCTGCTCTTGCAATAATTTTGAAATGTTTGCCTTAAAACAGGAACCATTCTTGTTTGCTTAATTGTAACTAGCATGTTCAGTCAAATGCTCTGATGACCAGTGAAATTAGCATTACCACAAGCAGGTGGTCTCTGGCCATCAGTGCCAACCCATAAAAGTCTTATTACTGCAGTCAAAGAAAAAGATGCAGTTTATGCCAGCATTGTCCATCTCTTTGTTTGTTTATCTGTTTGTATGCAAGATAACTCAACAACTTTGAAGAGACTTTACTCATATTTTCAGGGAATGCTAGTCAAAGCACAAGGAATAAGTGATTGGATTTTCTCGCTGATGCAAATATAGGTTCTGAGCCACAATGTCTTAAGAGTATTATCAACACTGCAAGATAGGGCATTAATCCACATCCCTGCAAATCTCTACTCAAACATTTTTTAAAAGTTTTGATAACAACGTTTGAGGAATCTTGGTCTTAGAACAAGCAACAAGAAACCAATGTGGAAAAAATGAAAAATGACAGACTAAATCCTGTCTAAATTAATGTTAGAATTACTTTCTTATTTCCAGTAAGTACTAGTACCGTAAAATACCAAATAAATGCAGAGTTCCAAGTCATCGCCCAGTCCCAAATAAACGCCCAGTGTAGCAGTACATTTATTCGTTACAGCCTAGGAGCTATGGTCAAATTTTACAGAACACACATGTGAACGCTGAGCTCACAACTGACAGCTGACACTTGAAAAGAAACATCATCAAACTGTAACTTTACAGTCCACATGGTTTATTTCTCTCTTTGGACGTCCTGTTGGATTCTCCTCCCTCTGTATGTCAACAAAATGCACGTTGGTCTGAGGCGCTCTGTTTCATGACAGTGCAGTTACACTCAATGTCCACAGAGGGCACTAGAGAGCAGAAAGCTAGAATCTTACAGACTAGAGCTTTACAAATCCAAAGAAGAAGTTATTGCCACTGCCGCTGTTTGTTTTTTGTCCTTAACTAACGTCAGGAGGTTGGACACGTCAGTTAGTGGTACATTGCTGCTTATCTCCATGGCCCTGGTGCAGCGAAAAAAAAGAAGTACGACCTTAACTGAACTACCAGTCATTCCTTACCAGTTTTAAGAGTGTTTAGAGAGTGTTGAGTTGAAAGAAGAAGACAAAGGTATAACTACAGTGCTGTAATCTTGCCTTGAAAGTGTACAGGTGTTATTGGTGTAAATAAATAATTTGATTATATTTACCATATTTTTTCATTTTTTGCCAAGCAAGATTTTGTTGCAAAAGGAATTAAACGCCTGTCCCAAATAATCTCTTGGTCCCAAATAAACGCCTGGTCTGCTTAGTGATTTAAGCTTTTATTTGGTATTTTACGGTATATCTAAAATAAAACAGGCTGTCGTTACTTAATGTTACTTAAGACGTTACTTAAGCTAACAAAAACGTTTTAGCTAGCAAGAATATGTAGCCTAATGTGGTGCCACAACTTTGTTTGAAAGTTAAATAGTGACATAAGCTTACTCTTACAATGTTGTTAAATGATTACACTGCTCCATTTCTCATTTACCAGCTTTGATACTGAACACAAATTTTCACTTAGCCTACCTAACTCAGAAGTAGTGCTGCTCTGGTGTCTCTGATGCAGACAGACAGTGAGGCTGCAGTGTTGCAGGTCACAGAGACTGGTGGAAGATATGCCCCAATGTTGAATACAAAAAATATGTAAAGTGAACTTCTGGACGGAAATAAAATCCAGCCACATCCATTATTTTTTTAAGTTTAGACCCCGCCTTTCTTATCTCCCAGAATCCTCTGCAATTTACAGTAAATTTACAGGAATTCCCTGTAAATAATGTTATTTCTTAAAAATGCTGTAAAAATGTTTTTTTTTCTCCCAGAATGCATTGCAATTTACAGTAAAATACTGTATGTAAAATGGATTTATAGTGTTTTGGAAAAGAGCTCTTCATATCTTAGCAGGGCAATTTTACACATTTTCACTAATCCCTTGGTAAACAATGTCAGATATGCTGAGGTTTCTGCAAATCTAGTTTGAAGTCAGCAATCTTAATATAAAGTATATAAATATAAAGTACTCCTATATGTCTTTCTTTCTCCAGATGTATGCCTAATCACTGTGAACATGGCGGCCGCTGTAAACAGACGTGGGATGGTTTCAGCTGCACCTGTGATGGGACAGGATACACAGGATCCACTTGTCACACATGTGAGTGTTCTCAATGTTTTTTTCTGAACCACATATATTCACAGATTCTGCCCTCTTTATTTTCTTATTTTCTTATGTGGGACATCAATAGATCAGCAGACATCGCTGTCTATACCTCCTCTGTAACCAACACCAAACTTAATCAAAATTAACCTAAAATTGGCCACAGGAAAGGTTGAGGAACTAAGAAACACACATACAAGAAACAAGAACACAAGAAATCCCACATTCTGCTGACCTCTTGTGTCTGTCCACGGCGCCACAGCAGAATGTGGGATTTCTTGTTCTACGCCCTAGTTATTGCAGAGTGCGATTCGCTTGTTTATCAGTTTAGGCACCGTAAGTATATCATAGAAATGCGAAGTAGTACTGTTAGGCTATAAACATGTGCTAAATGATGTCGTTTCGAGTAAATGGTGGACGTTACCTGCTCAGGACACTTGGATTACAGCGCTCGAGCAGTATGGAGGAATATTGCCGACTTTTTGTGGACTTTTAAGGACACTGTTTGTTCGGGCTCTTATCTAAGTCATGGTATCAATGTCAGTGGACAGCGAGTATCCCCCGAGATCTCCAGCTGCATCCTAGATGTTCCAAAACTACTCCACAGTGTTGTTCAGCATGAGGGTGAGTAGAAAATGAGGCCAAATCGTTGTTTGGGTGTAGTGTTCCTTTAAATCCTGTACCTAAGTTTGAACGTTTTGACCTGATTGTTGGGTCTGCTGAGTTTTGAAACAATCACAAAATAAAGTCATATTTTTCTGTATCACTGCTTTGTTTGTACCTATTGCTCCCTCTCTTTCCATTAACATTCAACGCATCTTACCAACTCTCTGTCTCTCTTTTTTAGTTTTGGTAGTTTTGAGGGAAGCAACACCTGTTTATCTGTTTTCCCACATAACAATATTTTGGAAAGTCATAAAAATTGAACAGTTTCCTCCCTAAATCTATGACGGAAGAACAGATGAATTCATGAAATTCCCAAAGGCTTTTCAAGCTGTGTTGCGTGACATCCTTGCCCAAGAATTGCCAATTCTACCAAAAGACGCCAAAACCATGAAAACAAAGCTAGCAAAGCCTGATAAAGAGGAAAAGTTAGTGAGGGTTTTGTGTGTAAAGCTGAAAAATGTTAACTTCAGCCCTAATATTTGATTCAAATTCTGTTCACTTTTTAGAGACTTTTTAGACTGTAACATCTTTTGGTGCTCGTATTTTAGCCACATTTCCTGCAGTGCAACATCATTTGCTGTTTCTGTGAACTCTGGCCTGAGATCATTCTGTTCCATCCAACCACTGTGAAGAAACCTTCAAGAAAAGTGTTGTTCACGGCAGCCTCTTACTGAAGGCTCTGAATGAGAGGGAGTGCCTGAAAAGCTCTGTTGATTTCTGTGAAGATCAGTGGGGGATAGTTCAGTGAGGTCACTTACTCACAACAGTTGTTTCACTGCGGAGAGCACATCCTTTCAGCAAGTGACTGAATCACTGAGCTTCAGGATGAGAAGAAGGATATGAAAGAGAAAAAGACCATCAAACAAAGAGTGAGAGGAAGAGGGTCTTTTACTTAGGCTACGTGGTCTTAATCAACATGATGAAGAAAATTGATTTGGATCATTTTGTTTTTTTCACATTGCTCTCTTCTCTTCCTCTCTCTTCTGTCTCTCTGTGTACATCCACACGTACACTCTGACTGGAATTGTAACTGTGCGGTTGACTTTTTTCACAACCTTAGACACATTTTTTGTGTCTGTTAACATAGAGCTGATATGACTTGCCATAAAATGGCCCTTTTCCATTAGCCCTACTCAACCCTACTCTGCTCTACTCACCTTGTGCTGCTTTTCCATTAGCCCCCGTCACCTGCCCAACGGGCTGCAGTGAACAGCTGAGCGGCACTGGGTGACGTCATTTTGAGCGCGACACAACAGTCTGTGGCTTTTTGTCACAAACTGAGTGAAAAAGGACAGCAGAAGAAGGCTGCAGTTGGCAAGAAGAAACACTCCTTGAGAAGCACAGGGCAGTTTTGGAAGCTATACAACTGAATGAAGCCAATGATGAGAGCAATCAAGCTGCAAAGAAAAGACAAATGAGGGTAAGCTAATGGCAGCTACCGCTAGCATGGTAGGTCGTCGCGCACACGACTCATCGATGACGACATCGTCTGACCAATCAGTAGCCGGCAGTCGGTGACGTTATCTTTTAGTATCGGCTCAGCTCGCTTGGAACCAGAGCGGAGTAGATACTAAAACTAGCTTGTTTTAGGAGGTACCCGGCTAGTGGAAACACGCTGCAAATCGAGTAGGGCCGAGTAGAGTAGGGCCAAGGCCTGCTAGTGGAAAAGGGCCAAAAGCTCCAGTTTTGTCTCATCTGTCCAAGGCACATTCTCCCAGATGCTTTGTGGCTTGTCAATATGCATTTTGGCAGCTTCCAGTCTCACTTTTTATGATTTGCGTTCAACAGTGATGTCTTCCATTAAGTCCATTTTGGCTCAAACAGCGATGGATGGTGTAATCTGATACTTATGTACCTTTTCCCTGAAGTTCACCTCTAATCATTCTGGAAATTGTTCTGAGCTCTTTGATTGCCATTTGTATTATCTGTACCTTCAATTTGTTATCAATTTTCCTCTTGCATCCACATCCGAGGGAGGTTGGCTACAGTCATGAAGACCTTATACTTCTGAATAATATGTGCAACTGTAGTCACAGGAACATCAAACTAGGTGTAGGTTGTCTTGGAGCCTTTAACTTTAACATGCTTGGCTAAAATTTTCTGTCTAATATCCTGAGGCAACTCTCTCCTGAGCTTTCTGTGGTGGCAGAATGGCTTATTACAAGCTTGAAAACACCTGTGATACTAATTACAAGACACACTTTAGTTTTAACATGTCCCTGTGGTCAAATTATTGTCAATCTTTTCTAGGGGTACCATCACTTTTGTCCAGGCCAGTTTCATTAGTTTGTTTTTAAAAATGATTCTGTTGAACCACAATTTAAAAGCAATGTCTAATTTTCACAAGTTGATTTTCAGCATTTCTTATGTATTTTTACTAGTCTCAAGTTATTTCAGTGAGTTTTGTGCTTTGTGCTGGTTTTTATGTTTTTTCACAGAAGGGTACCAACAATTTTGTCCACGTCTGTATATCCCAGACCACAGTGCACATGTTGCTGCATTTTATGCCATTAATTTAGATCCAATTATCTTGTTTATTTTTAAGGATCAGATTAATTGTTTTCTGTAAAGTTTGTCCTGTTATAAGCCAACCATCTCTTTTACTTTGTTTTGATAGCTTTGCTGGAAACTGATCCTATGTCAGGGCTGTAAAGAGCAGCCAAGTTAAATATGTTTCACCCTCAAACTCATGGCCTGGTTGGCTGTGGCTCAATTGAAGCTGTTGAAATAAGTCATTTACTATTGCATTAACTTCTTGCAGTATATTCAACTCAGTCCATGAAAAATGGAAAGTTGATATTTGTCTCTCAGGAAATCTTTTTGGTTTTTATCACAGCCTAAAAGAGCAAGGACATCTGTCTTGTCTTCTGCTGCTCACCTTTTCAATCACTCTTCTTTTTCTTACCTTTCCCTTCCTTTAGCTATCTATGAACCATCCTGTGAGGCTTACAAACACTTGGGGAGGTCCTCTGACTCCTACTGGATCGACCCTGATGGCAGCGGACCTCTCAGTCCTTTTAAAGTCAATTGCAACATGACAGGTGTGTGTGTGGGTGTGCAGAAAACTGTGTTTCTATCTGTGCTTGACTTTGTCTTTTATACGTCTGTGTGTACATGTGTTTGGTGTTCGTTTGTGTGTGCACCACTCTCCACTTTCAGTGACCTGTGAAGGCGTCTTCGTTCTTAACCTCAGACTACAGCACTTTAAGCCTGACATACCTGGAGTTTCCATGACAACATGGTCACAGTAACTGGTATTGGACTCAGCGAACTCAGAGGAACACACAAATAGTTAGAGACACATACCATAAAAAGGAACAAAAATAATAAGTAACGCAATCCTAAAGCCGAAGATATACCTTTAGTCTGTCCTTATTTGCATCCATTGATGTCATGAGTGTTAGGTTTATATTTTTGCTTGTCCATGATACTGGAGGACACCAGAGCAGGGTGCAAAAGACTTCAGGTATGACACGGTCTGTTGTGTTAGAAGTAAACTGCAAATATGGCTGTAATTCTGAGGGTAAAAGTAATAAAATTAAAGCAATTATTTATGTCATCATCAAATGTTTGTTGCAACTGATGACAAGTGGTCAAAGGTCTTCTTTTTTTTTCCTTCTGTCTCTTGTGCACAATTAACTTAGATGAGACTAAAAATGACTTTACAATTAAATTATATTAACAATTATTTGATTTTGATCAAGCCGACATTCTTATGAAATTATGTGTCAGATCTGGATGGGGTGGGCTGATGATCCAGCACCGATCTGGCTTTTTTGTTTTAGTTCATTTTTGTGATATAGCTTAATGGATGTTTAAACCATATAAAAAAAATGTCCATATTTCCAAAAATTATTATCGACTTCTGTGTGGTGGACCATTCTAGCAAACCTTAAATGCCTGCTTAACATATCTGAAAATCATTTTATGAAGCTTAAACTATCATTTACAACTGAAGAACTGTTTTGACTAATGCTAATGCCTAGCAATAGTTAAGTAAACTTGATCATTTTCTCCTTCTTCTCAATCACCACCGAGTTGAACAAACAATTGTCAAGGACACATTACGCCACTTTATGATCACTTTATCACAATCTTTGTTTACAACTTTTGCCGTAAGTGCGCATGCCCACTTTTTTTTGTCTGTTTCCACTTGTTTCCGTCATATCGTTACAGCGCCCCTAGAGGTCTGGCATGTGTTTTACAGCATTTTGATGCGTATTGAGTGCATTCATATAGACCAGGGGTGGGCAACTTTAATGACCAAGAGGGCCACATAAAACCATTTTTCCCAGCCTGAGGGCCAAATTGTTACAAATTTCAGAAACTTTCGATGAGGAAAAATAATGCTGGATAAACAACATATGAGAAAATAAATTTGTCATAACATTAGAATGTCAATATTCATATATTACAACAAAAATACAAGTTATTATGCATAATCAAATGAACTTGATACAGAATTCAAGCAAATTAAGCTAATATACACAGAATTAAAGCCAATGAAGCTATTTTCAAATCAATAAAATGAAGTGTTTTTCACATTTTTAAAGCTCAAATATTTTGCTGTTGCCATTTTTTAAATATCATATTGAGTAATACTTGATATAATGTTAAAAGAGATTTAGAGACACTATTTGAGCAAAGTAAGGTCGTAAATAACTTACATAATCCAATAAAAATATCAGTCTAGATTATATAGAATTATTTCCATTGGATATCTGAGTTTTCTTCATTTTTACAGCTGCTCGTTCTTGGGAATGAATGGCGGGCCACATTTAGAGGTCTGGCATGTGTTTTACAGCATTTTGATGCGTATTGAGTGCATTCATATAGACGCACACATTTTTGGAAACTGTTAAGCGTTTTGTCTTCGTGTGGATGGGGCCTAAGAATAGCCTTTTTGTCCTCACCCACCACTGTAGGATATTTTGAGCATTTTAGATATGTAAGAACAAGACAGAAAGAGTTCTATTTCCCCAGGAACATTTGCAGTCTTTTGGATTTCACACTTTTTTGGGGGGATATGATCTACCCTTGAACATAATATAAATAATCCATAAAGAACCAATTTTATGCTTATTATGTTTATATGAAGGCTAATATCATGTACCTCATACAATCATTTTAATGCCTGTAGGATATGCAGTTTAATTGGTGAAATGATTTTTTTTTCTTTGTTTGATTTCTAAGGTCCCTAATAAGTAAGTGACCCACAGAATCTTCTACCTTTTTCACCTCCATTGCGGAGCCCCTGCACACTTGACAGATGAAGTAACATGATAGAGTAAAAGGGCAAAGCACCCAGACAGAGCAAAGAGGATACTTTAACCAAATGTCACTGCACTCTTCTGTCCGACCCTGTAGTCATGCTGAATAGCACAGAATGGAAGAAGAGTTTCTCTCACATAGGCACACAGAGCGGCTTCTTTTCACACATGTAAATTTTCTGACTGACAGAGTGGATGAACAGCTACAAGTCAATTGACTGGCTCATGCTTTAACAATACAAAAAAGCCCATTAAAGACTGGAGACTAAGAGCTGCGACCTGCAGATTAAACAGGGGGATTCATACAAGGACTGAACTACCAACATTTTATTGCTGTATGCAAACCATAAACCTTGTCGTAAATGTCATGTTTGTTTAATTTAAGTATTGGTTGAATTATATTCGTTTACACATCTCTCTATTTACCATGTGTTTGTGTGCAGAGGACAAAGTGTGGACAACAGTGATGAATAACTTGCCTCCTAAAACCACAGTGACAGGCTCCAGCAGAGAGAGACGGACTGTTCTCCAGGTGAACTACAGCACCTCCATGGAACAGGTAACACGGGCACAGAAATCCCTGTAGAAGTTCCATTAAGGTCTATTAAACTTTAGGAGTAGTCATTTGGATTTAATATAGTACATCATGTGCTATACAAAGGAAAGTAATGTTTTTAAGTGAAAAGGAAAAAAGGATTTCAAAGGCATCACTAAGTGAGCATTCATTTGAAAATGTTTCTCCTTGGAGCAGTAAAGTGCACAGAATGAAGGCATAATGAGGATCACTCTTCTTATCTGAATGTTTCCTGACACTTTTTTTCCATTAAGTTCAGGATGCTTCCCTTACTGCTTACATATATTTTGCTAATGGAAACTTTCTTTTTACTGCTGATCAAAAACTACTTTTGTTTGTTTGGTTTCTGTAATTTGAAACATAAATGGTGCGTGTCATTTGTTGATATTAAGTTATCTAGCATTCTATTATCATGTTTTAGGAACATTAGTATTAATCTATATATCTAACTTTGTATCTACTCTACTTTGCAGCAAGTGCTTTTCTCTCCAACTGTGATTTTTTTTCCCAAAAAATTACTAACATCATCACAAACTGTGTGTGTCCTAAAAGCTGATTAACAGCATTTGAAGTGCAATTTAAGCAACACAGCCAGACATGTGGGTCTCGTCCAAAGAAAATGTGCCAAAGTCCTCTTCAACTTAAAACTAGCTTGCTATGTTTGCAATCAACCCTGTATCATCTCTAAACTAGAAAAAGGTTTTCTCCAGGAAACAGCACCCTGAGAAGACTGGTAACTTATCTTTAGTTCACTGAATAACTGTGGGCTTTCTGCCAGCTACAGCGATTTTGGCACATTTTCTTGGGTGCTGCCAAACCGTTTAGCTGTGTCTCTTATTTCAGGAATGCACAGTATTTAAGTCATACTCCTTTGGAAGGTGACTAATCACACTTTCCAAGTATATTTAATCAATTACAATTAGTATTACGAGAGGGGAAAAATAATTACCTATTAACATTTTGGGATTTTTCTTGAAGTATAAATATATGTTTGTATGTATATATAGTACTATTAGACCACCTGACATGAAAATTAGAAGTCATAAATATTTTATAAATCTTTCAAATTCAAAATGTTATGGTTTACAGACACTTTGACATATCAGGAATTTCAAACTGAGTTCACCTTTTTCAGAAATTTATCAACAATAGAATTAAAATCACAGAAATATTTTTCCTGTTCAGGAATGCAAGTAAACAACTATAATTTAACACTTTATTTATTTTCATTTTCACTTTATTAATGTTTTTTGTAAAACAATAAATCCAAAAAGTCATGAATAACTACTAACTTCAACTTATCATATTCAATTTCATTTTGGTTAAAGAGCTTCTATGTACTGATGTATTACTCATGATAAAACATAAGACACAGAACAATGATTTTAGATTTAGTTATTTATTTATTGGCAAAGAAAATACAAGGGCCACACAAGAACCACATAACTTTTTGGCCTCGGGCACTTGACCCCTGACAGGTGCCTAGTTTGGAATTGTTTTTTTTTTTACTCCTCTCCTTTTCCTCTTGTTTTCTTTTCTGCAAGCACTTTGAGTTACATATGTTGTAGGAAAAATGCTATATAAATAAAGTTTGATTGATTGATGGACCATGTGATCCCATGAGCACTCAGGGGTCTGTTGGTTATATGTGTCTTTAAAATCACAAAAACAGACTGACACACCCCAAACTGCTGTGCACCGCATGCCTTTTAACGACATGTCGTCCTAGTTTAAAAGGATCACTTGCTCCATTTTCAGCTTGTCACAGGAACAAAAATGGATGCCGCTTTGTTTGTAAGCAGCAAGTGGACCTGTCCTGCTGCACATGACAAAAAATGAAAAGTTTTATCCATATGCTTGTTTTCAGATGGCAGCCATAACTGACAGTGCTGAAAACTGTGAGCAGCAAATCAGTTACAGCTGTCGCATGTCCAGACTGCTAAACACTCCAGGTAAGAGAACAGCATCTTCATTCATCACTGACTTTTTGACAAGCACACTGAGACGGACAGGATGTTCTTGCTGTCACACTGTCAGAATTTGCTCGGGGTTATTTTAAGCAGTAACCATCCTTAAATCTGCTGTGGATACTACAGAGGAGAGACCCATTAGATATTTGGTTGACCCAAAATTTGGAAAAGAGATATTCGCACTTATTTTAACATTAGATATTGATTAATGGAACTAAATATTGTGTTTGGATGGCTGCTGGTGGCAGGATTCCTGAGGGTACATCAAATTCTTAAGAATTCTCAAAATTAGTGTTGTTATATAAAGGTTTGAAAGGATTTGGCCTATTACATTTCTCAAAGTTATTGACTTGGCTGGATGAAGGAATTAAATCAGTTGGACTGTCTTTCTTTAACTGTGGCCCATGGCCCAATTTTAGTTGGCTCCCTGCAATGTTCAAAGATAAATAGAAAACTTTCTCATCGTAGATCATTAAACTTGTGCTTGACATCAATAAAGACACTGGTAACAGCTTTGAAAAGCATCATGTATTGCTCTCATCTGCTTCACAATCTCTCTTTTTAAGGTCCTATTTATAAAGAAAATTGTGCCAATCAGCCTCAAGCACCAACACTTGGTAGCTTGAGAGTTTTCAACAGTTTGGTCTTGTTTTGAGTCTGAAAGTGATGTATTATCCCTCAGTGTCTATTCTCGGCTGCAGGGGTCAGTATTTTTGTAGCTTGGGCTGAGCAGGGTCCCCTGAAATGGGAAAGGCCACCCCAAAACCTTACAATGACAGATTATTTGCCTTTCCAAGTCAGTGATGGAAAGCTGTAGTCCAACTCATGCTAACCTTTCAAGACGTAATATATACATTCCTGCATAACTTTACCACCACTGTGAATGTCCTTGAGATAAAAAGGGGGAACAAGTTGACCCCCTCTTTGCTACGTCTCTGTTACGGTAGTAACAGAGGCATGATATTGGAGAGAAGGGGGCACATGCACGAGAGACAGGAGCACTGCGAGTGAGTGTCTCTTCTTTTGTGTGTATGTGGTGGCATGTGCTGTGTCATGCACACCCAAGCTGTATTGCCGTGTGAATTGGCATAGATGTCAGGGTGTTGGGGGTTAAATCTGAGTGTCTCGAGTTGTAAATATACTGTATATCGGAGCTTTACTGCGGCACTTTTGCATAAAGATACTGTGGATTGGGCTTGTGATGCAGGCTGTTTTTGTCTTTAAGAGTTTTATGTAATTGAGTCCATCCATTCCTATATTGGATCTGCTGCCTAACTTTGATCGACGAATGGTAGTTGTTATAAAGTGGCATTGTCCTCTTTACTTTTTTTGCATACGTGACCCTTGGCGAAAAATGTTTGGACACCACTACTATTGGAAATAATGTTAAAGTGAGGTTTCAAAAAAGCCCACATAGGGTTTCAACCTCAACTGCACATGTAAGTTGATCTTATTCACTGTTTTCTTAAAATAGGCCAAACATTGCTGCAGAGAGCACTGGAAGCTCATCATATTTTGTTAAGTTAAAGAGGAGAGCAAACTGAAAGAACAGATTGGAATGACTGAAAAGTGTACAGGACACATTTAAAACGTTCTACTTTTAGAGTAGTGGTTGTTAGCATTAGTTTGGTGCAATTCCAAAGCACCGTCAATGTTTTCAGTACAGTGAAAATCCAACTTTTGTGTACTTGTACCTAAAATATAGTAAATTTTGCTAAATTTCGTGCAATCCACTGCATCAAAACCCTTCTTCTGCACCCATCTCTTCTCAGAAGGGCAAAGCAATCAAAATCCCCGTGGCTAATGTACCATCAAACTCTTACAAACTCTTACAATCTTAATTCAGAAATTCTGAACCAAAGCAGTGATCATCAACTGGCAGCCCAAATCAGGCCCCTCACAGCTGCCTATCTGGCACCTAGAGAGTTATAAACTCTGATAATGTGCAGGGGGAAACTTGTGACAATAAGATGCATGAGACCTGTTAGTCAAGGCTGGCAGGACAATATGGAAGACACTCTTGTTTTGCTCAGTCTGTGTCAAAGCTTGCTTTGTAGTCTAATATCTGAAAGGAAAAAACATATATGTGTTTGTGTTTGGAACTGTCTCTCGACATTGGCAAAAAAACACTTCCTGCTATTCTCTCTTTTGCTGTTTTTGATTATTTTTGGGGGCCATTTTGTGCCTTTTTGTAAACAGGAGAGAGAGACAGTAGATACTGCATATAGGCTTGTGAAAGAGGGCGAGAGAGTGTAGTGGGAGACAGTCTGCAAACTGGCCATAGGAGGGTCAGTAGAAGTATGTTTATGGGTTATGCCTGCTTGCTTACCTCTCTGCCAAACCAGTAACCCACCTGCTTTAATACTCAAGACCAATTTCTCTGACTCTCTTGGATTTTGTCGTCAAACCCACATACAAACTCACATGTACACAGACAAATGGAAGGTTATCTTCATGGAGACACCTTTGCCAATTAGAATGATTGATAGGAGATAGAGATGGGTAGAGAGGGAACATTATGGTGGACCTTTTTGATGGATGACAGCTGGTTGGTGTGTATGTGTGATATGATTGGCTGAGTTATAATGAAGCAGAGGGTGGTTACATATAGACCAAATTTGTGTCATTAACCTCAACTGCACTAAGAAATGACTGTTACAAACACAAATGGTGCATATAGACACAAACTACATCATTGTGCTCTCTTTAGTTGAAGCTGAAGAGGCCTCTTAATGAGAAGGTACAATTATGCACATCCACCGTCTGTCAGCCTCCATGAACTAGTTTACGTCCTCTTAACTTCCTTTTAAGCGAGAGAAATCCAATTACCAGTGTAAAATGACTGAGAGGGTAAGAGCTGGAAATATCATTTGTCCAAAATTATGCTTCATAAATGAGCTGTCAGCTTTCATCAAATTATACTGTCAACACACATACACACACACACACACAAATATACATCTACACACACAGAAACACACACAAACATGGCACTGGTATCCCATGTCCAATGGTTTTAGCCTCCAGATCTAATGTTTTGCACCCAATATGACACATTAGAATAATATATATGGATAAAATAGATTCATATTTTATTAATGCTGGAAGAGAAATGTGTCTCAGTTGTGCTATTTACATATGATAAAAAGGGCATAAATTAATAATAATAATAATAATAATAATAATAATAATAATGATAATAATAATAATAATAATAATAATAATAATAATAATAATAACAATAATAATGAATGGGCCACACAATTAGTAAAATAAGTAAAGTACTCAAATAACAGGGCAAAAAAGACCATGGACTAAAATAAATAAATACAAAAATAAATAAATAAAACATAAATAAATAAATAAATAAAATATCAGAAGATTTATGCGTTAATAAACTGAAGTAGTAATTAAATAAATAAATGAACAAAAGTATTTGTATGGGGGCTTGAATTAGTGACTTACTGATATATGATTTACGAATGACCATGTGTATTTATTCATGGACTAAAGAAGTAACTGTATTAATATGAGAATGTAAGTCAAATAAATAAATAAATAAATGAACAGGAATATATGTGTATTGACTTTAGTAAAAATAATATAAAATGATTATAAGGTGATAATAACGACATACAGTATGTGCATGGACTTACAAATTAACTGGCTGGATGAATGCAAATATCATTTTTAATAGGGACTTATGTTGCAATTAAATAAATAAATGAACTGAGTTTTTTTATGTGTGCTTGGACTTTAGATGATAAATAAACAGAAAATGTATATGTATAGACTAAAGCACTAGCTAATTAAATAAATAAACACCAGTATTTAAATGGGGACTTTGTACGTAATTTAATATATAAATGAACTGGAGAATGTGTATATGGAGTTCAGTAATTAAAAAATCCACGGGAGATACAGTATGTGTGATTGTAGTAGGAATTGGACAATGCCATGTGACGTCTGTTAGTGAGACATTTGTTCCTTGCACTCACACCCACAAAAAAAGAAAATAACCACCAGGGTTCCTGCAGCCAGCCTCAAGTGGTCACTCATGGAACTACAGTACAGTTCTGCATGACCCGCATTTTTCAGCCACAGAGTTTTCTGCCTGACACTGACTCGAGAAGTAAATGAATATACTTTGGGAGAGAACTTTCATATTTCTATTAGTCTGACATTATCTTTAACCGGTCTTGCATATTCGATTTATGACCTCTTCAAATTCCAAAATATTTTTTTTGTTGAACCCAGTAATAATAGCTTGAACCTTCTCTCACTTTTATTCTGGTTTCTGATGAACTCAGAGGAAAGCACAAGCAGAGAGTAAAACTGTTTCAAATAATGCTTAAAGGCAAAAAGTGCTGAGTGCCCTTGTCAGCGAGATTTGGCCTCTCATTATGAAAATGAGCCTCATTAAAACAGAAAAAAAAACCAATCAACAAAAACACTCTAACAGGCTAATGCATTGTTGATATATTAATTCAACAGTTTGAATAAAATGGGTGAATACTAGGTGTCATATCAAGCCTAATAAAAGTTTTTAGTTCTTGAACCTTTGAAGCTTTCCATCATAACTCTAATCATTTCTGTCTTTCTATCTCAACAATAGATGATGTACTGGTGAGTGTCCCTGAGAACCTGTGTAGTTCAAAACAGTTCATAACTTCTCTTCATGCTTCTACCAACTCTGTAATCCCTACTGTTTTTTATAGTGTGTGCTGCATCAATATAATTCAAGTATTTTTTTTTTACTTTAATTATGATGGTCAGATATGCTTCTAACCTCCACATGTGGCTTTGGTACAATATGTGCTTATATTATACCAAAGCGCATCACCCAATGACATACTGGGCAGTGGCAGGTTAAAAAATATATTTGGTTTATAATTCAATGAGAGCCAAAGGAGAGGAGAGGAGAGACACAGGGTGGTCAGAGAAGACAGATGAGTGTTTCAGGATAATGAGGCTGTGTGTATTCATGGTGCAATCCAATCCTTGGGCACTTCTGGTCCAAATTACTGCCACAAAAGTCACAGCAACCAAACCACTGCATAGTGCTACACACATGCACACACTCCTTTGAACTTGTTAGTTTCACAATTTTTTTTAAAAAAGGTCTTGGATCAGACCCCATTTAGGAGAGCCTCTTTTTTCTTGATATCTGATATCTCGCCAACTTTAAAATGCTGGACCCATCTGTACCCAGAACTACTTGCCAATTTCTAAGCTGCCTTTTATCTTTAAAAACAAACACACACACAAACAAAAAGAAAAAACATAAAAACCTACTATACCCAATATCACTATAACATTATGCTGGAGAATGATTAGCTTTTTTAGTCTGGGTTTGACTCTGTTGATCGCTCTGGTAGTGTAACTGCAAGCACACTTCCTTTGCTGTCTATTGGATTAGTCTATATATGTGTTTGCTGGACCTTGCTTCTCAAAAGCTGCTGTTCACTAGCAAGGACCACACCACAAATGTATGCGTTTGAAGGTTTAATGAAGATTTGACAATAAGAGGGATGACGGTGATGGATGTGTGACATGAGATTTGTCGAGAGAGATGAGCCATCGAGAAGACGTCGTAAGCCAGGCAGAGGGAGACTCAGTGAGTGGGGGTACGGTCTCATCGTGTTCTGCCCGAGCTGATCTTGACCCCACCTAGGATAAAGTGAGGAAGGAGCTGAGTGGAGAAAAGAAGACAATGATTGAAAATGAAGGGTGGGAGGGTGGGTTGAAGAGTCACAGACAAACTGAGCTATGAGGCATGGCTGAGTATAAGTAGGCTTGTCGCTAATTGGAGGTGTGGTTTGTGGCGTGGTCCAGCTCCCGAACTTTAGTTAATTACATTAACTCCATTTCTGTCATATGTTGTGCCTTGAGGATCATTCCTGGGCCCCAGTTTTTCCATATGTAAATGAAGGATGGGACCCGCCAGAGGACCCACTACACAATATTATTAGGACACACTACTTTTCTTAATATTTCCTAATATGCAAAGTATTTCAGTGTTAAAATGCCAATATATTCCAGTTTTTACCCCTTTATTGTATACATTTGCATCCACAAAAAGAGAAATGACCCAATTCCTTAGAATTAAAAAGAAACATACATGTCTCAGAATATTCATGTCACTCCAGTTTTATCATAAGCAGGAGTAAAACCCACTGATGTCTACATGTTGCCAGGGAATGCTCTGCTCTGCTCTGCTCAGTCCCTCTTTAACTTCAGCTTCACTGCTCTGAAGAGCTTTAGTGCCACTGTTGTTGAAGTATACTTTAGAGATTGAGCTATTTTCCAAGATTTCTCGAAACTGCAAGGCAGCATTGACTGACTGACCATGTCAAGTGTTGGCTGGTTTATCAATAGCATTAGCTTAGCATCAGCCTAACTTCAATTGGCCTTCTCTGTAATGAATGTAAAGAATGCTAATGGAAGCTAAATGTACACAAACAGTGTGGAGTTTTAATGCATGAGGGAAGGGGCATTGCTAGGAGCACAACAATGGGACGAAGGGGGGAAACTCTGCTTCCACTGCACTCTCATCCAAGTTACTTACCCCACCTTTAAATAAAATCAGGGGTAACTATAACATTTGCATAAAACTGTGCACCAAAAAACACATTTGTGGAAAAACAATGCTTAAAATTGCCAACTAAATAATGTTTGCTGTTATATTTTAATTAGATTATTTAGTAATATTGCTTCAGATAACAAAAAAAAACAAAACAAAAAAAAAAACATGGACTTGGGACTTCAAGGTTGGATAATCTTTATAATTTTATATTTCATATTATCTGTTAATGGCCTATATTGTGTATGAAAATGTACTCAACTGTGTTACGTCTTTCATTACCCAACTGATGTTCCAGTTACAGCGTCATTAATTTGTGGACACAGAGGGCAAGAAGCAAGTCAGCAGGCCAGTATAGAATAAAAGTACATTTCTCAACTCCCCCACAGTCTGCTTCTTGTTACTCTTCCTTTGTAGACAAAACAAATGACCACTATATCATGCTCTCTGTTTCTCGCTGCTTGAATCACACTGATTAGAATTGGCCCCCCCTGAAGTTTACAGGCAGCAAATTCAGAATGGTACAGAGGCAGTGGAATGGGATATTCATTCAGTTGATTTAAAATGTGATAATGTAGGGTCCTCTGAATCCTCTGAAAACTGGGGATGTATATCATTAGGATTTTATCAATACTGATACAGATACCGATACTTCTTATCGGTATCGATACTAGAGCACGTAATTTTGTGTAAAAAATAAAGACTTCACAAGATATTAAAAGATTCAACCTTTTTTATTACTACAAGGTAATAATAAAGCTTCAACAGAATAGAAGTAATGCATAACAAATGCTTCTCAGGGGCAAAAAGAAAGCTGAGGAGATGGCAAAACCCCTTCATGCCACCCAACAGACTGCATGTTCAGACAGATCCATATGGAGTTTCCGCTCCAAGCGGACATTAACAGCTCCAAATCATCTGAGGAGAGCTGTGCCGTCGACATTTCATCCAAGTTATGCGGTCGATAGCAGCGGCACTTCGTCAAGAGTTTAACCCCTTGTGACTGTGTTGTTTTCTGCAGGGTTTTTGACGAAGGAGCGGATAATAGAGTCTCTGTCTCTGTCGGTGCTGCAGTCTTTAGTGTTAGCCGGGCTGCTAACTTTACTCGTGTTGCTATAGCAATCAAACAGCCCGCACTCCTTTAGCTTTATACTATGCGCACGCTCCAAGTGTTTGGTGATGTTGCTAGTATTTCCCCCCCTGACAAAGATTGCATTGGGGCAAGTTTTCATTAACTTTGCTAAAGTGAGCCCAAACCCTCGAGCGCTTAGCTCTCGCCAACATGCTCGAGCTAGCTGCGTCATCACCTGTCGACGGCGCTAGTGTCACAACGTGACAGTTGAAGAGACGTTCAAGTAATGATAACAGTACTGTTTTCCAGATTCTTAACTGTGTTGCCGACCCCAGTTGTAGGGTGGGGTTTTGGGGTTTTGTTTCTCAGTCTTACAAATTCAACAAAAGGAACTCTGAAAGAAACAAAAAATCAATTGGACTTGACATCACTGTGCGTTAGGATGCATCATGATGCTGAAGAATGGTGGCATCCTTAATTTTGTACATTTCTACTCATTTCAATTATTTAATGAAAACAAATAGATTAGTATAAATATCCTTGTGTGAGTTTAAAACTGCTTTCAAATATGAAAATTAAAAATCTATTTAAGTTAATCAACATCTGTATCAGTATGCTTCAAAGAAGGACTATTTTCAATCCCACTTGTACATAAATTAATCTCTTGTGGAGATATATTTATACTACAACTTTTAGCCTTTTGAAAGCATATCCATATTCTTTAGACATAGAGCTGACTGCTGAGTGCAGAATGAAGCAGACATGGTGTTCAGAGCAAACACATGACTAGCCTCAATCTGAAAGTTTTTTCACTCAGAGAATGAAACATGTTTGTGCATCATTTTGTTTGGGTATTTGATTTACAACTGCTGCAGACAACATAAGAAAGTGAAACCTGAAACATATGTTAAATTAAATCTGTGACTATACTGTCCAAATTTCATGGTTTGAAGAAAAAAGAAAAGGACTGA
Source organism: Scarus forsteni (assembly GCA_036419115.1). Lineage (NCBI taxonomy): Eukaryota > Metazoa > Chordata > Actinopteri > Labriformes > Labridae > Scarus > Scarus forsteni. The sequence continues at coordinate 5,438,626 of JAZDUH010000049.1, forward strand.
AAGTACAAAAAGACAGAGCTGCATCCCATTTTGACAAAAGCTGTGAAAGAAATGAAAGGCAGTTTTATGACAAAGATTGATGTGGAATGACGGAGGAAAGAAAAAAGAGGGAGAGGAGATGTGGAGGGAGCAGATTAGTTTGTTTTCTGCAGCTCATTTTGACATTGAAAGATACATCCGGCGAGTGTCTAAGATAGCCTTGAACAACCAAAATACATCCTCCATAATGGGATCCTCTGAGCTGGAGTTGCTTTGTCTTGTATACACACAAACCTTCCTTCACATGCACAAGAGAACTAAAACAAGCACATCACAACATATGGCTGGAGCCTGGCAGAAAAAAAAATGGAGTCGGGGAAAAACAGCTCACTTTAGGGGTAATTATAACATCGGTCTCTCATTTGTGATGAACTGAGGAGCTGCTTGAATTATGCTTCAAAGGCAGCCCTCCACTCTTCATGTGTCTCCAAGGTTCCAAATGACAACAGTGACACAATAGCATATGACAACAGCGTTCAATTTAAACATGACAGATTTGATCACATGAACAAGGGCATAAAGAACCAACAACTTAACAGGCAACCATTTTCCAAATGAATACTACTGCTGAAATAGCAGTAGTTACTTCACATACAAATGTATAACTTTATTTCACACTGAAATATTACATTTTCATAAGTGTTTTGTGCGTGTGTGCAGGGATTACTGGCAGCATTTTGACATGGATCTGAGAGTACTGCAGGTGACTCTAGGCGACAATGCCTTAGCCAGCAAAACTACGTAGAAATGTATGTCCCTCTAGACTGTTTGTAGTTTTTAGAGACCAGAAGGACATGGAAGCCTCTATAGGACTTAGCTGTTCTATGTTAATACAGATAGGAAATTTTTCACGCAAGAGGACACGTCAGATTGTTGGCAGAGGCAAACTGACACAAATAAGGAAATATTTATGAATGTAGACATTGTTTTTAGCTCATAAATTTTGAAAATGTTACACATTAAGGTTTATAATGAAAGGTTATGAATGAGTGACTTTAAGGTAAACCATGTATTTGTAAGTGCCAACGGAAAATTCATCATACAAGGCTCCAGAAAGCCCTCCTTTATAGATGGAGATGTGTAGGCCTTTGGGTTTGATAGTTTACAGAGGATTTTAAAGGATTCAAATTTCAAGTAAGTCATCAACCATCTATGAGCAGGTGTCATATTTTAAAATTAACATTAGGTTAATTAGTAGTCAAGTGCTTTTTTGCCCCCGCAATTACCTAAAGGGTCTTATTGTCACTTTGCTAGGTTAGCATATCATATCAAGTAATGATGCAGCATAATAACAAAAAATATTGTTTTTTTGTATTATGATGTACCAAACATTGTAACAATGCTCTATCAAACTAAAATCTTGTTGTAATTTGGATTTTAATTAGAGCCAAACATTTCTCATGTTCTAAGTATAACTATCAACCCAACATTAATGATGTTTTCATGTGATACCTTTTAACTACAGTTTGTATGTTAATGTGATTACACTTTACTTTATTACTGTTTGATGGTAGGTGAGGAGGAAGAATTATAAGATCTGGTTTTCCTTTTGTACAATGAGTAATTTAATTTATCAGGAGGCTAGAAAATCAAATGATGGGCAAACTTACTGTACTCATGTAATGAGGACTCCCCTTGTGTGCATGCAGTATGCATCCTTTGTGGTCAGAACAACAGTATCTTACCTGGGTACAGCAGCACTATTTACTGATTGGCTGTTATGTGGCTTTATGTTGTATTTTGGTTGGCTGATGGGTAGTTGATCTTATTGACTTGGTCAAGCTCTTGGTGAGCTATATGACGCTCACACCATCTAGTTACACCTTCCTATGCATTTATAGTGACATGACTGTGGGCACTGCATCATAAATTTGGATGTGTGAGAAATACCAGGTGTGGCATATGAGAGTGTAAAAAGTGTCACACGTTGAATACGTAAGACTTGAAAGCCCTACATTCCTGTGATACATTTCATTTTAAAAATGAAAACTGTGGCCCCAATGTCACTATGCAAAACTGAAATTGTATATATGTGTGAATCAAGGTTTATTTTTTCCTTTTCTTATCATGCTGTGCTAAAACATACAGAGACATGCACCTACAGATTTGCTGAACCATCCTGACCTCACAAGTCGTTAATTTTCCAGCTGTGTGGACAAGCAGCAGTGTGCAGTTTGTTCCTCTCACAAGGGTCACCAACTCAGGGGATCGAGCTCTCTGTCGCTCCACGCGGCTGCAGAGATGACTGGAGCTCAGGCAGTTAGAGAAACACTTCAGGGAGAAAACAGAGGATGCATGGAAGGAAGGAGGGAGGGAAAAGTAGCACAGATGGGTGGGTTCAAGGGGGGTGGCACACAGTGTGGAGAGATTAGTGGAAGAAAGAAAGGATAAGAAAAGAGGAGGTGAAGACAGGAATGGGGATTCAAGTAGGGGGGAGAGACGGTCTAGTGAAGCACAGTGTGTGATGGATCACAATGTTACAGATAAGACAGGTGTTATGAGGGGGCAGGCTCAACTTGTCGGAAGCAGCTTTTGTTAAGATGCAACAAATAGGCGCACACATGAAAAGGAACAGGAGAATTGAATGTTCAGAATATTTTCTAAGGCAGCGGCTTTCAATGTGTGAGGTGGGCCTCCTCAGGGGGGCGGTAGAGTACCCAAGAGGAGGCGTTGAATGATGAGGCTAACAAGAAAGAACATATTCTGTTCAGCCAAATTCTGCAGTTTGCGAAACTTTTTTTTTTAAGTTTAGACTTATTAGTCCTGAAAAAAATGTGGTCGCAGTGTGTATTTTCAAGGAGTTGCTGGCTACATAATAAGATTATCTGTAAAACAGTAATGGACACATAATATATGCTTGATTTAAGATGTTCTTTTTTTAAATTTATTTTCTGGTTTAGTTGTATGACTCACATACAAGGACAAATTGGTACCCTGCATTAAAGAAAGAAAAACGGTCACTGAAATAACTTGAAACTGACAAAAGTAACAATAACAAAAAAAAAAGAAAAAAAAGACAGAAAATTAACCAATGAAAATCAAAAATCAGATGTTGCTTTTAAACTGTGGCTCAACAGAATTAAAAAAAAATAAAAATAAAGAAACTGGCCTGGACAAAAGTGGTGGTACCCCTTGAAAAGATTTAAATGATTTGACCATAGGGGCGTGTTAAACTAAAGTGTGTCCTGTTATTAGCATCACAGGTGTTTTCAAGCTTGTTGTCAGACAGTCTGCCTACTTAAAAGGTGAAAAGTAGTCACTGTGCTGTTTGGTATCGTGGTGTGTATCACACTGAACATGGCTCACAGAAGGCTAAACAGATTTGTTTCAGGAGAATAGAAAGAAAATGACAGACAAGCATATTAAAAGTAGAGGCTTTAAGACCATTTAATGCAGTCAAAAATGTTGCCAAATCTTAGAAATCTTAAAAATGTTTAAGAGCGGTATCAGCAGATATTTGCCTAAAAAGTGGATTATAGATTTTGGCATATATAGGAATTTTTGCTTATAATTTACCCATATGTATTAGCTGTATATTTCCCATAAATTGGTTGTAATAATGGCAGAATACACAAACGTACCATTTTGGTTTACCTCATCATCACTGAATGTGCACTGTTACAAATTAAAGTATCATTATTAAAGAAAAAAAAAAAGTTTTTGTCCCCTTACATCTGTTTCTTAACAACAAAGACTGTAACCATAAAAGAAAGAGGCTAATGCTGTTTAATATTCTGAATGGTGGATGATTAAGTATGCATTATTACTTTGGTATTGAGGGGATTTATTTTAGTTTAGTTCATTTTTGCATAGATGATGAGTTTCACTGTAATTACATTGCAGAAGCAACAAAAAGGACTTTGCTCAATACAAAGAGAATTCAGATTATTTGATTTTGCCTTTTTCCTTTCAGAAGATACCACTTGAATTACTTGAATTATTTAAAGCAACAGACCTTTAAAAAACATGGTTCATGTTTCTCTATCAGCAGTAGAAGTAATTGCAGAGGATCAGAATAAAAAGAGAAAACCTCAGAGATCCTTATAAACAGAATTACACATCAAACTTCTTTTAATTTACTTTCTTCTGTTACTGAGAAGCTGTACTTGACAGCTTTACCTAAAGGACTATTGAACTTCTTATGACTGGCCATCATACAATGTCCATCAGAAGCCTTGATTTTAAGATAGAATAAGAAAGCATTTTTCTTTGCATATTTGGCCTTTATTAATAGTGGAGAGACAGTAGATAGACTCAGAGAGGGATGGGGGTTAAGGGTAGATGTGGCAAATCATCAGGCAGGAATTTAATCAACCTGCCTGCACTAAGCAAGAGTCTGTATATATGGCATATATTTGCATGGTTGCCACTCTCTGCCAAACTAGCACCCTGATAAAATCCCTCATAACACACCTCGCAATACAGTGTAATCTAGTTAGATAATCTATAGGACCATGTTTGCTGTTTTTGGCTGAAAGGGCGGGTTTGAACTAAAATTGAACCCGTCGTCCTGTAGTTTGTGCCCCAAATTACTTAAAGCATAATGGGCATGCTCAATAAACCCTTTGACAGATAGCTGTGACGGTGCAAGTAGTCTCTGTCCTCAGAGGCATTTCTTATTCTTACTGTTCTTATACTCCAGTATACAGGGGGACAGAAGAAGAAGTGTGTTTTTTAAAGTGTGCACTCTGAAACCTTTTTTTCATATTTTCTTGTATTCAGGTTACCAAAATGTCACAGACACACACAACTTAAGATGACTGTTTCTGGCAGGAAATGCCTGTTAACAGGGTCTAAAAATACTGCTCTTTGTTTCTGCCTCTTGTCCTATTTTATTTGACTTAGAAAGAAAGCTACTTAAGTTTTTATTTTTTTTACTCTTAAACATGTGTTTCTATGTAATGAATTTAAACTGTTTGTGAAACACTGACGACAGATATACTTGCTTTTAAAGAGGGACGTGCAGGTCAAATATATTGTACAAAATCCACTATTTGAAGTTGAGAGTCTTCTTTAAACAAGCTCAGCTAGCATAGTTTCTTAAGCTTTGTCCACACCAAACCACAAACTTCACTTTGTCACTCTATGAAAATAAATTAAGAGTGAATTGGATGAAGCAAAATTTGTGGTGAAATTGAAGCAGCAATGCTTGCAATTTCCCCTTTCTGCTAAGCTGAAAAACATCCAACTTTGAACACAAAGTTGCCTGAAGCTGTAGTACAAGTAATCTCCATCAAGTGTAACCAATGAGCAGGGTGACATCACAGACAGAGGAGGAGATAAATGTTGCTGCACATTGTCATCAGAGCTCCTCTAACTGTGTAGAGCTCCTCTACACAGTTTTTTTAGTGTGACAAGACCATAGCAAGGAGGAACATTGAGAAAGTAAGAGAAGAATTTGAGTATCCAGTAAATTCAGCCCATGTTTAACACTTTCTAAGGACTGTGTTGTTAACGAAGTTAGCCAGTGTATCATCAGTTAGCCAGCTTCTAGCTGGCTAATGATGTGTTTTTCTGCCTTACTAGCATAATTGAATGTTTTATTTTATTAGATAAAATATGCTAAAACTCACATTAGGACCAGTTACACCATAAAACTGGGACAGTTATGACAGCGTATGGGGAAAATATTGTAGAATCTACTTACACACTCTGCTGATGATGAAGCTGGCTATTGGTTGCCAACTTCTATTTGATGGAAACATTGATTACTGGTGTTTATTTTGTGAATTCTACTCTGAGTTGCTTTAGGTGTTGCCATGTTTTGAGTTTCCTTCTAACACAACAGGTTACTACATACAGCATGGTGGTATCCCCCAGTAACAGGCCCCACATACAGGCAATTATAGGAACAGCAGCGCTCATGAACATGAATGCATGGACATACAGCAATTATGTCTTCAGCCTAAGCCCGGACATCCTTTATCAATGTTTGCATTCATCATTGTTAGGATGGAGACTCTTTTATACAATTAACACATAGTCTCCATCAGTAATTTAATTAGAACTGACTTATCTCTTAGAATATGTCACCTTCCTTACTTTGTCTCACAGATCTTAGAACTGGAACTTTTCTCCCTCTTCTTCACACCTACTCATTAAAAATCCCTGTGATTTTGAAATATGCAAATTGTGTCCATGGCTGAGCCGTATTTAGGGCCGATTCTGTCAGCCCAAACTAATCCCATCGAAAAAACACACAAGCAGAGAGTTTTAAGTCATTTGTGAGCACTCTGTTGCTAAAATTGGTCAACCCAACACAGCAGCTCAAATCACAAACTGAGTCCAATCGAAAGCATGAAGTCCAAATGGCTTCACCTAGGGTAGAATACTAAGAGTCTGAACTCGGAGCTATGACTGAGTTTGGATAGGTGGGCAGTGGGTTTCAAACTTTTCTGGCTAAAAGGTGTAACATAATTAATTGCACCTTTTCAATCTGTGCCTATGTCCACAAGTATGCAGGTATTTTTTTAAGACAAAGGTCTTCCTCATTTTCAGAAATATTCCTGTCCACATGACTGTGCAAAAGTGAACTGTGAAATGCTATTAGTGTCCATGATATGCATTTTTTTTTGTGCAATTTCTATGCAAAAGATTTCCAATTTTATTTCTATTATTTCCACAATGTCCAACTGGCATATTTTATTTTGAGACATATCAAATGATCCTGATCAAATCATGCTGTTAAAGGGACTGTGAGGAGTTTCTAAGTAATTACAAAAAAGTCTCACTTTTAGATATATGCCTGATCGAAATACTCACTTATCCATGAGTTTTACATATAGCATCAAAATACTGGACTGGCCTGGATACTCAACTTCAGGAACAAGACAATTAAAACTAGAGCAAATTTACATTATTTGGACACATCTTAGAGCACCAGGCTGTAAGTAGTGATATGTAGCCGGCTACAAAACTACGAGACTAAGTTTTCCAAAAATTGCTTGTTGTCACACATCAAAAACTACCGCTACATAACTAGAAAGAGATACATTACCTCGTCGCTTTGCATCCTGTAAGTTGTTGAAAAAAGAAGTTGTAAAGCAATGTAGAGTTCTGAGGAAGGTCTGAGTTGCATTCATTAGCATCACAACAAACACACGCTTTGGCTTGGGTCACGTCTTTTGGTGCATTCCAGTTGAAGTCAGAAGTAGGAATTTCCGAGTTCCGAGTAGGAAACTGCAACTAGATTGTCCCCCGAAGTCTGAATTTCCTACTGGGAACTCGGTGAAACCTCGCCACCCCCGAGTTGACAATCGAAGATGAATGCCCCCAGTGTGAACAGTTATTTAGCTCCTGTAATAATCAATTTATTTGCACTTCTGGCTGGGGTGTGTTGCTCTAGATCAGCTGTATACATAGTATTGTTAGACTTATATTTACAAAAATGCTGCCATAGTGATAATCACATTCTTCATGTGATATTTGTGAACAACAACGTAGGGCATGCTAACAACAGCTAACAGTAGCTCCTTTAAAAAAGCTTTGTGGGTACTCTGGTTCATGTCAATAATTTTTGTAACTCAATAACTACAGACACAAGTGGCCATGGGTCACCATGAGCGATGACTTGGTCATTTGCGAAACAGTAATACCAGGTTTTGTCCAAAATAAAGACTGCGTTTGTATTTTCAGAGTGCTTTTAGAACAGCATTATAGTGAAGAAGGGACAGACAGTCTCTATGAGCATGTAAATGGTCAGGTTATCAACACTTAAATTAACAATGTAGCAATGTTTGCAACAATACATTTAAGCAGCCGTAAGAATATCATATAAAATGACATGACCTGAGGAGAGGTGACACAGAGTGTGATGTTTCAGGCCTAAAATGCTGTTTTCCCTGTCATCACGGAGACATCCAAAATAGGATTTTTTTTTTAAATGGTTGGAATTTACCATAATATGGATTGTCAGTGACCTGAAACACATATGGCCAGAAGGTCAAACACACTGAAAAACCTGTTAAAAAAAAAGCCTGAAAGCTCAATTTGAAACTTGAAGCTCAGCTTGTTTGCAGGAAAACAAGGTTAAAACTCACATCTTCATGACAGTGATAAATAGAGGAGTTGAATATGTGAATATCTTTTTAACTTTACCCAAGTAGCAAATACAATACATACATAATATAGTATATGTATAGAGTATAAAGTATATAAAAGACATTTTCCAGGTCATGGCGAGGGTAAGAAATTACTAGTGGCAGACCAGATTTGGCCACTTTGTTTCCAACTTGAAGCGCGATTCTGCGCTTTAGGGTGTTTCCCTCTTATTGAACTGCATCAAGCCGATGAAGGCCATTTGCCTTTGTCAGCCACTGTTATACAGAGAGAGCCACTTTCCCCCCCCAGTGTGTGTGCGTGTGAATCTCTTCAAAACTGTAATGTTTGTCTCAGAAGCAAATGTGTGAGCTGTTTGATCCACAAACGCATATTTAACAATTCACAAGCAAAACTGAAGATTACAAATGATAAGCCATAATAATACATAAACAAAATTTAAAAATCATGAAAATTGTGGATGTGTTTGTGCATGGTTTTGAGACAAATCTCTCCCCACAGATATCAAGGGTGAGCAAATTTGGTGTCTTAATTATGCTAAATGTTGATTTTTTTTTTTTTTGCTCAGAGAAATAAAAATAAACCTTCCACTGTAACCTCTTCTCTCTGTTTAGTCTCTGAATAATTACGTAATCACATATATACAAACTTACTTTGAAGAGCAAATACACTTACCATGAAGTAACTTTTTGACATTCAGGGAAAGGAGAGTATTTGCTTTTTAGGTTTTACAGTATTTGAGAAGATGAATAACATCCAGCTCAGCCAATAATTCATATTATGAGCAAGCTGAAATTTTGTGCTCTTCATATAAGAAAATGAAAGTGCTATTTTGAAAAGGCGATGTTATATAAAAGGTGAACATCACTGGGTTTGATTTATCTCAAGGATGTAGGTGTCAGTGTGGATGAAAGACATATTATTAGCCTGCTGTTATTTGATTTTAGAGTGGAAATTTTGCTATGCAGGTATGCACCATTAGTCTATGACGGGCAAACAGTGACCTTTAAAGTGGGAGTTCATAGTATTCTTTCAGTATTTTCATTTCTCTAGCAGCATTTGTGGATCATTGCCTTTAAGATTGCCTTGCTGTTGATGTTTCAGAGACTGACTTTCACATCTGCAGGATTTCTTTAAATGCTTTCCCTCTCCATTTTATTGTAATTGGAATAAGGACCTTCAAGTGCTCACTGAGGATGAATTATTTGGTGTGTGGTTGGTTTTGTGCCTTGTGAAGTGGAAAATAGCAACCATAAAAACACTGAGAAATATGACAGCCCAAGACTTCAAGATGTCTTGTCAGTCTCTGTCTATTATGTCTAAAAGAGGAGCTCATGGGAGCTTTTGCTGTACTGGCTGTTGGCAAATATTTCACAGTTTAACTGGCTGTTTTAACCAGCCTTGGTGTTGATTTAAACCATTTTAAAAAGGTGGCTCTTCTCTGTGTGCAGTTCGGCATGACTGAAATTGTGTGAGAAAGGTAATAGACTTTGATATAAACGTTGTCCTGGAGTATGAATGAGTAGAGCTACACTCTGATCCTGTTGTGTTCCTCCACAGTCGGTGTCAAGGTCTTTGTGATACTTGTTGTTTTTCTTATGCCTGATGTCCTTATTTACCTATATTGCAGCATTAGTAATGAAAGCAGCAACATTATTAGTAATAAAAGCTGTAGCAGCAGAGGCAGAAGGGATGAACTTAGAGTTCTCAAAATTTGATGACTTTTTAATAGTTCTTCCTGTCAGAACTTGCTGAGTTGGACACTTTAACACATCTGCTCACATCCTGCAAAGCATGTTCCTCCATATCTGATCCTTGTGTGCTGACCTCCCCCAGCAATCAAGACCCCAATTCTCTGTCGTCCCTGGTTTCTTACTGCCTTAAATTCCTGTAGGAGCTTAGATCAGCATAACACTTGGACTGCTCAATCAGTAACACTGCCTATCTGTCCTCCTTTCCGTTTGTCTTGTCTCATCTTGTCCTGTCTGTCACCATTTCCCCTTCTTTCACACTGTGGTGTGGCACGGCCCTCCCTCCCCTTCAGCTCACATCAGGGATTAAATAAAGTTTGATTTGATGGAGTAGCCGACAGGGAGGGCTGGTGATGGTCACTGTGAATCATGCTCACATATCTCCAACTGCTAGAAAAAAAATGCATTGGTCTTTCTAACGCTGTCATCTGCCAGCTGAAAAGACAATGCAAACAAGAGAAAAAAAAGAAAGAAAAAAAAGAAAGCAGCAACATTATTAGTAGTAAAAGCTGTAGCAGCAGAAGCAGAAGGGATGAACTTAAGAGTTTTTTTAAAGACACATCCCATCTCCAATTATTGTTTAAAGTCCACGCTAAGCCCTAAACATTATGATATCACTTATAGCATTGATAGAGCTAGTCGTTAGAATTCATTAAAAGTGATATCATGATGTTTTATGACGGTTGATATAGTGCATCATAAAGCATTATGAGTGTAGTTATGAAGCATTATGAATGCCCTCATAATGCATTGTGATTGTCGGGGCTTCATACCTCAACAAAGCATTATGGATGTAGTGTTCATGAGTATTCATGAGCATCCATGGTCATTATAATTAATTACAAATGACATAAAGTTTTATGACCGTTGATATAAAGCATCATGAAACATTATGTTTGCTTTTAAGTGTAGTTATGAGGCATTATGATTGCATTATAATGCATTACGGATGCCGTTATAATGTATTATACATGTGGGCTTCATAGAAAGTGCTACCAAAAGTTTTTATTGTATTTTATTTTATTTTTTAACTGTGGTGCCTCTGATTTTCAATGGACAGCAGAACCCACCATTACTTTGCACAGAGTTACTTTAGAAATAACTGTAGGTAACTGCTGGTAGTTAATACTCATTGATCAGGGATATCATTATGACCACCTGCTGCCCTTTGCGCACCAAACTGCAATGCGCTGTGTATTCTGACACTTTTCTATAAGAAGCAGCAGGAACTTCTTCAGCAACCTGAGCAACAGCAGCTTGACTGTTGGATCAGACCACACAGATCAGCCTTTGTTCCTTGCATGCATCAATGAGCCCTGAGATGATGAGGATTGTGTTCTTTTTGTCATCAGCTTACACTTTTCTTGGTTACAATGGCTGCAGGATGTGTGTTTGTGGAACTGGTGTATATGTGTGTGCGCAAATGCCAGCAATAATGGGTAAGGAATGAGGGGGCAATTGCCAAAGAGTCTGGTTATGATGCCCTTTATCAAGCAGACACACCAATTAGAAGCTCAACTTGATATTACCCCTCCCCCCTTCTCACTTGGGAGTTTTCCATTTAATGGCTGGATTCACTTGCTGATGACCTGTGAAGAGTTGTAGATGGGTACAGCAGAATGCAGAGTGATTTTTACTTGAGCAAATGTGCTGAACAGCAGGCAGGAGGCAGAGAGGAGGGGCACTGAACGGAGCTTTCAAGGTGCCGGATCACACTGCAGATGCTCCCAGGTGGAAAGAGTTGAAATACAAATTAGAGTTCATTAGCCTTCTGCTGTTTGCTATGATCTAGAAAACTGAAATGTCTCTGCTGACATTGTGTTCACCGCAGGCTTCGGTAAACTCTAAACTCCTCATTTGAACACATCAATAACATTTGTTGACTTTTAAGTTAGACAAACCACTTGTTAGCATATCATTTATTTGTCTTATTTAATCAAATTAGAATTGACTGAACAGAAGTAAACATCACAAGAGTCATGGGTGCACGATCATTTTTGACACTGACAACCACTTAACCTGTTGCCTGATCATTGTTTGAAACTGAGGAGGGTAGAGAGTTAGTGCAGTAAATACATAAAAGGAAAATGAGTGCTTTATACAGCAAAAGAAAAGCTAACAATGTAAACAAACTAAGACTGCTGAGCAAGCACATTGCTAACAGTAGCAAGCTCACTTACCCTCCTTGGTTAAAGCAATGCTTGCTAACAAAAACTACAAAAACAGCCATAGATCCAGTTTTCCACGGAGCTTATTAACAGCAGTGAAGTCAAAACACTGTTAAGAATCCCATAGGCTTTAGTGAGTTTGCAGTCAAGTGAACTAGTGAAATGCTAATTTCTGTCATGTGTGCTTCACTCTACTGACCCTTTGTCAAGCCCCACCCTTTATAGGAAGTAATCCAATCCCATTAATAAGTCCGACCATTATGAGTAGCTGTTTGGTTAGACAAATATTATATTCCGAACTGCCTTTACACATTGATCCTCTCCAAGAATATTCTTCCTTATTTTCTTTTTGTATTCTTCTTGTTGGCAGCTATGGTGTTATGTCCAATACTGCCATTGACTGTGCTAAAGCTTGGATCATGGCAACCAAGTTTACAAAAACAAAATCTACATTAATCATGTATAAATATGAAAGATTCTTTCATTATGTCAACAACATTGTTTAAGACAGTCCAGCTGCAGACCTCCACTCTTAGCCGACTGTCTTGGAGACTCTACTTCTCTAATGTCAAAAAGAAGTGACGTCATGATGCTAAAAAATAAGAGGCTCCACTCATCCAATGTCAGAAGGAAATGGTGTCATGATACCTAAGTGAAATACTTCAAAATACAATAGAGATCATTGTCTCTGAAGCTACGTTGGGTAGCTTTGTTTTGATTACCTTGGTTAGCTTGATTCCTCAGTCGTGTTACATTAAAAAAACAAAGTATAAAATGCAGGTTATCAGTAGAGCAACATAAGTGTGTGGGCACCTCCGTTTGGTGCAAGGATCTATAGCGTTTTCATTTCCTAGAGAGAGACACAATTGCTTTATATGCTAGACAGTGCTATCGCAATCTCTGTGTTTACAGTCACTGCTGTTGTAACCGTAAAACGGGATAGAGGCAGCATCAATTCAAGGTTTTATTAGTTAAGCCGCCTTCACCGCTTCAAAAGCAGCCTCCCTGCTGGATGCAAAGTGTTTTTTAAAACCTCTGCTGCCGCCGCAGTACGAGCATAGAGACTGAGGCGGCAGTGACGGATAGGTCATTCGACGAATCTCACAGCAGAGCCCAACCGAAAGTCCTTCACAACACTCTTAAGTGAAATGCTGTCTCATGCAAAGTTTTTCTCCTGATTATCTTTATACGAAGGTAGAGGCGTTTTGTAGAGCTCATTTAATGTTTGCTTTGACCCGTGAAGCCTGCTATTTCCAGGTTCTCTTCTTCCTTCAGTGTGATTGGTTGTTGCCGGGCAGCTGCCACCAGAAAGTTTCAGAGCCGCAGGGCAAAATCCAAAGACATTATATACCTATATAATGGTGGCTAGCGCTTCTGGGTCCTACCACTGCGGTTAGTACCGCTTCCCGTCTGCTGTCTGTTCCTCATTAAAATAACTGGCACGTTGCAGTGCGGCGGTGTGAAGGGGGCTTTCTGGTTGTATATATTTACGTCACGTCCGATTCACATTGGAGGGGCCGTTAGCCGGCTGAGAGTGGAGGTCTGCAGTTGGACTCTTCTCAGATTGTTTGCTTCTCCCAATCCAATCATGAAGCTGCCTTCATTTTTTTGTCATGTTTACACACAAGTAAACTGTAGCTCAGCTAAGAACTAGCACAGGTACAATGCAATCTTTAATTCACTAAAAAAAGACAGATGAGTCACTTATTTGGATTTCCAGGCTTTTAACCACTGAAAACACATGTGATAGATATTTGATAAGCCAACCAAGAGTTCATTTGAGGCTGTGGCTCATAAACCTCTCCAAAGTCTGGAGACAAAGAACAAGTTCAAAACCAGACATGGCATGTATGCATGACAGTAAGGATCAGCTATAAATGGCACTCTTATCCACAGTAATACATAAAGTCTTACGTTTTGGACATAAATATATGTATTCATATGTCTTCCTCCACAAATTGAGGGCTTGCATAGTCAGGTTGTTTTATGTTGTATTTCTTTTTGGTTCTTTTTTAGCCAAAAGTTCTCTGGCAGAGAGTATCAGACATATGTTTACCCTCTCTCTACTTAAATAATAAAAGAATCTGCCTTTTTGAAATACAGAAATAAATGGTATTGATTCTCTTTTACTCTCCTTAGTGCGGAGAGCAGATGAACTCATCTGTTCATCTCATCTGTAGATGTGTGTCTTTTTCTTCTTGTGCATTCAGACTAACATCAGCAGTTGTCACTCAGAAAATTCAGAGGAGGAATTTGAAGGCAGTAATAGTCAGTCTTTCATGTGTAATGACTCCGGAAAGAGTGATATCTCAGACAGGTTTATGAGTCTTAGAGACGACTGTCAACCTGGCATCACTTCCCGCAGACCTTCTTTCATATAAGCCATCATTTCCCAGACAAGTGGGATATGAGCAAGCTGAGTGTTTCCAGTGCCATTTTAAACTTACTGACCTTTGAGTTCATGCCCTGACTGGCAGGGGTGTGATCGTTGAGTTGAGCTGAGTTTGACCCAGGCTCTTGTGTTGTGTAATGAACAATACTGAGTTCAAGGTCTGGAACTGTGGTCAAACTGGATCAAATGTCCCATGTCCTGCAAAATCAGTTTTCTCTGCTATAACATGGGCAGCAGAACATAACACTTTATTGCGCTATGTCTCTTCAAAGAAAATCGGTTTAACCACGCCTGTAACTCCTCCTTACTCTGCTCATCAGACATTGTTTGGGCAGCCAATCAGTGTAGAGCTCATTATCACAGTCTTCTGTAGCCTCCCTGCCCCTTAGATCCAAGTGTTTCCAAAGGGAGGGACAAAGAGCTGCATCTGATCCTCTACGGTGACATTTTTTTTTAAATCAACTTAGTCAAATCTTTGCTTAATAGACACCCAAGACATTATGTAAATTGTCAAACAGACCAGGATATGGGAAAATATTCACTCTTGAGAAAATATGAGGCTTCTGATCCAAGTCAGCACAAATGAGGGCAACCAACCCAACTTGACTAAACTGTACTTGACCTGACCTCAACCCAAACAAACCTATCTGATCCTAACCTATCTCGTTCAAACCCATCTTAAGCTAAAGGGTAAACAAAACTCTGACCTCTTTCCATCTGCAATGTAATAAAAAGAACTGGGTAGGGAGAGGGACATCACGGCTCTCACGCTCAATGCCAACCTCACCAACCACCACATTACACAGCCTGTGCTGTCTTTTGTACTTCATTATGGATAACTTTAAGTCACACTATAATTACATGTTTTGGCACTTAAGTCAATGGAATAATTGTTTTTTATCGAAAGTTTCATTTCCATGATAGCGCTTCCCAACTCAATTTGGATATAATGTCATTCCCAGGTCCACAGTTGGACCTCCAACGTACTTGGGACACGACATTAGCTCCCTGTGAGTTAAATAAAGTTTCTCCCTCTGTGTTGAAGATGAAGGTGACATATTTCACCAGTATACAGTATATGTTAAATAAATGAGATGCTATCTACTCTGTGAACCAGATTATTAAGCTCTGCTGAGTGAGAAAAGTCAAAGAAAAAGAAGAAATTCCACCCCTGAGCCCCCTTAACCAGAAAAATCTGTTGGAACTCAACTCTTGTGACTGCAAGACATTTTCCTCTACCTTTTTCTCCACCTGGATCTAATTGTATTTTACATGTCAAAATCAACCCCTACCAAGCACAACCAGGTCAAAGGCATCCTCTTATCCAGTGCAATCTTAGGTTTCAGTATATGTATGCTGTAATGTTGTCTGATTGATGAAATAAAAGTTTAATGGTCAAAGACACAAAACGAAAAAGTCAAATTCACATATAAATTAAACTCAAAAATATACTTAGATTGGCAATGAACAAGCCTTTATACGTCTTAGCATGGTTATGTCAAGCTTTCTTTGTTAGGAGAAAAATAAAGTGTGAAAAAAACAGATACTGCAAAAAAGTTTTACATATTTACACATTTCTCTTGATATTTTCTTTTTTTGCCTCAAATGGTCAGTTGTTCTGCACAATAAAGCAATCTGTAGTCTCAAATCTTGCTAAATTAGTCTTACTTTATTTTGAATTTTCGAGGAATTGACAGGTCACTACACACAAAAAACAGTTGGGTTTAAAAATAACCCAATTTTAACCCAACTGCTGGTGCAGAAAAGGATAACCCTTTTGGGGTTATTTTAACCCAATAGGTTTTTTTTTTCCGACCCAATTTTTGTGTTGTATTATTTAACAGAAAAGTTGGGTTATGCTAACTACAACGTCGAGTTACTCCTAACCCAATCATTGGGTTGTATTATTTAACACAGAAGTTGGGTGATGCTAACTACAATGATGGGTTGTTCCTAACACAACTATTGGGTTGTATTATTTAACACAGAAGT
Organism: Scarus forsteni; assembly: GCA_036419115.1. Lineage (NCBI taxonomy): Eukaryota > Metazoa > Chordata > Actinopteri > Labriformes > Labridae > Scarus > Scarus forsteni. The sequence continues at coordinate 5,455,026 of JAZDUH010000049.1, forward strand.
TGGGTGATGCTAACTACAATGATGGGTTGTTCCTAACACAACTATTGGGTTGTATTATTTAACACAGAAGTTGGGTTATGCTAACTACAATGATGGGTTGTTCCTAATCCAATTATTGGATTGCACAATTCAGCGCTCCTAGTAGTTTAACACAGGCAGTTAGGACCCAGAAGCAAAACAGATTTTACAGTTCACAATAACCAGCTTTATTGAACAGACACAGGAGTGGGGATCGAACCCGCGATGCTTGGAACACAAAGCAGTGTCCACTCAGCCACGCAGGAGCCACACACTCATACTGCAACTCAGAGTCATTAAGGTGAAGCAGGTTAGGACTCACTTTGTCTTTCAGAGCAAGAAAGGGTTCTGATTGCCAGAGATCAGGCTGCCACCACTGATTCGGGCTCATAGACAGGTACTCGGTGTCAAGAACAGAAGGCAAGGTCGGCAACCGGGGATCAGGCAGGCAGGTAGGTGCAGGACAGAAACGGGGTCGGTACCTGAAGAACAGAACAGTTCGGCAACGGGTGATCAGTCCGGATAGCCGGAGTGTGGAGCTGGTTGTGACATAGTTGGGTTAAAATAATAGCCCTATAACCCAGAAAATGGGTTACTCTTTATAAAAATAACCAAAAAATTTAACTCAACACAAGCAACACATACATTGGGGTACCAAAATAACTCAACCTTTTTTGGTGTGTATCTGTTCTTCTGTTGACCTTTAGGTTCCTGTAAAAACAAAGAAAAAAATCACAGAGGTAGAAGTTGGTATCATGGATTCATGAATAGACTAGGAGGAAATGTCTCTTAATCTAATGGTCAAAATGGAAATCTAATAATATGAGTAAACTGGAAATTATGGTTCTGTAATAGTGTGACAAAGTAGTTTTGTAGTTAACAATAGTTACAATGCTGATGAGAGCAGCTACACTTTGGTCCACCTACAAGGACAGCTGAATGAAACTTACTAACTTGTTTGAGAGGAGTATGTTTGGATTTCTTTGTCAATTAAAAAATATTTCAAGATATAAATGTACAACTGTTTGCAGAGGCAGAGAATCCTTGGTTCCTCATGTGAAAATGGTGCTTTTATTGACTAAAACTTTTTCTAATGAGACACTGGAGAGATTCTAGGCTAATACTCTATATAAGGACAATAAGCTTATAAAGGTCACAAAGGCCAAACACGCATAAAGGGTGAGAATACATATAACTTACAAGGACACAACCATGGCTTTGTTGATGAGCTCAAAAATCGATAAAAAGTAGAAATATAATAATGCACTGCAGTAGATCAAACCTTTAAACACATTTTTTTTGCATTAAAGTCTTTTTCAATCCCCTGCTGGGCAGAAATTTAATTCAGAAGACTTTGTTCTCTGATTAAATTTGACAGTACTATTGACAACGCAGCTTATTCTCCCAAAATAAAGAAGGGAAGAGAAGAGTGCTCCATCCTCCCTCAATGATATTATGATGTATTTTCAGAGTCCAAAGTAATTTCACCTATTTCTCTGCCGTTTCTGTCCCAAGCTAGAATGCATTATCTGAGGCAAAGCAAACAATATTACATTTCTGATTGAAAAGCAGTGATCCCTCACCTTTTTTTTTCATTTAAACTATATTGCACAGGTTCATAAGCACACACAGTTGTGTATCAACACATCTGTTGTGCACTTCAGTTGTCTGTGAACAGATGTGTTTTAATATGCAGATATTCCAGTGTTGTGTTGCATAGAAAAATGAAGATGAGTGGGCATTTTCTATCCAGCTGTGTTTAAAGGGTTAGTCAAATGAATGGAATGAGGCATACTTATGCAACAAAAGCCATAAACAATTACTGATTTTACTTTTTATTACGTATGATAATGAGTTAATGAGTTTCATTCTTTCAAAAATGTGTGCTGTAGTCTCTGCTGTTCTTCTCCTAAGAGAGCATGATCCCAATGCCTCAATGCCTTTTTTTTTATCCGTGCCAAAAATACCAAAACCAACCACCAGGAACCAATTACTCTCACAAAGTGAAAACCAGTAATTCCATCCAAAATAACTGTTGGTGATGTTTGCAACAAGACCCTTTGGGTATTGCTAACAACATTTAGAGCTCTTGATGTAGCTGGTTGTTGGTGACTAAGCCTTATAGGGTTAGACTCTGACTCTGTTGAAGTAAAGAAGGTGAAGGGGGTGAGTGAATCTATATAACATCTAACACAGCATAATAGGCAATCAGTATTATAGACATTCATTAAAGGTGAAAAGACCATGGTTAGAGCCTAAGATTGCATATCACGGCTGTGTATTTCCCTTCATTTTTCTACAAGGATCATTTTTCCGTATAAAAAGTGTACCACGATGGTAACAGGCAATTGTCTTTTTTAATAAAAGCAAAGCTGATCATTTGGACTTTTATTTCTGGGCCTGAAGTGTCTTTTCATTTGCATTATCTCGTTTAAAAGATAAATCCTCTGAAGTCCAGGATTATAAGAGATCCCCTTTTTCATATCATCCATATTTGATGGATATGCATTAGATATTAAATAAATCTAATTTTTGTATTTGATGTGCTTTATTCCCCAGATGGGACTCCATACACATGGTGGGTAGGTCGTAGCAGTGAGAAGCACTTTTACTGGGGAGGCTCGTCGCCAGGCATCCAGAAATGTGGCTGTGGTATTGACAGGAACTGCACTGACCCAAAGTACGACTGCAATTGTGACGCCGATCACAAACAATGGTAAGATAGAGTTTGAGGTAAAAGTTAAAAAGAGGTACAAACACTGTTTCTTGGATTAATTATGTTTAACCCTCCTTTTATCATTGGGGCCAATTTGACCCCAATTTAAAGTTTATCATTAAAAAAAAGATCACTTTTTGCTTCATATTCCATGACTTTTACTGGGAACAACTGATTTGGCCTAAAATTATCATGATGATATTTTTCCAATGTGCTGAACACATATTGCACACATTGGTGTTCCTCTGGGGTCAGTTTGACCCTAAGCTGTTTTAGCTATGTAAAGCTTGTCTGTGTTACTTTGTGTGAGTTTTTTACCCATCAAATACATGCCTGATCAGCATACTGTAAAACAGTACACTTATTGTGTGTACTCCTCTCACAGTGTCATATCTGCAAATATCAACAAGATTAAAAGAGTGCACTCACTTTTCAGAGCTTCTTTTATGTCTTGGAGTGATGCAGTTTGACTCATTTTACAGTGTTGCTGTAATGTTACTGATCCATTCAACTATTAAATTAGCTGATTAACGGTATGTATTAATTGATGAATCACTAGATTTGAGTCTGAAATGGTTGAATTAGAAAGCTGAGTCACTAAAGCTGCTGAGAACTCTGTAGCTTTACACTTAAACCAATAGCTATAGTGTTACTTGCAGGAGCACTTTAAGCCTTTAAATGCCAATTTTACAGTTGAAATCACTGATTTGGTGGAAAAAGCACACAAATTTGATGAGTTTAAATTTAAAATTTATCAGTGGTTGGAGAATTTTTGATGTGCTATTACACTCTTGGATATGTCAAAGATGAGTTAAAAAAACAAACAAACCAAATCAGTGGCATCACATATGAAATTTACATTTAAAGGGTTAAAATCCATGCATTTATTGGGGTGCTGGTTTGGCGGAGTGGTTAGCAACCAGGCACCCCCTGTACTTGCTTCTGCTGGTCCAGGTTCGATTCCCCCTTCAAAAAAAAAAAAAAAAAAAAAAAAAAAAATCCATGCATTTATATAAAAAAATATAGAATCAATATTTTTGAGCAGGGCGCAGCTTGATCAGGACATTCGAGCAAATAAGTTGTAAAAAATGTATTTGATTTTTTTTTACAGCAGCTAAAAGGGAGTAAAAATTAAAATCTGTTGCTGCGCAGAAAATGATAATGCATCAAAGCCAATATTTGAACTTATCTTTGACATATTTAAGTGTGATAGCACATAAAAAATCTCCAGCCTCTGATCATTTTTATATTGAAAATCAGTCATTTTGTGTATATAGATATTTTTTTTTACCATATCAGTGACATCACCTTCGAAATGGGCATTTGAAGGGTTAGTAATTTAACATTAAAGACATGAACGACACACACTGAAAGCACCAAACGTTGAAGATGGGTGCAAAGACCATGCAAAAGTTGATTAACTTTTAAAGGAATAGCTAACAGTTTAAGTTATAATTTTGATGGAATATTTTTCTTCACCATTATTCAATGTTCTTCGAACTGTACCCTTGATCATGCACCTGGTCACATTAGCCTCTGAAGAAACTGTTGGTCAGCGTACTTAATAAGTGCCTCTTATTCTTTACAAACACATTTGCTCCCACAGAAATATTTATCATGGCTGACATTCAGGTGTAAAACTTTTAGGATTCTGTGCATACCTTTAAAGAAAATAAGCAGCTTGCCAATAGCAAACTGCTTTTTAAAAGTAACACCTCTTAAAAGAGAATAAGTTATATTTTATTACTGATCTGATGAGTTTTATATCACTGCGCTGGCAGTAAAATTTTCACTGCTGCTTGCACAAATATTTTAATTAATCTTTGCACTCAGTCTGTGTTGGCTGGATAAATGAAGGGAGTAACTTAAAAAGCGGCTTTGTGATTGATTCTATTATCAATGATGCATTATTTTAATTTTGTCTGCACAGCCAACAGTTTTTGTATCCAAGCTCTTTTTGGCAGCTGATAGATATTCTCATCAGAAAAATGAATTGTACTCAATACGCCTTTGTGCTTCTGTATGTGTGCGTGCTTGCATTTGAAAGAAGCAGAGTTTTATTCCTCTGAACTCATATGAAAAACAAATGAGATTACAATTAGGGCTCACTCTGCTCCATTCTCTTCATTATATTTTATGCCCAATGTCTTATTTTTTGATTGTGAGACTCTTTGAAATATTACTCTCCTAACTCCAATCCCAGTCATTACCCATAATTTTTACAACATAGCAAAACATTCGTATGGATACAAACATATTCCAGTATTTTACCTTCTAACCAAAAAGATTGGGAAGCAGTTGATTTTGAAAAATCACAGAAAAGATGTTTGCATGACTTCCCGATGAAGGCTTGATGCTGAAATGTGTCAGAGTTTCTACTAAAGGTCTACATGACCGTGCTAATAAAATAGAGGCGTTTTAATAGAATACAGACAGTGCCTTGGAGTCTTTTCTTTTTGCTTCATTCCAAAGAAGATCTCAAACAGACTATTTTTTGATGCCAGGTAGCACTCATTTCCTTTTTGTCCAGAGCACAGGTGGACAAGTGTATGTACACATTATTTTACCATAACCTCAGCCCAAGTTTAAATTTTCATTCATTATAACAGTGATAGAACCAGAGGGCATAAAGGTAAAGTCTGTGCAATCAAGCTGCATGTATGTGTATGAGGATCAGGCCATACTATCAAAAAACAAAACAAAAAAAACACAATTTTATCTCTATTATTTAACAAACGGTAATTAGAGTAATCATTTTTGTTTCTCTGCAGCTTGGCACCAAAGTGGCTGGGGAATTCTGCTTCATGGGGTGTATACCAATAAATAAATACTGGCTCTTTAATTTACATGTAATTGTGACATTCTTGGACAACTGAATGTTATAGACTAAATACATCTAAATTATTTAGCCTTATGAATCAGCACACAAACATTTCTTCTGTCACACGACCTCCATCCCATGTTGGATATTTTTCTTTCCTTGGTTGATATGTTCAGCAAAGCCTCAAATCTGGTGTTGGACATGACAGAAACATGCCTTAATTGTTCCCTCTAAGCTGCAGACTGCCCTATAAACATCTTATCAGCCTTTAACAGTTTTGAATAATTAGTCCATAAATCAATGCCTGCATGTTCTGTGTCTGCAATCCTCCTGCAGGAGAGAAGACTCTGGTCTCCTTGTTCATAAAGACCACCTGCCAGTCAGTCAGGTCGCTGTGGGTGACACTAACAGACCTGGCTCTGAGGCCAAGCTGACTGTTGGACCACTTCGCTGCCATGGAGACAGTAAGTGATACATTTATTATGAAATTTTGAGTGATGGGCAACCTACTTAGCACATATCTTAAATGTACTGTATACTGTTTAAATAAACAGAAACCAACTTAAGGGGTTTTCGATTAATGATAGAATGTAAATGGTGAAAAAGAAACAACAAAAACACCATTTTAGCACAGAAGTGTGTTTTATTAACACAGTTGTGCTTGTTTAATAGGTTGCCACAAATTTCAAACATAACTAGAAATGCACAGACAGTAAAAATAATATTAAAGATTTATCTAAGAACTGGTGGTGAAGCTACATGTATTTGTTGATGTTGATAGATGGATGGTTAATCCATATAGTCACAACATATCTTGATGTTAATAAGTCCAAACTGTCAGGCAAAGTCTTACAAAGGGTTCAATCAGAGTATAACAAAGTGCGCCCTGACCGAAAGTAGCTGAAAACATATGATCAAGGGTTGAGAATGGGGACAAATTGCAGTCACAGTTGTTGTAGTGTATGTAACTCACCATAACCCAGGATCAGAGGAGGTCTGTAGCATGCGTCTAATCCCCAAAGAACACAAAAAAGAAAACAACTTCTCGAAAATATACATTTTAGGTGACCCAAAATAGAAGGCCAACAAGCACAGAAAAAGCCATGTCTTCAAAAGTACCCATCTCGGTGTTGACATGGCTTATCAGCAAACACACGATAGATTCCCCCCCAGCAGCTTGTGTAAGGAAACACATCGTAGTAGCCACAGAGCATTACACCATTTCAACACAATTAATACGGAACAGCAGTTGTGATGTTAGAAACTTAACACCATAAAGGCAATATTGCCAAATGATCAAATAGTGATACTGTCAGATTATTGGCAAGGTGAACATTATCATTCTTAAAAAAAAAAGGAATAGAGAGAAAGAGCGAGAGAGATTGGTTGTCATATGAAGAGCTGGCTCCCATAGAAGGTTCGACTCTATTTCTGTAACATCCAATAGGCAGAGACAGAACTCGACTTTCTCTCATCCTAAATATCAAGTTTTGAGGGAGGAATACTCTCCCCAAATGATAATAAAAAACCCACAGTTTGTTTTTTTTATGGCTCTGCTCAGCGGCTGACAGGAGTATGTGTTGTCTTGTTTGGTTGTTGATGTCCAATGTAGTTTGTGTATTGATGCTCTTTGTGCAAGACAAATTCCTCTAAGGGCAATAAAGGTTCAATCATTCTTCATTCATTGTACAAACAAGCAATCATCAGAAAATCCCATATGTGTTGGGAGAAATTTAAAACTGTGAGATTATTTAGCCAGATGTATCAGAGTGTGTGAGCGACTGTGGACAATCTGAACCTTAACAGACAAACACAGCACACACACCAATACATATAAAGATGCAAACACAATTTAGAATAACAAAACAAACAAAAATGAAACATATACAGATAGTTTCCCTTTTATTAAACATGCAAATATGTTCATTTTTCTTTGCACTTTTATGTTTAATGAAATTCTTTGGCAAAAACATCTATCACTTATTCCAATAAAGCCATTTGATTAAACTTGTATTAAACAATAATGCAGTCTACATCAGGCCAAAGTTCATTGTGGATAGATCCCACCAACCAAGAAGCCAAGAAATGTGCTGAGGCCCTCTCTAATGTATAAAAAACTTTTAGCTGTTGACTTCTCAAAGCTCACTCCAGGGCTTAAAAGGCCTTGATGGTTCTCCACTAGAGGATATATTACCCACTGAACCACTCAAAGAGAGCTGCATTTGAAATTATGCCTGTCAAGTAACTTTTTAATATCATCTTTACACTCCTCATTCTTTTTCTATGTTTCCTCCTTCAGTTGATTTTCAAACATGTAGAGGAAGTAATCTGCAGGGTGATGTTAAACTACCAGAGCTTTGGTGGAGAGTGATACTCGGAGTGGATGAAAAGCAAACAAGGATTTAATCTTAGTACAGAGCAGCACAATCATCACAATAATAATGCTCCATATATTACCCATTGACTGCTCATTTTTCATTGCAGCAGGGATAATGGAGTGGAGCTCTGCAATTTCTGTGGACTGTGAGTGTAATAAGAAAGCCCTGAGTACCATTTAGCTTTCAAACTCCTCACGCACTTGAAGTTTCTTTCCCCATATTTTTCCTCTCTGCTCACCAGTCTGTGACAGGAAGTGGCCTGGTTCTGTCAAGGGTGCAAAACATGACAGAACACCTGCCCTCACTCCTCACTGGTGTCACACTCATTATGGTCCCTTAATTGTCAATATGGTGCCACTCTCGCTAATGTTTCCTCATCACAGAGCTGCCAACATAGAAGCAAACCACAAGGTAATGACCCGTGGCATCACATCTGTTTGTGTGTGAGGGTCTATAATGTGACAGTGTGGCAGATGCAATTACTGAGGATGGATACCTCTGTCACTTGGAGCCATATTCTCTTTATTCTGTTGTCCCTTGTGTTTGTAACGGAGAGTTTTGTTGTCCTTCATATTGACTCACCATATATAGAAATACCTTTTAAAGAAGATGACTTTGAATTAAATTGGTTCACAGATACTGGGCAGATGATATACACAGGCATATTAACACAAATTAATATTTTTTAAAAATCTCCTAAAAATACATGATTGATGTTCCTACTTAGACAAGAAGCTCAGTCCCAGTAACAGCAGTGATGATTGGCTGCCAAAGACTTGTATTTTCTCTCTAAATGACTGATTTAAAAACGTATGACCATTTCCATCTTTGGTGAATACAAGAGCATGTACGAGTACAAGGGGTTTGGTGACTGAAAATAACTGTAGAATTGTTCCAATGGTGGTGTGCAGCCATGCTTACTTACTCCTCTGTCTGTGATGTCATCCTCATCACTATTCATTCTCAATTCTGATTGGCTGTTGCACCTCAGCTTTGGGTTATTTGTTGCAGAAGTTGAAAAATTACAACTACTATGAAACTAAATTTGAGTTGTTCACATTCGCAGTGGGTGTGAATACAGCTTCAGAATTAGTGTCATGTTGTAGTCCAGTTCCTGCTTAAAAAATAGCTGCATACAGCCTAAGGTCTTTTGCATCGTCTAGTGTTGTCCTCTGGAAACACATGTCACATATAGGCAAGTATATGAACAATGGTGCAGGGATGAGGTATTCTTGTTGGTCATCAATACAGAAGTTAACATCACACTGGTTCTCTCCACCAGAGACCTATGGAGTTTTTACTATGGTCTTGGATCATTGGTGATAATAATGTCTGTATTGAAAAAAAAATACATATTGAAGTTGAATGTTTGTTTAAATATTTTAAGAATACCTAAACATCAAATTACTTATAATCACAAAAACAAAACCAGTAAATATCACTGGGTCATTTTCACCCACTTAAGTATCTCTGGGTTCAGGTCCATTATATTAAAATACAAAACACATTACAACAAAGGAGACTGCAGTAACTCTGCTGTAGCCCCACTCATCACGCAACAGTGATGTAGAAAGACAACTGGTAATTCATTATTTCAGAGTCCTCTGCAGGTGTCCTCCTCTTTAGTCCTCAATTAACCCTGTTCAATAATTGACTGGGCCTCCTGTAGACAAATGAACAGTATTCTAGCTTTAACCTCACTAATCACAGCAGCTGCAGTAGGTGGTGTGTGCATATGTGTCAGATTATGCATATGTGTGTTTGCCATAAAGCCTTGCTGTACGGATCTGCCTTCATTGCAAGGTCGAATCAAAGTCCCTTTGAAGCAAAAGAAAAAAAACAAGCTTTTATTATATTAAATTAAAACGAATGATGCACTTGTGTTCCTCACATGTAATTCTTCCTCCCTCACTTTGACAGTGTAAAAGCAATGCTCACTTAGACATCCAACACTCAACTGTTTTTATATAAACAGTGTTGTACTGGACAAAAGTACTGCTTGAGAGGTTGAGATAAAGAAGCCATGATATAATGTTATTGGATGTTGCTGTCTATTACAACCATCAATATATTCAGACTGAACCAACTCAACTATTAATATCAAAATTTAAACCAAGATGAATATCAGCAGACAGAGAGGCTCTAAGTTCTGTGGGATTGAACCAGAGATATTGGTCTTCATTTTGATAAAATTAAATTGTATAAGCAAATGGATGGCCTACACAGCCCCTCACAGTGCACTTGAACCCAAGTCACCTAACAATCAGTCTTTACTTGTATTGTGCCAAAACATAAACAATATTTCTCTCAAGACACTTTTCAAAAGAGTAGGTTAATGCCATAGTCTTCCTCTTTATACAAGTATTATTTTTTTTATCTTATCTTTGCCCGTAAGTGTTCCTGGTGGTTCTTACTCTTTTGTAATCCTCTTTCTGCTCCTAACCATGTATGAAACCAATTTGTTTTTTTAAGTATTTTTTTAGGCATTTTTGTGCCTTTAATGATAGTAGAGAGATAGTGGATAGGCTTGTGAAAGGGGGTGAGAGAGTAGGGGAAGACACTCTGCAAACTGGTCACAGGCGGGATTCGAACCTGGACCGGCAGAAGCAAGTACATGGGGTGCTAACCACTCTGCCAAACCAGCACCCAACCAATTTGTTTTTTTAACCTCCAAAAGGGACAGCATCCTTGAAAACAAGCAATAAAAATATTATCATAAACTCAATCTTACAAAATGCTTTCTTCTAAAAACACTTCTTATAAATTCAAAAATGTACATCCACAGATTGAAGTCAAAACATGCAAAAAGTACCTTTATCAAGAATTTTTATATTTGTTGCATGTTTGCCAAATAGCTGTAGTACCCAGAGTGCCCACTTGAGGCTGACTGCAGAAAAATAACCTTTATCAAATTTTCTTTTTCTTTCTTTTCTTTCTTTTTTTTTTTTTTTGGTATTGCTATTGGTCAGACAACCTTTAATTCCACCTTAACATAGCTTTTCTCTCTGTGAGTATATGGCACTAAAGCGCCATTGGGGTCGCAAGTGCAGTATGGTCCTATCCCAAAGGCGTTTTAAAGGCTCCTATGACAGCTCCATTCAGTTCTTTTACAGTCCATGGTTTATGCTTTTTTTTGTAATCCTACATCAGTATTTCATAAATGTATCATAATAAATGCATTGACCATGGTTAATTGGACTGCTTTCTCTTTTTGTGCTGCTCTTTGTCATGTTGTGTCACTGAATACAGTTACCTTCAGTGTCAGCTGAATTTATGTGTAATTTTGGAAAATGTCCTTTCTATGTCCATGGTGCTAATGAGACTGTCAGAATTTCTTATTTGACTTTTTCATGCTCTGATTACATACTAAGTTCAATGCTATTAGTGTATAACCACTAGTATTCAACAGTGCAGTGAGACTGCATGACCTTTTCTATAGGCCACTGCAACAATTATGTAAATACCAGTCTGGACTATCTGGCACAGCCTGGGTTGCAGATGTGTCAAGATGGCATCTATATTAAGGCTGAAGATGAATCTAATTAGGCTAGATGAGATCAAGACCTCTGAGGAGCTAGACCTGGAAACTGCTGAGATGGTTTAAGGTACCTGTGATGAAGGAAGATTGAGATCACACTGCAACAAAAGACTGACTGTGGGGGAGAGGGGACCATTTTAAAAAACGAGAGTATCAGAATGATAGGCCAAAAAGACCAAAGGAATTCTTTTTTTTTATTTTTTATTTTTTTTGGTCTATCACCTCGGTAAGTGAACCACTGATCAGCCATCATCAGTGCAGAAAGACAGACAGTGAGAGAAACAATGATGATGTGACATAAATGAATGAATGTACGACTGTCTGCTTGATTTAAAACTAGAGGCTAAGTCCAATGAGACATGTTGAACAAAAGATTCCATATAACAATATTGGATTTGGAATACAGAGATTCCATTTTAGAAAGGACCTTAAAAAGTCAGTGAACCATTCCTGTAGTAAACTTTTGAGCAGATACTCAGACCTGAGTTTGAAACACACAGTGTTGATTAAAGACCATAACTTCAATTCTTTTTCACAGATAACTACTGGAATGCCGCCTCATTCACCACCCCGTCATCCTACCTCCACTTTGCCACATTCCAGGGTGAGACCAGCGCCGACATCTCCTTCTATTTTAAGACCAGCGCACCCTATGGTGTCTTTCTGGAAAACCTAGGCAACACTGACTTCATTCGCTTGGAGCTCAAATGTAAGAAGAATTCATGTCTGCTTTGAACTCAGTTTTGTCAATTTTTGTCTCATTTAGAAAGAGTTTTACTTTTATCTACAGTAGCAGTTATTCAGATGGTATCTTTCACCTTATACACACCTACAGAACACACCGAGACACAAATCAAATTCTGCCTCTTTCCCGCCACACTTAGATTGAAAAATAGTAAGGGTGCACCGAATAGTGCAAAAAAAGCCACATTCGGCCTTCGGTGGAGTGAGGCAATAACAAGGCCGAATAGTACCCCCACTCAGTAAGGGTCAGACACTCTCTTATCCACCCTGCCGAAAACAACACAGTCACACGGGGTTAAACTCTTGACGAAGCTCTGCTGCACTCGGCTGTATAGCTTGGATGAAGAGCCGACGGCTGAGCCCACAAATACGTGGAGGATGAAAGACTAAACTATATTTCATGGAACACACAGCCTGGTCTTTAATTTTAAGTTTACCATCAACGGTGTAGAACCAAAACTTCTTCCACACAGCTCTCCTCAGAACAGTTAAAGCCCAAATTAGAGCTGTTTACGTCTGCTCCGTCTGCTCCACTCGGAGCGGAAACTCTTTGGCTTGAGAGAGCAGCGGATGTGACTGACGGTCAAGCTGCGCTCACAGCGCCCTCTGTTGGACGGAATGGTCCACTGCTCCAGGCCTGATGTGTCGCCACACTCAATATTTTACATTCAAATATTTATTTACAATTCAATTACGGATATTTATTCCCATATTTGATCGGTTATTCAAATATTGAATATAAAGTGACAGCTTTAAAGCAGTATTGTTGGTATTATTGGTCTATTGGTATATATCCATCAGTGTACATTAATATTTTTAATGCATGTTTTGTTTTGTTTGAAGGCTTAATATGAATGAAAAACTTTGTTGGGCTTCTTTTGAAAAGCAAAGGCTACTGGAATATTAAAAAATGTCATAACATTTAATAAACAATTACTTTCTTTTAAAAACATGTCTAAAAATGTACTCTAAACTATTAATGCACCATCAAAAAATATAGTGAACTACTTTGCCGCTGCATTGGATATTCGGTTTGGTATTCGGTATTCGGCCCAGCATTTATTTATTATTCGGCTTCGGCTTCGGCCACAAATTTTCATTTCGGTGCATCTCTAAAAAATAGCCATCATTTATTTTAATTAATTGCTGTGTACCATAACTACATCCATTGTGACACTCAATTTCATCAGATCAGCCGTGTATAGGGATGACATAAGCTCTCTCAATGGCATTTGAACAAACTCCCTCACTCACACGCTCCTTTTCTTTCTTAAAAAAGTACAACCACACATAGGCAGGAGATTTTAAATCTTTATATATTCACCAGACATGGCCTTTTTTTTAACCTGACACACCAGCTGGATCATTCAGTACACTATACAGAATATATTTCACTACTCTATCTGGGAAACAGCCCATAAAAAGAAGGGTAGAACCCTTTAAAAGGTATATCAGGTGATTAGACCATCTTTCCACTAAACACATCTATAAAAGGCCAATCAGATAATGTCGTAGGCGGTGTCCCTGCTGTGATGTAAAGTACAAAATATATGTTACTTTGTAAAACAAACTCAAAAGATCCTTCCTATTAAGAAATACCTTAAGTGTTGTTTGTTTTTCATTTGATTAAGAAATGTGGTCCAGATCCGACAAAACTGCTACTAAGGCTGTAATCATCAATGCTAATCTCTGTGTGAGCAGTCGTTTCCTGCTGTCATGTTGCTCATAGCTTTCTGTTTCCAAGGACGTTGATTGGGCTTGATGAGATTGATCTGTCTGATTATACAATAAATCAGGTAAATCCAGAGCAGGGTAAATGTTGAAGGCTAGTCAGGGCAAATTTATTTGCATAGGACCTTTCAAATCATGGCAATTGATTGTTGCATTTCACACAATACTTCTTAGCACAATGATTCTTTACAGATGAATGTCTTCAGGTCAGCTCAGAATATATTAAAAACATTACTATTGTGAACATGCAAGTGCTGCCTGATGCCGTCTAAATGAAGTTATGCATGTATTTTATCGCTCTTCATATATTTCTGAACTGCCTTTGGCTAAAAAGTTATTTCCAAAAGCTGGTTGTGTATTTCTTGCCCACAATGCAACAGTGGGCCCGTTGGGAACAAAGGATGACAGCTACAACCCCAACTTGTGGCAGGAGGCTTGTATTTTACCTCATTTGCTCTGATCCACCTGTTGGAGTGGAGTGTGAAGCAAACAAAACCAAGTGAAAAATCAAACAATGCTGAAGAATGAAAGTAACCTAATCTAGTCATTAAACCCTGTGAGCTCCTTTTGCTATTATCCTAAACGCAGTTCAGGCAGCACATTAGATCAGGAGATACAGAAGGTGCATGTATGTTTTTGTTTATATATATGTATCTCAAGAACTTCAAAATGCCCTCAATTCAAATTTCCATTCTCCTCTACCTCAGAGTTTATTACATTTTGCCTCACAGCACACATTTAGACACACACCCGCAGAAACACATGCTCACACACAAAAACCACATCATCCTCTCTGTCTCTCAAGAGCAGAAACAGTATCTGCTGCGATCCAGTGAGTTTGTGAAATGAGTAGCATTAGGCTGCAATTGCAAAAGCTTTCATAGCCGGAGCTCCAAGCAGAAACACAAACACACACATGACCTTGTACAAACATTTCTTTCACAGCAACAGTCCAAGGCGGAAACCCTCCCCTCCGAGACTTTTTAGTGGAAAAAGGGAGGGGCAGACACATTTGAAAGGCAGCATTTGGGTTCATTCAGAAAAAAATACTCTGCTGCTTACATGGTTAAGGACAAACAGGCAAGTCCAAAAATGTATACACTGAAGTTCTAGGATCTCATTTCGAGCACACTGCAGACACACGCAAAATGATGCCTATGTTTTTGTTTCTTATTACAGTTCTACTAAAAATCATGGACTGGGTCATGATCATGAAGCTAAAACAAACTGACAAAAATGGTATTCGTTAACTTTTGTATCTTGAAGTGATAAGAATACCTTTTTTTAAGAAACAAGACAATCTTTTAAATAATCTCTTATATTGTTTTTGTCCTTATCTGACTTTCATGTAAGATGACTTTATTTAAAACCATTTTGGTAAGATTGCTTTAGAAAAGTGTTAAGGTTGGGGTATACTTTACATTAAAAAGTATCCTTGATAAGTTATTATATTCAAGGAACTGTGCATTTCATTTTTTTGGCCAGAGAAAAAAGGATTAACCTACTCACTGGGCTAAAATGACTGTACAGTAACACCAATGGGATCTGTAAGTGTCTTTTGGCTAACCAACAAATAGACATAATTATCTAGATATTTATTTGTTTCCCACATGCTAGGTACTTACAACATATCAGATAAATTAAGCTTATGGCAGCTTTGTTTTTTAATATTTTAAATGTAAATATAGTAAGTGGTCAAAGTGTTTGCTGTCATTGTTTTAGCAGTTAAAATTATTTAGGTTATTTTTTAGACATTTTTAGTGTTAATGGATCTTACTTGTAAATAAAAAAGAAGAGATATAGTAATTACTTGACAAAACTGTACATACTTTATTGCCTGAACTCATTTAATTTAGCTTTTATGTTTGGTTTTGAGCTTTGAAGTGTTAATATTGAAAAAATTGAATGCTGGGTATAAAGATTCGTTAAATTACAGGTGAAATTGATCATTATGTGGATTGTATCCTTAAAACTAAACCAAATGTGAGTGATTTTGACTCAACTGACAATGTCTTTTTAACTGTGGTGCAAGGCTAACTTCATAAACTGAAGCATAAAAAGAAGAAATTCCTCTGAGTGAGATTTAGTAAGCAAAATCAATGAGCAGTTGCAGCATCTTAAAATAGAGACTTTCTGCACAAAAAAATGCTTTAGAATTGTTCACAAAATCATACATTCGACCCATTAGAGCCATGGCTCTTTTTCATTTAAAATTCACAATTACATGAAAAGAAGTGTTCCTGTATATAGTATTGTACCTTAATGTGAGTCTGAGCTGGTTCTCCTGATGCAACTCAACTCAAAATTCCTGAAATATCCCTTTGCTGATGCTGTTGCGGTAACAAAAGTTTCCCGTCCCTGGGTCAAAAGATAAAGCCTGGAGTTAGCAGTAACTAATTCAGTGTTTCTTTCCTCCCTCTCTTTGCAGCTCAACATGTTGTCTCCTTCTCCTTTGACGTTGGAAATGGACCCGTAGAGCTAACAGTCCAGTCAGCCACGCCCCTCAATGATGACCAGTGGCATCAAGTGATGGCCGAGCGAAACGTCAAGGAGGCGGTCCTTCATTTGGATCAGGCTTACAGGACATCTCAGCTTGCTCCCCCACAAGGGCACACACGGCTAGAGCTGTTCAGCCAGCTCTATGTGGGTAAGACACACAAACACATTCCACCATAAAATCAGTAAACAACCCTTACATGTTGGATGTGTCTAAATAAGTTCATTGTTCTGATTTACCTTTTGGCTTTTCTGGCTTTTGTTTGACAAATAATAGCAGTGGATACTTCAGCAGTGTGGGGATAATGAACAGAAAAAAAGCATGTGGGGAGGTAGTAAAGGGGTCTGAACATTGACTGTCCGCTCTTAAGACATGGGTGCACCAACACGAAAGCTGGTTACACCCAACACATACTGTGTCATTTGATATCAACATTGTGGAAGACAACAACGAACATACAGCACCTAGGCTGGCTGTGTCACAAAACAATGCCTATTCAAAGAAGCAAAGTAGTGGAAAATTAAGTGGATATTAACACACTGTAACATGTGATGACCCAATGTTTTTATTGGCTTATTTTCTGACACAATTCTTTAAATTAAGCAAAAGAATCTACCACATACAGCAATATTTAGAACTAGCATCCTGAGTTTTTCTGAACAGAGAGAGAACTGAGCTGTGACACTGTGACACACATTCAGGCTCATACCATAGACTTCACTCATCCCCACTTCAAAAAAACCAAACTACCCCTTTAAGCCCAGCCCACTCCTGAAGTCCTGCAGATTACACCAAATGACAGGTGAAACAGAGTTTCAGCACTTGAGGAGGCCACATGAGGATGCTAGAGCCAGTCAGCAACTTGTAGCCTACAGATTATGTCTTTGTTTATTGTCTTTGGCATTCCCATGTGCTTTTTTGTAAATTAATAAATGTTTCAATTAACAGCTTGCTCTATGGTATAAACTGTTGGATTCTGATACCCTATGCCATCCAACTACTTGACAACGTCAAAAGTAAGGTCTCCTACAATTTTTTAAAAGAGCAGACTTAGATTATCAAATTGGCAACATTTATATAAGATGTACACATGTTACTTGATGAAAAATGGCAATTCCTCTTATGGGGAAGATAAAGGGCAATAAAACAGGCTGTCCAGTGTGTTTGATGCACACACTTAAAAACAACACCAAGGATCCCTGGTGGAAAAATAAGAAAATAAATTGTTTAAAGCCATCAGATAAATGATATATAATAAACAAGTTCATCTTTTACATTAAAGGCTGTGACCCTGTCAGTTTTAACAAGAGACATTTATAATTAGTGAGTTTATTTCATTTCCACTCATGCAGAAGTATCCGACTGATCTTTTTTTAATGAATTCTTGTGCTTTAGAATGTTTTAGTGTAAAACAAAAGCATTTAAATTTGAACATTCACATGTTCATATACTGTCCTGTGTTTTCTATAAGTATAGTAGTACAACAAAAAGGAGAGGAATCAAATAATCCAGCCAAATATTGACCAAACAACCAAACCTGTCAAGTAGCTAGCAAAGCAGCTGTCTGGTGCACACTGATTTAAAGCGATTTTAAGCTGACACTGTGAATGGGTTGATCTATATTCACTTGAAACACACCCATGTATCATCAAGGCACATTCTTCTCTTTGCGCAGTGGATTTGCTCTGGGAGATGTCTCGACAAATTTACAAAAATATAGACCAACACGTTTCAAACCACCATGCACCATACACTTTAGACAATATGCTCCCCAAACCCCGTGCACAGCCCTTTTTAAACAACACACTCACCTCTGTCAAATTCGAGCACTTTGTGTTTAATCCAGGAATCCCAGAAAGAGTTTGGAACCTTGTAGGCAACAAGACTTTGTCCAAGTTTGAATGATTATTGATTTAGCCATTGAGATAGAACAACAATCCTTTTATAAATTCTAATGATAATAATGAGTCTGCAGGATTTCACATAAACACGCAGCAGGGGATTCATCAGGTATTTCTATTCTGCTGCGCCTTGTTCTCGTATCAGTCTCTGTATCATCTCCTCCTTACTCTCAGTCAATATGCTCTTCATCAAGCGTTTGATTGCTTTAGTGTTTACTGCACAGTGGCTCATTTACTCTAATGGCCCTGAGAATAAATGTTATACCATCAGTCTGCTGTCATTTACCTCACACTGCTAACTTTAAGTTCTGCAACTGACTACATAATCATAAATCTTTCTACATTTCATTATTTGATGTCACCATCTGTTTCTTTGATTTATGCTACTGTCACACTTTTTGTAAGTCTGCATGATTTGTATTTTTTTGTTTGTTTTGTCTTTCACTTCTTTTTGTTTTGTTTGGCCTCTTTCCTTGTGACTTTCTTTTGCTTCTCACTGAACATTTGGACATCTATGACAGGGAAACCGGCCTCACTCACCTGCCAAGACAGTAGGTACCACTGAATGGATACAACAAATTATCTGTGCTTTTCAGAGGAAAGTAATAGAAACCTCATTTATATAAATTAGAAGAAGATATTGATCATCAATTAAAAGAAAGCTATACTTTAAAAGTTCCATGTTCTGGTTTGTTTGTTTGTTTATATAATGTATTGGGTGTTTATTATAGGCAATAATGTGACTTAAGTTGAATTCTAAAAAAAAAAGGGAGAAAAAAATCACATCTGTGGAGAAGCAGATGCAGCTCTTCTTCCCTTCTCTTTGGAAATGCTCTCATCTGAAGGGGCGGGAAGGCTACGGTGATGAGGTCTGCACTGATTTACTGCTCAAATGTAGCCTTATAAAAGGGGGAGAAGGGGTATAGACTGCTGATTGGACGCAACCTGAGAGTGAAGCAGAAGGTTCTAGAAGGTTGAAGGTTCATGCCTAGACTAACCCTAATGTTCTTCTGCTCCTTAAGTCCTTTTCCAATAACATTAAAAGCAAAGAAAATTGCATTCTGCAGGACATGAGACCTTTAAAATTCACAAGTTGGGCAATCTGAGATGTATTTTATGTCGTATAAAAATACATTGAAATCCAATTCCATGAGAGAGAAGAAGGGGAACTGTTGAACAGTATCACTATGTAATGTTTGTTAACATGGTTACACACTCCTCTGTAAAGACTGTAAATAGTTACAAAATGAAAAGACTTAAAAATACAAAAAACAGGAAAGAAGGTCTTCTGATAGAAGACATGTCAAACACAAAGACTTCATAAAGACTGAAGAAGAGTTTCATGTTTGATTTAAAGGTGCTAGATTTGAGGGAATAAAGACTCAGTCATTGTGTTGCAGTTGTATGCAGAAGATATGTTAAAACACTTTAATCAAAAGAAAAAAAAAAAAATCATTAAAAGCCAATTTGCATGTGTTCACGGACCTTATCCCAGGCGTTCAAAAATCCCAGTCTTTGATACAACTGAACCAGAAATGTTAACATAACTGACCTCCATATTCTACTCTCTTAACTCAACACTGCATTGCCAGATACTATCAGCATAAGAGAAAAAATGGGGGAAGGTGCAATAAGATAAAGCAAAAAGCAATGAAGGATCAACCAAAAGGGACTCACAAAAAGACCAAAAACAGCAAACAGCAAATTGATTGGTTTGTTGTTCAAAGAATTAAATAAAGAAACGTGATTCATTCTCCACAATCTAACTTGCAAATTAGATTGTGCAAAAGTGTGTAACAGAATGAGGACTTAAGTTAATCCAATGAGAGTAAAATCCAAGCTCATTGGTGCATCACTAAGCACAGTCCACACAATATCTATGAGGAAATATTTCCAATTTGTGTATAACCATTTTGAACTCTCTCTCTCTCTTTTGTTTATAATTGCTTAGCAAAGACACTCAGAGCGGGTACAGCAAGATGTTACCCATTGGAAATATTGTAGTTTCTTTTAAGTAGAGCCACCATGTTGTAGTTCAGTAGCAGCTTGATAATGGCTGCAGAGTTAATTAACAGAAATTATCCACCTAAAAACACCATAGGCTATTCGTAGCTTGCAGTGGAGGGAACCAGTGGGATGTTGAGGTACCCATTTGTCTACAAAATTATGCCATCCCTGCATGACTGTATTTGAAATAATTGAAAATGACTGACTTTTGACAAACTTTAATTCATTAAAAATGCTTCTGAAATTTGGTCTTGATGAAGATATCATGACAAAACAGCAGTAGGGTTTATAAAGAAAATCAAAACTCTGAATGAAAGTGAAGTACATTGTTGATGTCATCTTATCTTGGCTTTTCACATCAACAAAATGTTAATTATTATGGATACATTAACCCAGATCACCAAATATCATCAGCAACTAAATGATTTGTCTACATGTTTTTTAATCATTTTTGATGTTGTATTTTGATGTTGTATTACTATAAATACTTTTGCCACAGTGCAAAAGTATTTGCTCCTCCATTTGTGGCCTGTGCAAAAACTGTTTGTACTTGTGTGTGTATAGTTCCGCTCATCTCTGCAGGCCTCCAAGTCTGCTATACATTTAACCAGACACTGATTTAGATTTTAGCAAACAGGAGGCACAAACCTCGAGCCAATCAGTCCTAAAAACTGGATTAATTAACTGCACTAAAAGTGTTATCCACTCTTAGAAAGGAAGGAGGAAAAGTACCAAAGCACACCTGTATCCTGGAGTATGAGCTATTCACTCGCCTCAGATACTGGAGTATTAATCACATGGTGCAATCTCTGTATGACTGTAACCGTGTGGCTCAGCTGTCTTTGTGTATTATGCAGATAAGGTGTTTAGTTTCTTACATGTCTCCTCAAATGCACAATTCTCCATCATCAAAAGGGTGCAATAGAGAGAATTCATAACTGAAATACCCCTTGGCTCTTGTTTGTGATGATATGCATCACTGTGTTCATGCTTCTCCTTTTAACCAAACGCCGTGACTTTCCTCTGTGGGTTTGTCTGTGTATGCTAGAATCCATACCTGTGGGTGTATGTTTATGACTGTGTTTATTGCTGAAGTCATTCAGGCTCACATTAATCTGCTTAACACCCCCTCCCCTGTCTAAGTTAATGGGTAGTTAGACAGTAATGGAGCATGGCCAAAATGATGATGGCAGCACTTTAGGGAATGGCTATTGACACCCCAAGGCTAAGCATTAATGCCTGTATTGACTCATTCAAGTCAGGTCTGCTGTTCGTCGGCATGTGTGTGCTGTTTACATGCCTCAGTTTGTGAGATGTTCATTAGAACACAGTGTTCATTAGGAGGTTTTAATTAGTAAGAAATCAAACATGTTGAAGGTTGCTTCAAGAGCGATGTCAGACTAAACTAGGGATGGACAACTTCACTGCTAATAGTATAATCAACAGTTAATTAATATTATTATCCAAAGTTAGAGGGCCACACTGCCAACTGCAACATATTTCCAAAAATTAAACTATACCAACATTCAAAAGGCCCTCCCAGGCCACATTTTGCCCATTCCTGGTCTAAACAGTAACCCTTTGACTGGGATTGTAACCCTATTGCCTTTGTTTTTGCCCTCATTTTGATATTGTTGAAACTCTGAAAATCATATGTTTGACAGTTTATCCTTGTCCACCCCATTAAATAGTGAAATTCATGTCATTCAGTTTGTAAGCTACACAGATATAATAAGCACCAAAATGCTTGAGTACTTGTTTGGATTCATTAAAACTACACATCAAAGCTTGGCATTTAAACCTTTTCAGATAGCACAGTCTGAAGCCCCTCATACAGATATGGATGGCAGATTAGCACCATTCATTTGAACAGTGAGCACTGTTTTAAACCAGAGATCCGAGCTAAAAAAATATAGTTTTTCATGCCCAGGTTTGATATTTATATGGCATGAATCATCACAATTCTACACTTTTACTAACATAGGTCCACATTAAATAGTGAAATTCATGTCATGCAGTTTGTAAAGATAGCTACATGATTAAATATGAAGACAAAAATATAAATGTGATAAAAAAATAATATTTTAACAAATTCAACATTCCACAATATATTCATATGAAAAAACTATAACTTTTGTCATAGAAGTAAAATAAATCTCTTCATGCCTAGACTAACCCTAAGGCCCCATCCACACGAAGCCAAACAAAGATCTAAACCATCATCCATACAAAGACTGCGTTTTGGGGGTCTGATCATTTTTAAACCAGGCTCCAAAGTGGAAAGATTTTGAAATGCCATACAGATATGGATGGCAGATTACTGGCTCTCCGCAAGTTTTCAGATACGCTTACGTCATAGTTTCATATCTTCATCGACACGCATGCATCACACGCAGCAACAACAACAACAATGGCGGCGTATGTGAAGCATATGTGCTGATGAAGCTAGTGACCCTATTATCCCTGCAGCAAAATCTCCTCCTTCTCAATCACCACTGAGTTGAACAAACAATTATCGAGGACACATAACAGCACTTTATGATCACTTTATCACAATCTCTGTTTACAACCTCTGCCGCAAGTGCAAATGCCCACTGTTTTTCATCTGTTTCCGCTTGTTTCCGGTATATCGTTACAGCATCCCAGAGGTCTTGCATGTGTTTTACAGCGTTTTCATGCGTATCGAGTGCATTCATATAGATGCACACATTTTCTGAGACACCTTTGTCTTTATGACGATTGTTTTGGAAACTGTAATGCATTTTGACTTTGTGTGGATGGGGCTTAAATGGGCAAGTCAACCAACAGGTTGACCTATAAACCTTTCCTCTGATTGGGTAACCTGAAAAACAAAACCTGAAATGTTGCTAAATGATGAGGCAGGACCACATTTAAAGGAACAAATATTTATAAAGTCACAGGGTTAAAGAGATGACACTGGCTTTTCCTACGCATATTGACATCATCATTCAGATAAGAGAATAAAGCACCTAAAGGACCACTCTGACCCTGACATCTCCTTCTACTCTACTTCTTGCTGTGTTTTGTTTAAAATCTCCTGATGCTCTTACTTCTTTTTCCTCCTGTTTTTTCTCTCACTCCTGCCATTAGGTGCTGCAGGTGGACAGAGAGGCTTTCTGGGATGTATACGCGCTCTTCGGATGAACGGCATTACTCTGGATCTGGAGGAGCGGGCCAAAGTGACACCTGGAGTCAAACCTGGCTGCCAGGGACACTGTACCAGTTTTGGAATGTACTGCAGGAACGGAGGGAAGTGTGTGGAGAAATACAATGGCTACTCATGTGACTGCACAGATACAGCATATGATGGGCCATTCTGCACTAAGGGTAAGGGGAGTTGTAGAGAAAAGGAAGTCAAAATTGAATTCTGAGGTTAATGCCATCCATAGCTTTGAACGTTCAAATTGTTAGGCTCCTGAAGTAAAGTTTTTCACACCTCTATGATTTTTTTCTGCTCCCCTTGGGGTTTTTTCTTACATTCTTCCAGGGTTTTTACTTTTGTAGATAACTTATTTTTGCCCCTTTATGCAAACACATTATTCCAATCCTATTGAGTTCCTCTGCAGCCGTCAGAGCCAGCCAAATAGCACCAGGATTACTGCTGCAGTCGCTGCTTTACAATGAGCTTTTTTGCCCAACAATCCACTGTTGTTTTTGCTGTGCTCCGTGATTGTCCACACTTCCTGTTCAGTTTGGAGCCTCTGTTGTTTAAAGTGTTCGGGGTCATTATAAAAGGTATTGATTGGATGTGATATTGTGCTTACTAACCACTTCAACAGCCTTAGAGTGCTCATGCTGAATGCCAAAAAATGTGCAAATGGAGAGCTGAGAACAAATTCACAAAGAAAATACAAGGCTCTCTCACCAACTGGGGAGGAGGCATGTCATAGTGTCCTGATTTGTCACTTCTTTATGCTGCAAAACATCATATCCGTTTCACAGGGATCATTGCTATTATTTTTTAAGGTTGTGCTTTCTCAAATTTTGATAATACTCTCAGCATGGTAGATCTGCATGGACTGAGGCTTTTTGCTCACTCAAAGACCTTCCTGTTTGCTGTATTCATGTGAAATGACATAACATTAACAAAAAAGACTTTAGCTAACCAATAAAACAGGGATCAAAAAGTAAAAAAAGAACCTAAACCAATACAAAAAGTCAAAGTACCATCAAGGTAACAAATTCCACCAGGCAACTAAATGAAGACAAACTAAGAAAACTCAACACTTACTCTGGATGTGACTGTGACATTTGGAAAAGAAGAAAAAGAAGTAATGAACCAACAAAGACAAGGGGAAACACAAAGGTTAAATACATGGGTTGACGAGACACAGCTGGGGAAGAACGATCAGGAAACAGGAATGACAGGACAAGACAGGAAGCAACACCTATGAGAATAAGGAGAGTCTTGAGATTTTTCAAAATAAAACAGGAAACGCAGAGACAAGACATGAAATATGAACAAAATAGGAAACTTCACTAACCAGGAACAAGATCAAGACGGTAAAACAGAAAAAAATATTATTATTATTATTATGAGAAGAAGAACAAGGTAAATAAGAAGAATGAGGAAGTACCGGTCTGTCTCTTTATGATGGCTGTCACATTCAGGACAGAATAAGTTTTCTGGGAGCCAGCTCCTTTTGATGACTCATCTCTATAGCTAATCTGTTGGTACTTGGGCAAGATTTTTCTCTGTGAAAGATAATTTACAGTGCTCAGGTAATGTACTGATTTGTAATCTTTGTTAAAGGCCCAATTTAACAAGACCATACTCTCTCTCTTTTAATTTGAATGGCAGATTTTGGGTAAAAAGTAGACCTTAAGTGTTTTGAAAGGCTCTTTGACATGAATACTATAATCTATTGAAATTAAAGAGACTGTGTTCTTTACAAAATGCAAAATGTAAAAAACAAACAAAAAAAATCTGTTCATGTTATTTACCAACCTTTTTGACCGATTTTACCTTGTTCATCCATTCCCTCAGATGTTGGGGGTTTCTTTGAGGCAGGAACTCTGGTCAAGTACAACTTCATGTCAGCGTCACCTACAGGGGCCTCCAGAGACTCAAAAGTCGTGACAAACCAGCCCACTCTACAAGGACTGAATCTAACTAAAGAGGAGGTGATCTTCAGTTTCAGCACATCCTACGCTCCAGCTATTCTGATGTACATCAGTTCCAAGACGCAAGACTACCTGGCTGTGGTCTTAAGACACGATGGTAAGACCCTTATAGCAAGGTTTGGTGATCAGCTTAAGCCAAAATACAATTGGCCTGATTTCTTTATGGGAATGCTTACTCACTCAAAGTAATAATGATTCGTCCTGCAAAGTACAGTTATATATCAAAGGGCTGTTAGTAAGGTGCAACCTAATAAAAGCACAATAATATGAAACAAAATTGGAAGAAAAATAGAAGAAAAACAAGCTGTACAATGTAGGGATGCTCCTAGGACATATCCAGGCAGATAATTTCAAATCTGTCTAAAATGCAAGATAGAGGCCCTGGAAACACAAACAAAAACACTGATCATACCCACTACCAACTATCCAAAAAAAAAAAAAAGGACTGAAAAAACCCCCACAGGTTTTAAAACATCAGCAGTTAAAGATTGTGAGGGTGCTCAGAAGCTGGATGTGAAGTGAGCGGGCTTGAGACAGTCATTTATGATGTAATAAACAAACCGTCCAATCAAGTAACATAAACACCAAGTCCCGCCCACCTTCGCCCGCAGTGTGAATGTTGCTTAAAGCTGAAGTTGCCGATTTTGGAAAACTAGCATGAATTTGAAAGTAGCATCTCCTCGGGCTCCGCCTAACCTCATTCTCCGGCGGACTCTGATACATATGAGCTCGGCTACACGCACTGAGTCTGTGCATGCCGGGAAAATGCACGCGGAGTAGGTGGGCAGAATGGCGACGGGATTTGATTGGTTTAAAAACAGGTGTCCCGGTATTGGTTGGGGTTTTCCCTGTTTTACTCCTGCTGTAGATAGCGGATATTTTTCGCTCTGTTTTAAGAACACATTATGAGTTGATTACCATCAGGTCATAAAGACCATTTAACCAGTATTACAAAAAGTGTATCTAAATCAAATCGCCAACCCCAGCTTTAAGGTAGAAAACCACCTTTACATGTAGTTTGCCTCTGTGTATCTGTGCAATTATCAAGTGTGTGTCCTGAGCACATCTGGTGAGTCTCGCTCTTTGTTTGGCCATGTTGGATTCAGACTCCTCCCTTGACTCAATTTGACTGACACCTGTCAATCAAAGAAATGAAGACCACGCCCACACATTAATTGGAACTGAACTTGTAAAATAAGCCTTTCTTATTACAAGATTACTATTGTTTTTTTTTTTCTCTCAATTTTTTAAGGATGCTTAAAGACACATTGAATACTGA
Source organism: Scarus forsteni (assembly GCA_036419115.1). NCBI lineage: Eukaryota > Metazoa > Chordata > Actinopteri > Labriformes > Labridae > Scarus > Scarus forsteni. The sequence goes on from JAZDUH010000049.1 coordinate 5,481,801, forward strand.
TATTGTATCAAAGCTTGAAAAAAAAAAAAAATGTTTCCAGGGCCTTCAGATAACATTTAATAAGCTGATATAGATGAAGCACTAGAAAATAAACACACTAAACACTTTGTATTCATCACAGAATCTCAGCATCAGCCGTAAAACAATGTAATGTTCATTTGCAATCTGGGGTGTTTTGTTTTCAGGTTCACTGCAGGTGCGATACAACCTGGGAGGTCTGAGGGAGCCATTTTCCATAGATGTTGATCAGCGTAACCTGGCCGACGGACAGATACACAACATCAACATGTCACGTGTAAACAGAAGCATCAGCATCCAGGTACAGATGAACAGACACACACATGCACTCAAGTATACACATAAATCACCACAAAGCATCAGCTTTATGTTTTTTCGCTTCAGGTCATGTGTATTTGTTCTGATGTTTCCTGTTTTTGCATCAGCTACTGTGTTTCTTACTTTGGCTTTGTGTTTTTGCTTCAGATTTGTCTGTGTTTTTTATGAAAGCTTTTATGTTTTTTCCTTGGCTTTTGCGGTTGACTTGGTGTACATGTTTTTTGTTTGGCTTTTGCATTTTTTATCTGGTCTTAGTGTTTTGTCTTCATTGTCTGGTTGGTGCCTCCCTTTTTGTGCTTTTGGTGCATTTTTTACCCATGGCTTTGGATTTATCCTTGGGCTTTTGTGCTTTTGCTTCTGTTTTAGTGGGGTTTTTTTGTGAATTTACCTTAACTTCTAATATTTATTTTCCAGCTTCCGGTTTTTGCTTCAGCTTTTGTTTTTTTGATTTGGCTATGGGTTTGATTGCCCTGGCTATTGTTTATTGATTAGGCTTTGGTGCTTGGGCAATGCCTTTTTTTAGCTTTTGATTTGTCTGTTGTGTTTTCTTTTTTTTGTTTGTTGACACTTTTTTGTGCTTTGCCCTTGCTTTTTTGTTTTTTCTAAGTTTTTACTGCTTTTCTGTTTATTTTGTGTGCTTTTTCCTTGGCATTCTTGTCTTGTTTGATCATTTCAGGCCACCATAGCACTCACTACGAGTTGCATCTTAATCGTCAAACAATGTGAGCCTTGTGTCCCCTCAGTGGTTTTGCATTCAGTGTGCGTGAGGAGCAGAGTCCTGTTCTGTCGTGTGCTGTGATGAAACTGCTTTCTCTTTGTCTCTGTTAATCCACCTCTGGTAGACAGTCTAAGTGTAGCAACAGACAGAAGGCATTGATCTGTGTGGGTTTGTATGCTGTTGTGTGTTTGGGGCTGTATGTACCTGTGTGTCAGCATGAGCGTTTAAGTGCAAATATGGTTGTTCGAGACAGACCATCAGAGACTGTCAGTGTGTGCTCTTGTTCATGATGTGTGTACATATGTGTGAGTCGGTTTGAATGCACTCTTGAGAAGTGTGATGAATCAATACAGAAAAATCTCAGGCATAAGCTTAAATAATGAGAGCTTAGCTTTTAAAGACTTTTGGGGGCTGTAGCTTCAGTTAATGCCTCTAAAGTTTATTATTTGTTGTATTCAATTCTAAAGGCTTCCCATCATAATATGATTTTGAAAGTAAGAAAAGATTCAAGAACAGAAAAGCCTTGGGGCTTTATGCTTTTTTAAAATTTGCTTTGTATTGATCGCACATTTGAATTTGAATGTAGCATCTCCTTAGGGCTCCGTCTAGCTCCTCCCACTCCTCCTCCAAGATCATGCCCCCCGCTCACACATACGAGCGCTGCTGATTCAACCAGAGGACTGATTCAACTCCAAACCGGCCCCCAGCACAAGGTTTATGTTTTACAGTACACCAAGTCATGTCTCAGTCAGCGGTAAGAAAACACCAAAACCTTATCATAGTAAAGTTAAAAAAAAGAAACATGGAAAATTAGTTGGTACTCACAGCCCGATGTTGACCGGCGTATAGGTAGTTCCTCTGCCATTCTCCAAATAGCTGTCAAGTCTTCCGTTTTGGCCATGAAACTACTGTATTTTACGTATTTTGTCCTCTTTCCTGATGTCCTCTTGTATCAGTATTCTCCCGTAAATCTTCCGTGTGACGATATAATAATAAAAAACATTCCTCTGCCTCTCCAAACTGAACTCTGTCACTGCCCTGAATGGGGCGGTAATGCTCCAAAATGATGGATGCCAACCGCCATAAAACCAAAGAAGAAAAAGCCTTGCGACAGCTGCCACCTGCAGTAGCCTGGGTGGCAGCTGTCCCGAGATTAGAGCCAACAGCAGAACAAATCAAGAAAAACAAAGTGTTTATTTTAGATTTCTTGTACACCTGTCTTAAAATGTGAGGGATACTGGAGTCTGGTTGACTTGACTACACGCACTGAATCAGAGTCTGTGCATGCTGGCAAATTGTACACACAGGAGGTGGGCAGAATGGTGATGGGATTTGATTGGTTTAAAATGTGTGCTACAAAGACATGATTGGTCGGTGTTTTCCCAGGTTTATTCCTACTGTAGATAGCGGATATTTTTTCGCTCTATTTTAAGTACACATTTTGAATTGATTGCCATTGGGTCATAAAGATCATTTTAACCAGTATTACAAAAAGTGTATCTAAATCAGATTACCAATCCTAGCTTTAACTGCCTCTGAAGTTGTTCACATCTATGCTAATCTCTATAAGAGCAGTCACTTTTTGCTGTTGTCTTGCCCTTACCTCCCACCTCTTCCTGCTTTAAAGAACAGGAGATTAGCAAGATGTATCTGTCTGATAAGAGACACTGAAACAGGCTGATCCAAATTTAGTGTGCCAGGTTAGTTTTAAACAGGGGGACATAGAGATTTTGATTTTCTAGTTGAATAATTAATATACACAGGATGCTCTGTGGTTAGCATCCTTTAGTGTACAACTGAGCCAAAACTTTGAGCATATCTGTCTTGTGTCTGCCATGATTCATTCTTTGACTTATTCATTATTGTTCCTGCTGACTGCCTCCAATGACATGCTTCATTTGCCACACTCATTGTGATGTCATTATTTAATCTCTCGGTTTAAATAATTTAAAACTCAATTATAAATTCTTGTTTCTTATCTGATGAAATGTATTTTTTGTGCTGATACAGGTTTAAGGCTGTGGTTGTACTTTAATAGACAGACATTGGTTAAAATACTGATATTAGAGCACAGTATGATCTTGAACCTCTCTCTGTTTCAGCTGGATCATTACCCTCTTGTCAGCTACACACTCCCAGATGCCTCAGACACTCAGTTCAACCTGGTCAAGAATTTGTTCCTGGGAAAAGTCTTTGGTGAGTAAAAACAAAAAAAATGTGCTTTCCTTCAAACATGTTCAAGTATTTTTTTCTCATGGAGTTTCAATACAGTTAGGAAGCTTAAGCCCCCAATTGGTGTAGATTTTTATCTTCTATAGATATGAAATTTGCCAGCAGAGCATCACAGTGTATATTTTCATTTTAGATAATGTAGTCGTTTTAGTTTTATCAGTCACCAAGGATGGGAATATTGCTACTGAAGTATTTAAGTAATATTTCTTTGAGTCGTACTGATGTGGTATTGGGTATTGGTACTCAATACCAAATAAATCCTCAAAAGAAAGCATATCTGTACTCTTTTTTTTTTAATTAAAAGTTTCCTTTCATTGCACTTGGATTTAGAATTATACTTTAAAAGTGCAATGCTCATAACTTGTCTTCTTTTATATAATTTGGATAATTGAAATAGAAAAAAAGTCATTAAATGTATTATTTTAGAAGATTACTGGCACCAGAAACAGTACTGAAAATTTTAAAGTACAGTCATAGAACTACATGAAGTCACATAGAAGTCAGACTTGAGAAAGTTTTGTATTGTCCATCACTATTGGTCATCTACTGATTGTCTTAAGACAGAGGTATCAAGCAGAGTAACAGGGGGGGACAAAATACAGGCTAATGCAGGATGGTAGCAGTTGCAATGCATCATGGGATTTGCAGTATGTGTACTGTTAAGGTTTTTAACAGAGGGCTGTAAATACATTTGAATTATCTTACATATTTCATCATATCCTGGGCCCCATTTAGCCTACAGGCCTTGGGTTTAACATGTCTGGTTTGAGAAATTTTAGTTAAAAGAATTTTCATGGTTCCCATTCTGACAAGCATTAAAGTCTCTTGTTTTTAATCAGTTTATAATCCCCACCACTCTGCATTTTCATGACTCCCTGCAGAAACAGGACACATAGATCCTATCCTCATTGAGCGCTACAACACTCCAGGATTCATAGGGTGTATGTCAAGAGTGCAGTTCAACGGCATCGCTCCCCTCAAGTCTGCATTGAGAACAGCAGCGGTAGACACACCTTCAACATCGCTGGTATCATACCAGGGAAAACTAGTGGAGTCCAATTGTGGGGCATCACCTCTCACCATCCCACCCATGTCTGCTGCAACAGACCCCTGGCATCTGGACAACACAGGTAGGAATAAATAAAAATCTGTTAAACCTTAGATTGTCATAGCCAGTTGATTCCATCCTGGCTGTGGGTTGTGCTCTTACACTGGGCCAACTGCCATGATATGCTTGAGCCCAATACTCTCCTCCGACCCCAGTATCTTCTGTTAATTCATTTGAAAGGAATCATTTATTTGATCAATTATGAATCTTGAAAGCTGTCTTATTATATTCCTGAAGCTGATGCTGTCAGGGTTGTTTTGTCATCTGTTTATGTTTTATTGCTTTATTTTTATGCATCAGCAATAATCCTCATCCACATGCTGATCAGCTGATGTGAACAGTGGCACAAATATTGAAATCAGAGAGGTAATATTTGTGTGATTAAGTTGCGGAATATTTGATGTTGATTATACTTGAGCACACTGAAGGACAATTCACTTTAAAACAAAGAAACTGTATGTGAGTTGTAGATTGAACCTTGAATAAGTTGATGAAACTACCTTCAATTACCTTTATACGGAAAAAGATCCATCACAAACTCAATGACATACAGAGGCTTATCAAAAAAAAAAAAATCTAAGAAATCGCTCTGAATATTGAGTAAAGGAAATAAAGGATATGGTCACCACTGGTGGCGACAGGCCAGCGATGGATATCAAATGCAGATTTGTTCTTTAAACTGGGTTTTCAGTGGGCGGATGATGTAATTGTACAAAGAATAATAAAAAAATTACTTTCGTGTGGCGATAGCTAGGGTGTACTTGCTGCCTGCGATGTTGCAGCGCATTCTATAAATAAATGCTCAGCTGATAAACAGCTGTTCACATAACATACAGGCACAATGACAGAACCGCTCAAATGTTTTCAAAATTTCTAGTAACACTTCAAACAGAAAACACAACCGCATTTGTTTTATTCTGGAGTGAAACAGTCATGTTATCTGCAGCTAGCAGAAATTATAAATGCAACACAAAAAACAAACTATAGTGACCACACATCAGAAGGGGTTGCAGCGTTTGTTCGCGGTTGGCGGCACGGTCTACCGTCAGCATGCATAATAAAAAATAGACAACGTGGTGCTCCTCTGCTACATCACTGGCATAGGTGACACGAGCTAAAAATGAAACCATGCATCGGCACGGAACATTGTTGGGAGCGCAACACTGGGTAACGCCATGCTAGCAAAACGGCTGCTGTAACAACAAAATGTGTTTTCATTAACTGGCGTCACAATCACAACATTACTGACTTTGGCGCACACAGAAAACTCATACTATCTATTATCTGAAATCCGTCGACGGAGAAC